>CM076581.1:421631195-422231195 GCA_034641835.2 Pinus albicaulis
GATAACCCGTTTCCATTAAACATTCCTTTCGAAATGTTAGAATAACTTGTGTCTTATCCCTGTTGAGTCTCAAATCTGCATCTTTCCTATACACCTTTCTAGAGTTTTTCCATTTACCTGGACCTCCTAAGTCATCAACATCATTGCTTATTAATCATAAAAGAGAATTTAAAGTGGTTTTTAACTATGTTTTGTGTTTTCTGTTTGAATTAGATTTTTTCTCATTGATCTGCGGAATCTTGTCACTTTCCGCAGCTGCTTCAACTTTTCGCAGCCATTTTGTTAAAGTCTATATTGTAGGTGTCTTCAGGCAAATCGAGCCACATGGGCAAGTTGGAAATGACATGGACATGGATCGAGTCCTATTGGCTCAGTCGAATTCACCTAAGAAGGCTATGGTCAAAGGTAATCAAGCAGTGGTCAACTGAAGAGTCCCACGGTGACATAACTTTGTTTTTCACCACGTGAAGAGTTGTGTGACCGTTTCTAAATCACGGGAGACATATCAACACCTGTAAATGGCTCCATAAGCCAAATCAAACGACCACTCTCCATAGATTTAATCTTCACGGCAGCCATAATGCTAGATTTCTGGATGTGGTTGTTCACGTGTCTTGTATCAGCACAGAATGTAGGAAATTAGTTATGACATTCTCTGTTATAAATAATGCATTCTCATACGCATAGGAGTTAGCTGGTGTAATGTAATTTTGGCTGTCAAGAAATCCCACTGTGCCGTGACATTATTTCTTTGTTATGACTGTGTTTTAAATATATGAGAAGATTGTGTTTATAAGCATAATTCTTGTTTGATAGCTGCTTCCCGAGGATTGTGCAGAAGGCCCCTGCACATGCCGAGGTTTTGTGTATTACTATATAGTTTCATGCTTCATTTCCTTACGTTCATTGTGCCATAGTCATTCACGTGTATATATTACATCTTTTATGGTATTAACGTTTTATTTTTCATGTTTTATACTGCTGTTAACTGATCAGTGTCTTTGTTCCAGATTATAGTAGGCAGCCCGGGCATTTGCACATAGTTTACAATGACTAATGACATGGAATCAATCTTGTCCTTCTGCTGATTTCTTTTTCTTAGTTTTTAATTCCAGCATTGTTTTATTCATTTCAGTTTTGTACATTTTCTTTACTAGTTAGTTAGATATTAAACTGCTCATGTCATTATCAGTTACCTCCGAAAGCCATAGTGAGACTAATGGTGAGGGATTGAAGTATGAGTGTGTAGTTTGATATTAGTTTATTTTTCTGCAAGTTAGATATTAAATTGCTCATGTAATTATCCGTTACCTCCGAAAGCCATAGTGAGACTAATGGTGAGGGATTGAAGTATGAGTGTGTAATTTGATATTAGTTTATTTTTCTGCAAATTAGACATCAGATTACTCAAGTTGTTTATGATTACCTCCGAAAGCCATAGCGAGACTAATGGTGAGGGGTCAGAATATGAGTTGATGTAATTTGATTTTAGCTTTACTTTGCTTGTAATCTTTGGATTTATTTAAGTACAGTTTCTTTTGTGTTTAGACAGTAGCAAGGGTAATGGGTTTCATGATCAATAGTTCACTGTTTGTTTGACTAGTATAGTGGCACATTTTCATTTTCCTTTAGGAATTAATTTTGTCATTGTATGCTTTAAAATCATTTTGAAGTTTGAAGTTTGGGAAATCATTATAAAGGAAATTATTGCCTTGAACATTTATATCCATACTTGTCTTTTAGAATTTCCATCTCACATTAGGAAACCAACCAAGATAAATAAAAAACCCAAAAATGACAAAAAGTAAGAGATAGGTTATCTTGCACATATAGTGCGCCACATTTCGTCAGCTTACGAATCCCGGATTAACAAATTAATGTAGCAATTTAGGACACACTAAATTGACCAAACATTTTGGCGCCGTTGCCAGGGAAGTGTAACTAGGTAGCCAATTTCTTGAAAAAAAAAAAAAAAAAACAATAAAAAGAAGGGAAAAATTGATAACTTCTTGAAGTATGCTCTCCTCTTGCACCTAGTGTGATCTGGAGGATCAGAAAAGAGAGTTATTGGTTCAATAATTTCTTAAGTATGCTCTCTTCTTGCACCTAGTGTGACCTCGAAGATCAGAAAGAGAATTGTTAGCCCAACTTAAAAAATAAAAATGACATGCATAGAGCAAGAGATTCTAGGGGAAGGTTTATAGCTAGAGCCAAGAGTTCAATTTTCACAACTCCATCTTCTTCAAGGCATAGACAAGATTCACTACCATCTACCCCTAGCCTTAAGATTCTTGGAATTCAAGGAGCAGCTGAATTAGAGGATTCTCCTACACCATCCACCAAATCTCATTTAGAAAAAGACCCTTTCTTTACTTCTACAGGAGAGTATATTGTAATCAAAGAAGTAGAATCACCTGAAGAAGAAAAGGAAGAAACTCCCTCTCAACCTCCCTTGATAGAAGAACCAAAGGAATTTGAGGACTCTAAAGAAACTATCATGGCAGAGGAAATAATAGATGGATTCGAGGTAGAGGTAGAGGAGGAGGAAATAATGGAGGCAACAATGGTGGAGGTGGAGATAATAATGGAAGAAATAGGGAAGGAGACAACTTGTTTGGATTCCCTATAGTTGATGAGGACACTATACAACCTGTCTTTACCATTTCTGAAATTAGTGAGGATAGTCAAATTTTGAACACATTAGAAAATTTTGAGACATCTTCAGAATATGACCCCACACAATTTCAGTTAGAATCTAACATTGAATATTTATCATGAAGACAAATGTCTCTTTACTCTATGGAAGAGTTCGGTAGTTCTACCATTGATATTTTTCCAGGAAAAACATTGAATATCAACAAAAATTTGGAAAAGTCACAACAAGAAGAACTAACCAAAATCTTGAAAAAACATTCTACTGCATTTGCATGGGAGTATACTGACATGAAAGGTATTGATCCTAAGACTTGCATCCATCATATCTATATTGAGGAAAACAATAGACCAATCAGACAACCTCAAAGAAGGATGAATCCAAATCTTAGGGAGATAGTGAAAGAAAAGCTCCAAAAACTACTCAATGTAAACTTCATTTATCCAATTTCAGATAGCCGATGGGTTTCTCCTTTGGTTATAGTACCTAAAAAGAATGGTAAATGGAGGGTATGCATTGATTACAGGGAATTGAACAAAGCAACTTCGAAGGATCACTTTCCTTTGCCCTTTATCGATCGGGTATTAGATACATTAGTAGGAAAAAAGTACTTTTCATTTTTGGATGGTTTAGTGGCTATAATCAAATTCAGGTAGCACCTGAAGATCAAGATAAGACCACATTTACCTGTCCATGGGGGACTTTTGCCTATCGAGTGCTTCCTTTTGGGTTATGTAATGCACCCGCAACATTCCAAAGAGCAGTACTAGGAATTTTTTCTGATCTAATCCATGATTGTGTAGAGGTTTATATGGATGATTTTACAGTCTATGGTAATTCATTTGAAGAGGCATAGAAAGTTTGGAAAAAATACTTATAAGATGTAAATAAACAAACCTTTCATTAAGCGATGAAAAATGCTTTATGATGTTTACTGAAGGTATTGTTTTGGGGCATCATATTTCAGGAGATGGGATTAAGGTTGATAGATCAAAAGTTGAAGTCATCTCCAAGTTGCCTATTCCAAATTGTCAAAGAGATATTAGAAGTTTTCTAGGATTTACTGGTTACTATAGAAGATTTATAGAAAACTTCACTAAAATAGCATCTCCACTCTTCAAATTGCTTACAAAAGACTGTGAATTTAAATGGGATCCTGATTGTCAATCAGCCTTTGAAACTTTGAAAACAAGAATATCTGAAGCACCTATCTTGAGAGGACAAAATTGGAAACTCCCTTTCCATATTTCTACAGATGCTTCAGATACAGCTCTAGGAGCTGTGTTGGGTCAAAAGGATTTAGTCCCATATGCCATTTACTATACCAGTAAAAATTTGACTCCCACTGAGTTGAACTATACTGTAACTGAAAAAGAGTTTTTAGCTGTTGTTCATGCAATCAATAAGTTTAGACATTATATAACAGGCTATGAAACTTTTATTCATGCTGATCATTCTGCGATTAGATATCTAATGAAAAAACCTGTTACTAATGGCAGAGTGACAAGATGGCTCCTACTTTTGTAGGAATTCAATATTATTGTATTGGATAGACCAGGGAAACTGCCTCCACATTTATTTTTAAGTGAAAAAAGAAATATTATTCAGGAGAGTTCAAAATATTCATGGATTTCTAATGAATTGTTTAAAACAGGGCCATATCTTGTGATCAAAAGATGTGTCAGGGAAGATGAAATGCCTGATATCCTCAAGGCATGTCATGATGAACCATGTGATGGACACTTTGCTGACAAAAGGACAACCTATAAAATCATGTCTTTAGGATATTATTGGCCTTCCCTCTTCAAAGATACAAAACAATATGTCAAAAGGTGTGACAGCTGCCAAAGAGTAGGGAAACCTACCCTTTCAAATGAAATGCCATTGCAACCATAGGTACTCATTGAACCCTTTGAAAAATGGGCTTTAGATTTCATTGGACCTATTAATCCACCATATAAGCAAAAGAAGTATATATTGGTTTGTACTGATTATGTTACTAAATGGGTAGAAGCCAAAGCATTAGTATCTGCTACTGAAAATTCAGTTGTTCATTTTCTTTATGAGGATATTTTTACTCGCTTTGGTGTTCCAAGAGAAATTGTGACATATCAAGGAAGCCAATTCACATCCAACCTGGTGGAGAAGCTGATGGAAGAATACAAAATCAAGCATAGAAGATCTACTCCTTACCATCCACAAGCAAATGGTCAAGTGGAGTCTACCAACAAAGTTCTCGAAAGTATCATCACCAAAGCTGTTCATCTACATAGAAGAGATTGGGCAGAAAGGCTTCCTGAAGCCTTGTGGGCCTACAGAACTACATGGAGAAATACAACAGGACATTCTCCCTATGAACTTGTTTATGGGAAACAAGTCCTGCTCCCCATTGAGTTCCAAGTCAAAACCTTCAAGATAGCAGTTCAGTTGGGGATGGATCTATCAGAAGCCCAAAAGCATAGAATGGAGCAGTTGAATGAGCTAGATGAGATCAGACAAGAGGCAATTCTAAGAACTGATCTAGTTCAATATCAAAGAGCTAAATGGCATGAAAAATACATCAAAGAGAAGAAGTTTCAAGAAGGAGATTGGGCATTGCTATTTGATTCAAAGTTTAAAGATTTCGAAGGAAAATTTCAGACTCATTGGCTTGGGCCATATGAGATTGACAAGATCTTTAGCAATGGAGCGGTAGGAATCAAGACCATTGATGAATTTAAAACTCCTCTTATTGTGAATGGCCACAGATTAAAGATCTATCATAAGCCACTCTCAAAAGAGAAATTTGTCAAAATGTTTCAAGATAATTCTGCAATAAGGCTGGTGAAGAAGAATTATTCTCCACCAGCCTAGCCTTTGTTCTTTTTAGTTAAAAAAATAAAAAATTTCTATAAGCCCGAAAACCAATCACTGATTGGCAGTCTTATACAGAAAATGTAGGGTGAAAATCAGGAACACCTGACACCCTATATTTTCCAAAAAAAATAAAATAAAATTTTTTCTCTCTCTCTCATTTCACAAGTTTTGTGACAACCCACTCCATTTCATTTCACTTCATTCCACTCCACTTCATTTCATTTCACTCCATTTCATCTATTTCATTTCATTTCATCAATAAAATTTTCTTTCATGACCATTTTCATTCAGTCAGTTATCATCTATCCATCTCCATTCACCCAAATAATTACTGTGTCATTTTCTGCAACTGACACCAGTTTTCGCAGCCAGAAGTAGGTTCTGCAGCTACCACTCTGTTTTTCAAAAAATTACAGTCAGATGTTAATTCAACAATCATGAAATGAAATGCAGGTATGAAGACATATTATGAAGACATATTATGAAGACATGGGGCACTCAAAGACATCAATGAGGAGCAACTGATTGAAGACCAATGAAAAATGGCAAGAATTCCAAGGTATGAGTAGAAATTTATTTCAAATGGTATTTCAAGCACATTTTTACGTAGTTATAAACCATAGCTCCAGTATATGCAATGATTGCGTTGATAACTCCGTAGCCATCCCACGATCTCTATACGATTCCCCCACAATCCTTGCATTCACTTATAAACGGCCTCATAATCAAGCCTCCGGTCTTCAATAGTGTTCGGCTATACGTTGATACTCCATCTGTAGTTAAGAAACGTGGTTGATTTGACTACGGCTTCTCTTAGCCACACAAAATCCGTAGCCGTTTTATAAACGTGCTTGCGTCTACTCTGCAGCCACCCAATTTTAAATACTGCCGAATGCACTTTACTCCCGACTTTTCTATTGACCTCACGGCTACATTTACACTGTGTTCATAGAAGATTTCACCCTATTTTGTTCTCTATTCCGCTTCATTCCGTGTACTTCTTCTCTGATATCCGCTCACAGTCACTGGTCTCCTTCAGAAACCCTGCTCATTTCCGCTAATCCAGCCGTCTTGCCTCTGCTAAACCCTCCTCACGTAGACAAGTTTTAAAGTACAGAAGGAAGGATGGGTCAATTGTTGAGAACAGAACCAGAGGGACCCAAATTTATGGAAGGATACCTGCAAGTCAAAGATATATTGAAAAAGGCAAAGTGGCTTCGGTTTATTCAAAATTTTAAAGGCTATAATAAGGAGGTAACAAAAGCTTTTTCAAGGTCTTTCAACGGTCTGGAGGTGGAGATTGGGGACCTCAAACTTACGGTGACTGAGGCATCCATAGCAGCTGCTACAGAACTCCCTCAAGAAGGAGAACGCTGGTTCAAGAACAAGAGCATTGGCGAGGAAGCCTGGAGAGTAATCCTACGTAACCCAGGTATGGATGTCACCATTTTCAAAAAGGGAATTCCTGTTCATGCTTTAAAAGAAGAGTGGGCCAATTTCCTATTAGTTATTAAAAAATTTATCACCTGTGAGGGACGTTTTGGGTCAATGTACATGTATCATACCCGACTGTTGATGAATTTCCTAGAAAACCAGACCCTCAATCTGCCATACTTTTTACTAAATAGTTTGAAAAAGATGTCTGTAACCATCCAAAAGCATCTGGGGGACGTTTGAACCACATTTGTATCACCATGGTCTTGTGAAAATCTTGATAGAAAAACAGTTAAAAGAGAAAAAGGACACCTGGGAGCAATTTTTAATTAGAAATTTCTTTGAAGAACCCCAAGAAACCCCTGAAGGCAGTATACCAAAGAGAAGTAGAAAAAAGATAACAGATGATAAAACTCAAAGCACTCCTACTAACACAGTTGAAAGAACTAGTAGAGAAGAAAGACTATCTAAAAGGAGGAAGGAAAAGACTGAGGATAAAAATCCAATAAAATCAAAAGAGAAAAGAAGCATTGAGGCTGTGCATCAAACCCCTTCCTTAGAAGAAGACCATCAAGTATTTTCTGAGAGACTAGTTTACCTTCAGGAACAGTCAGCTATGGCCAAAAATAAAGGAAAAGAAAAATAGAGGGAAAAAGACAGTAGTCCACAGTATGTAAGAAGAAGCAGCAGGCTTAAAGGAAAGTGGAGAAAAGCACAAACAAAAGGACCTCATTTTATTGATTTGGGAGAAGTAACACCTGAACAAACTCCAGTTGAACATATTCCATCTCATTCTCAGCCAAACGTTGAACATAGTCCACCTCATTCTCAGTCAAACGTTGAAGCTAGTCCTCAAGATGTTGACATGAGCCCTTTTCGGCCAGATTTTGAAATCAATTCTCCTCCACAGCATTTTGGGGACAGCCTAAGGAAAAGGACACCCGAGATAGATCCAAAGCAGCAAGAAGTGTATGATTACATAGAATCTTTGGAAAGAACAGCCACGGGTCCCAGCCCTTCATCTATTCACCCTCACACAGCACAAGAAGCTCTAGTCCAATCATTGAAACAAGAAGTCTTTGAGTTGGAGGTTCTAAATAGACATATTAAAAATGAAGATGAAACATTAAAGGAGAAAAATAGATTGGACAAGATCATTCATGACAACACTATGCTACATCTGGGACTGTGGCAGAAAAAGAACAGGAAATTGAAGAAGAAATGCCAGAAGATAAGTAGAGCATTGATTAATCTCAAATACAGATGCTTGATGAAGAAGCCCAGGATGTTAGCAGCACCAAGGAAGAGGAGAAGAGGACTGGATGTACTGGCAGAGGTATCAAGGCATATGAATTGAAGAAGGATGATCAAAATTTTTGTTGCATGGGGACATGCAACACCTTCACAGTGGGGGTATGTTGAGTCTCAAATCTGCATCTTTCCTATACACCTTTCTAGACTTTTTCCATTTACCTGGACCTCCTAAGTCATCAACATCATTGCTTATTAATCATAAAAGAGCATTTAAAGTGGTTTTTAACTATGTTTTGTGTCTGCTGTTTGAATTAGATTTTTGCTCATTGAGCTGCGGAATCTTGTCACTTTCCGCAGCTGCTTCAACTTTCCGCAACCATTTTGTTAAAGCCTATATTGCAGGTGTCTTCAGGCAAATCGAGCCACATGGGCAAGTTGGAAATGACATGGACATGGATCGAGTCATATTGGCTCAGTCGAATTCACCTAAGAAGGTTGTGGTCAAAGGTAATCAAGCGGTGGTCAACCGAAGAGTCCCACAGTGACAGAACTTTGTTTTTCACCACGTGAAGACTTGCGTGACCGTTTCTAAATCATGGGAGACATATCAACCCCTGCAAATGGCTCCATAAGCCGAATCTAATGACCACTCTCCATAGATTTAATCTTCACGGTAACCATAATGCTAGATTTCTGGACGTGGTTGTTCACGTGTCTTGTATCAGCGTAGAATGTAGGAAATTAGTTATGACATTCTCTGTTATAAATAATGTGTTCTCATACGCATAGGATTTAGCTGGTGTAATGTAATTTTGGCTGTCAAGAAAGCCCACTGTGCCGTGACATTATTTCTTTTTTATGACTGTGTTTTAAATATATGAGAAGACTCTGTTCATAAGCATAATTCGTGTTTGATAGCTGCTTCCCGAGGATTGTGCAGAGGGCCCCTGCACACGCCGAGGTTTTGTGTATTACTGTATAGTTTCATGCTTCATTTCCTTACGTTCATTATGCCATAGTCATTCACGTGTATATATTACATCTTTTATGGTATTAACGTTTTATTTTTCATGTTTTATACTGCTGTTAACTGATCAGTGTCTTTGTTCCAGATTATAGTAGGCAGCCCGGGCATTTGCACATAGTTTACAATGACTAATGACATGGAATCAATCTTGTCCTTCTGCTGATTTCTTTTTCTTAGTTTTTAATTCCAGCATTGTTTTATTCATTTCAGTGTTGTACATTTGCTTTACTAGTTAGTTAGATATTAAACTGCTCATGTCATTATCAGTTACCTCCGAAAGCCATAGCGAGACTAATGGTGAGGGATTGAAGTATGAGTGTGTAGTTTGATATTAGTTTATTTTTCTGCAAGTTAGATATTAAATTGCTCATGTCATTATCAGTTACCTCAGAAAGCCATAGCGAGACTAATGGTGAGGGATTGAAGTATGAGTGTGTAATTTGATATTAGTTTATTTTCCTGCAAATTAGATATCAGATTGCTCAAGTTGTTTATGATTACCTCTGAAAGCCATAGCGAGACTAATGGTGAGGGGTCAGAATATGAGTTGATGTAATTTGATTTTAGTTTTACTTTACTTGCAAATCTTTGGATTTCTTTGAGTACAGTTTCTTTTGTGTTTAGACAGCAGCAAGGGTAATGGGTTTCATGATCAATAGTTCACTGTTTGTTTGACTAGTATAGTGGCACATTTTCATTTTCCTTTAGGAATTAATTTTGTCATTGTATGCTTTAAAATCCTTTTGAAGTTTGAAGTTTGGGAAATCATTATAAAGGACATTATTGCCTTGAACATTTATATCCATACTTGTCCTTTAGAATTTCCATCTCACATTAGGAAACCAACCAAGATAAATAAAAAACCCAAAAACGACAAAAAGTAAGAGATAGGTTATCTTGCACATATAGTGGGCCACACTTCGTAAGCTTACAAATCCCGGATTGACAAATTAATGTAGCAATTTAGGACACACTAAATTGACCAAACAATCCCCACCACATTTTTCTATGAATTCATTATGAGTAAATCTGACCCTTTGTATGAAAGTCATTTTCATTTTTTACTAATTATCTCCATTATGATCCCATGCTTATAAATTTGATTCTATTTCTGTTAAGCCAATGTAAATGATGCATTTCATTGTTTGAAAAAGATAGTTATTGGAATATTCCTCAATCAATTTTATTTTAGCATCTACCGAATGGTTCCCTCCAATTAGATAATATTTATAATCAAAACATTTTGTCTTGTCAAATGTTTGTTTGTTGGGAACCTGACATGGATCGACAAGAACCACATAATCCACCAGACGCGCATGTGGATTGAACCTGAAAAATGTTTCCTGATTATGTACATGTAGGTGATGGGCCTTTATAATTTGATATTGATATTTTCCTTCATCTTGTTAGCCCCCCTATAAATTTTTTACAAGAAAAGCTGGGGGCTAAGATTGTTGTTGAGCCTTCAAGGAATGCATTTCCTCTGAAAACACATCATCCTTGAAACCTCCTCTTGTATTTTTTCCTTTGATGAAATACCCTCTACTGAGTTCCATCATAAAGCCTCTCTGTTTGTGAAGAAATGCCCAAAAGGCCTCCTTTTCCCTCTTATTTCACCCCCACTTAGCTTCAATTTTTTTTCCCCTTCTATTTCCCTTCTTACCTTTTCAAATCCCCTTTACATCCTTCCCCTACTCTTTGTTGGCGTTTTTCCCCCCTATTCCTCTGTCGTTCCCCTTCCTAACCTTTAAATCACATTAGAATGGGCTAAAACCCACTTTCCGACCTTATAATAGGGCTAGCCTTTTTTCTCGCCAGCCCCTTTAAACCACTTCCCCACGTAACCCTTACCCAAAACCAAGCGCTTAATGCCTTGGGGGCCGATCACATGATCGCATAATCACAAAAGCACATGTTTATGTGAAATGCTCCATCAGCCATAGCAAATATTTGCGATGCGATTGATCGCGCCATCGCACTTTCCGCTCATCGCAATTTCCTCCGATCGCAATCTCGCGCCATCGCACTTTCCACCCATCGCACTTTCCACTCATCGCACTTTCCTCCGATCGCAATCTCATTTCCATCGCATTTCCCCTCCGTCGCAAGTTCTCGCATCGCAACTCTACCCGATCGAAACTTCTCCTGACCGCAATATCGCAATCACAGTTCTTTGCTCCGCATTGCGATGATCCTTCCACTCTATTCCATCTTGCGATTTGCGATTTGCGATTTGACCCCCGGGCCCACCGTACTACCCTTTCGACTTTTCATATAAATAATGGGTTTTTCCCTTTGTAAACGGGAAATTGGTCATATATTGAATTTGCAAAGGAATTTCCCATCGCATCGCAAATCCCATGTTTATCATTCCGCTCCACTTCTGTCTCCCGATTGCGATTTAGCCTTGGTCCCACCTCATGTTATTCTTCCCTCTCGCTTCATTGTTTTTCCGTTATTTCCTTTGTATTTTGCCCAAACATTTAACCTTTGGGTTTTACACTAATAGCATTTTCTTCCGCCTTTCTCCATTATTTCTGTTGTTTTCACTATTCCGCCGTTGTTCCTCCAGGCCTCCAAAGCTCTTCTCCACCACTGCCCGGGTTCACAACAGGATTATGTATTATGCCGATAACACGGAGAGGCCATTTCAGCATTTTCCAGCGGACCAACAGAAGAGTTTCAAAGGGGATTGATGCCTATTATTGAGGACGAACATTCACCTACAATATTCCTCATATCTCCTCGAGCCCTGAAATGATTAATTACTCTGACTGAAGCTCATTTAGGACAGTCAGGCAGCAGTTGTGGAGGTATGGATCGGCCGTGCATATTTTCCAACAAGTTCATTTATTTCAGAAGGCTAACACAAAGTTCCAGACCGCTACAAGGACTTAAAGAACATATCAAGGGTCGATCTCGACCTGAAAGATGCCTCCAAATAGTCTACAGAGTACAGAAAAATGCCATTAAGAAGAATGGGCCCGGCTCCCTCCGCCATTCTGTCTTAATGAGACTCATTTAATTTGTATCTACCTCTGTTATTCTCATTCTCCTATAAGAATCCCCAAGAACATATTGTAAAGGGTTGTTGTTGGCTACTGCCGTTGCTGTTAGAGGGACTCATTCTGACTGTTAGAACAGTCTTGGGGGGGAATATCAGAGTAGTTTGTATGTAGTAGGCTGGGAGGAGAAAGTCTGGACTGTAACAGCCATTGAGCTCAGTGTATGTGACTGGTTTTGCATCAATTAATCAAATCATATTTCACAGGATCCTGGTCTATTACTATTGGTGATGTTTTCCTAACTCTGTTTATTTCATTTACACGCTATTTCATGTTCTACTAGCTTGCATCATAAGTTTGGCATAGGATTTACCCTTGCTAGGTACCCTGTGCTCCTGCTCTCCTTGCCTTCAATTTTTTCTGCTAAATGTGTTATCTGAGAATTGATTTCAGTCAATTTAACCAGTGTAGTGGATGTTATTGCCTGCTCTTTGATGTATGAATTGGATGGATCGGTTCTCAGAGGTTCTTGTTGGGTTTAAGCTGGAAGGTTTGGGAACACTGGGGATTAAAGTTAGCTTTGTCCACTAGGATCCTTTCGTGACCAGATGGCCTTTCTAAGTTCCCTTCTGTTAAAATTATCTCTGTTTTTCCCTTGGAGCATGCTAAAGCTGACCTAGAGTTAAATGACCTCTGGTCCGATCTATAAGCTGCCCCTTCGTCCCTATTGAGAGCTGCCTTTTTGTATGTCCAAGCAGGTCTGGAGTTAAATGACCTCTGACCTGATCTATAGACAGAAATTGGGTTACTCTCCTTCTTTCACTTTCCTCCTCAATGTTCCACCCCACCATCTAATCTAAAAATATCCTTTATTATTAGATGAATTTCCCTCTGAAAGCCTTGGCTAGTGGTTGCAAATAATTCTCCTTTCATGACTCCATAGCCCAATGGATGGCACTTTCTTGACCTATCCTCTTTGCTGAAATATCCTGTTGCCCTGTTCCTTTCCTCCCAAAACCTTCTCAGTCTATGATCCCATAACCAACCCGGCAACCAACCAACCAAATCATTTAAAACCCCCCTTTGTGCTTCACAACTAGCCTAACATCTCATTTTGAGCTCTCAAAGATACATCATTCTTTGCTTTAATGGAGAGATCCCTCTCCGGGTCCAGGAGGGCTAGATCCTAGGGTCCAAAAGTGGTTCTGATGTTGTCTCATCTTTTGGTCTTGCCAATCTGGCCAAAACATGGGAACCCCAACATAATGGCGACTCCGCTGGGGAAGAATCTGAGAGTCCAGAAATGCTAATATTTGGTCTATTTCCCATTGTCGTCACCAACATAATGGCGACTCCACTGGGGACAGCGACCAGTCAGCTTTGATTTGGTAAACCACTGTGGTGGACAGTAAGTTGTAAATCATCCACCTGGCGACTCCACAATTCCTGAATGATAAAAGACTCCACTGGTGATCAGCAGGCCACTGATTATCTTGGTTTCACGTGACTCCACTGGGAGACCATCCGCATTACAACATCAACCCCACCAATGGAAGACTCTGAGTTTAGTCCCCTTGAAGAGTTTCGTTGCAGAATATCAGATATACTGGCTAAACTCAGAAGCGAAGACCTTCTAAAGGCTTTCCGTTCCAACTCAAGATTCAATGATCGACCTCAGCTGAAGAAAGTTTTTTTAGAGGTGCTGGTGGAGAGATATGAGGCTGAGCTCGAACTTTTGAAATCACAAGAGAAATCATACGAGTTCAGAGACCCCAGAGCATTTTTGGAAAGTCTCACTCCTCCCAAAAGAGAAGATATCCCGCTGCCTTTCGATGTGCAGGAAGAAGAAGAATGGGCTTTCAAGAGCCACTTTGAAGAGGCAGCGGAAGAAGCAATAACCGAAGCTGCCCAGGATGTAGACAACCTACCAATCATGGCAGGCTAGAGAGAAGAATGTGTACATCATATGTTCGTCGATCCTGTGGCAGAGTACATGGAGGCCTTGACTTGCTCAAATACTCAAGCGATAATCTCCAGCATGGGCCAGTTTCATCAAGAATGGTCACTACTGATGGTGACCTCAGTTTTGAAGAACCACACGCAGAGCAACCTGTGGTTATCTCTGATAGGCAGCCAGTGCTCATATCCTTTTTTGTTACTGCTTGACTGGCTACATTGGCATTATTGTATCACCTAGAACATCAGAGATTCCCAGTTAGACTAGGGTAGGTAGGGAGTCTGAAATAAGCTCAGTATATGAGCATGTGGTTAGTTTTTTTTTCGATTTCTGTCTTAGAATGTAGAGAAGAAACCTGCTAGACAGTCTAATCCTAGCAGGTAGTAGTGTAGGTAGAGTAGCATATGAGACCAACAGTCTAATCTGGTCTCATGGAGTAATAAGGGTATAAGTAGAATACGTTTATTTTCCTCTTTGTAAAAATTGATGATGTAAAGGGTCTGCAAGTCCAAATGCACCCAAGAAGAAAAAATGTTAGGACTTTAGTATGGGTAGGTAGTTGTTTGGGAGAAATTTTACTGTTGATATGATGTCTTCATAATCTGTGGCAGTTGAAAAGCAAAGAAAGAAAGGGATGTGCCAAGCAGCAGGCATCTAGCCTACACCAAAGATCATCTCTGGATTCTTGAATCCTTCAAGAAGAAGCCATCCCCATTTGGAGCCACTGTTAGCCCCCCTATAAATTTTTGACAAGCAAAACAGGGGGCTAAGATTGTTGTTGAGCCTTCAAGGAATGAATTTCCTCTGAAAACACATCATCCTTGAAGCCTCCTCTTGTCTTTTTTCCTTTGATGAAATCCCCTCTGCTGAGTTCCATCATAATGCCTCTCTATTTGTGAAGAAATGCCCAAAAGGCCTCCTTTTCCCTCTTATTTCACCCCCACTTAGCTTCTATTTTGTTTCCCCTTCTATTTCCCTTCTTACCTTTTCAAATCCCCTTTACATCCTTCCCCTACCCTTTGTTGGCCATTTTCCCCCTTATTCCTCTGTCGTTCCCCTTCCTAACCTTTAAATCACATTAGAATGGGCTAAAACCCACTTTCTGACCTTATAATAGGGCTAGCCTTTTTTCCCGCCAGCCCCTTTAAACCACTTCCCCACGTAACCCTTACCCAAAACCAAGCGCTTAATGGCTTGGGGGGTGATAGCATGATCGCATAATCGCAAAAGCACATGTTTATGTGAAACGCTCCATCAGCCATCGCAAATATTTGCGATGCGATTGATCGCGCCATCACACTTTCCGCCCATCGCACTTTCCACTCATCGCAATTTCCTCCGATCGCAATCTCGCGCCATTGCACTTTCTGCCCATCGCACTTTCCACTCATCGCACTTTCCTCCGATCGCAATCTTGTTTCCATCACATTTCCCCTCCGTCGCAAGTTCTCGCATCGCAACTCTGCCCGATTGCAACTTCTCCTGATCGCAATATCGCAATTGCAGCTCTTTGCTCTGCGTTGCGATGATCCTTCCACTCCATTCCATCTTGCGATTTGCGATTTGCGATTTGACCCCCGGGCCCACCGTACTACCCTTCCACCTTTTCATATAAATAATGAGTTTTTCCCTTTGTAAACAAGAAATTGTTCATATATTGAATTTGTAAAGGAATTGCCCATCGCATCGCAAATCCCATGTTTATCATTCCGCTCCACTTCCGTCTCCCGATTGCGATTTGCGATTGCGATTCAGCCTTGGTCCCACCTCATGTTATTCTTCCCTCCCGCTTCATTGTTTTTCCGTTATTTCCTTTGTATTTCACCCAAACGTTTAACCTTTGGGTTTTACGCTAATAGCCTTTTCTTTCGCCTTTCTCCATTATTTTTGTTGTTTTCACTATTCCGCCATTGTTCCTCCAGGCCTCCAAAGCTCTTCTCCACCACTGCCCGGGTTCACAATAGGATTATGTATTATGCCGATAACACAGAGAGGCCATTTTAGCATTTTCTAGCGGACCAGCAGAAGAGTTTCAAAGGGGATTGATGCCTATTATTGAGGACGAACATTCACCTACAACGTTCCTCATATCTCCTCAAGCCCTGAAACGATTAATTACTCTGTCTGAAGCTCATTTAAGATAGTCAGGTAGCAGTTGTGGAGGTATGGATCGGCCGTGCAGATTTTCCAACCAGTTCATTTATTCCAGAAGGCTAACACAAAGTTTTGAACCGCCGTAAGGACTTAAAGAACATATCAAAGGTCGATCTCGACCTGACAGACGCCTCCAAACAGTCTATAGAGTACAACAAAACGCCATTAAGCAGAATGGGCCCGGCCCCCTCCGCCATTCTGTCTTAATGAGACTCATTTAATTTGTATCTACCCCTGTTATTCTCATTCTCCTATAAGAATCCCCAAGAACATATTGTAAAGGGTTGTTGTTGGCTGCTGTCGTTGCTGTTAGAGGGACTCATTCTGACTGTTAGAACATTCTTGGGAGGGAATATCAGAGTAGTTTGTATGTAGTAGGCTGGGAGGAGAAAGTCTGGACTGTAACAGCCATTGAGCTTAGTGTATGTGACTGGTTTTGCATCAATCAATCAAAGCATATTTCACAGGATCCTGGTCTATTACTATTGGTGATGTTTTCCTAACTCTGTTTATTTCATTTACACGTTGTTTCATGTTCTACTGGCTTGCATCAGAAGTTTGGCATAGGATTTACCCTTGCTAGGTACCCTATGCTCCTGCTCTCCTTGCCTTCAATGTTTTGTGCTAAATGTGTTATCTGAGAATTGATTTCAGTCAATTTAACCAGTGTAGTGGATGTTATTGCCTGCTCTCTAATGTATGAATTGGATGGATCGGTTCTTAGAGGTTCTTGTTGGGTTTAAGCTAGAAGGTTTGGGAACACTGGGGATTAGAGTTAGCCCTATCCACTAGGATCCTTGCGCGACCAACTGGCCTTTCTAAGATCCCTTCTGTTAAACTTATCTCTGTTTTTCCCTTGGAGCATGCTAAAGCTGACCTGGAGTTAAATGACCTATGGTCCGATCTATAAGCTGCCCCTTCGTCCCTATTGAGAGCTGCCTTTGAGTATGTCCAAGAAAGTCTGGAGTTAAATGACCTCTGACCTGATCTATAGACAGAAATTGGGTTACTCTCCTTCTTTGACTTTCCTCCTCAATGTCCCACCCCACCATATAATCTAAAAATATCCTTTAGTATTAGATGACTTGCCCTTTGAATGCCTTGGCTAGTGGTTGCAAGTAATTCTCCTTTCATGACTCCATAGCCTAATGGATGGCACTTTCTTGACCTATCATTTCGAATAAACATCTCATGTTCGTTCTTTCTCCCAACTTCCAAAACTTACATCCCATAACCAACACAACAACCAACCAACCAAATCATTTAAAACTCTCTTTGTGTTTACAATTAGCTAACATCTCATTTTGAGTTTCCTCAAAGACACATCATTCTTTGCTTCAATGTGGAGAGATCCTTTCCCCGGTCTGTGGAGGGTTATCCTGTGGGTCCAAAAGTGTCTATGTTGTTCCCACTGTCTTTGCCAATCTAGCCAAAACATGGGAACCCCAACACATCTGGCAAAATTGGCTGACATTAAGCTCAAATGTTTGGCTACCAAGAATTAATGTATTCTTCCTCAACTCATATCAAATAACATTTTGTTTTGTTTTAATAATTCCATCCTCTAACTCAGCACCTGGTGTTATGATTTCTCAGCTTCCGTTAGAGCTTTCAGTTTGTTCTTCACTGCTGCTCAGGACCTTTACAGGTTCGCCAATATTTGATTTCCTACTCTTATTGGTTAACATATCAATTCTTTTATAAACAATCTCTTCATCATCACTTAAAATAGAGACATCTTTGGCGATTTTTCTTTTTTGGTGTCTGATTTTTTTCTGCTTCTGCACAACAGTTATAATCTCCTCCTCACTAATTCTATCATAATTTCCAGTTTCATGTTCGACATCTTCAAAATAAACATGTTTAAGTTTACTAGATTGACCCATCTTAGTGACTCTTGGTTGATCCCCTCTCTGTACTATTGCAATGTCATGAGCTATTGATCTTTGCTTCAATATCATTTCCTCTACTTTTTCTGTGTGCAAAGTGTTGATGACATGCATAACATTTGGCTCCAAATAATAAATATCTTCAAACATGTTTGAAAGGCTTGGAACAAAATCATATGAAACAAAATAAAACATGTCAATGATCAATAACTTATAAAAAATTGAATCATCCTTATAGTAATGCATAGCGGAAATAAAAATAAGCATACTTACAATGTTATTTGCAATGTTGCTTGAGATTTCTTCAGAAAACTTTATAGATATTTCATCTGTGTCATACTTGACCTTTTATAGAAGATATCTAACCTTCTCACATTTATTAGCCTTCCTTGCAATAACATATATAGTGTTTGTATTCGAGACCATACATGTGTCTCATACTCTGCTCATCACATCATATGGCTCATTTAAGTCAATCATACCAGAAACCAGATAGATATGTATATCAACCTCCATTTCACTGTCTTCAAGATACCATGAGAAATCAGTTTTATCTATTTCCTTTGCGTTCTTCCAATTAGAAATAAGCTTTAAAGAACCTGGTGCCCCACTTGCTTGAATTTTATTAGTGTGTGCAACAATGTCCTTGCTGCGTCCAACAGTGTCCATAGTGCGTCCAACTGCAACTTTAGATTTGGGAGTTGTTTATGATTGAGAAACATTCACAACAATCTTTTTTTGATGTCATTTTCTATTAAATGAAATATATATATACATATATATATATATATATATATATATATATATATATATATATATATATATATATATATATATATATATATATATATATATATATATATATTAGTTAATGAGAAAATAATGCCGATAAAAAATAAATAAATAAATAAATAAAAATATTTGTAAAACTAAATAAATTGAAATTAAACCAGTAGAATTAACTATACAAAATTTTCATTTAAAAACAAAATATTATAAATTATATTTAGATATATGTATATATTTATATAATATGTTTTGAATACATTTTATAAAAAAAATAATTTTTTTTTTTAAATGGTATAAAACCATTTAAAAAAATAAAAATTATTTTCAAACTTAAGTTTTTGTTTAATATTAAAAAAACAAAAAAAATACTTACTATTTATTACAAATGTCAAAATTAAATTTTATTTTTTTTTGCTAATTTTTTTATTAAAAAACAAAATAATGTTAATTTTTTGTTTTAATTTTAATTGTGTTTTTTTATTAAATTTACACTTAGTAAATAATATTATAAAATTTTAAATATATTGAATAAGATTAAAGCATATATGTTAAAATTAAAATTTTAATTAAAAACTTATAATTTTTTATTATATTTTGAAATTTTAAAATTTTATTTTACAATATTAAAATTTATTAAAGTAAATTTTAAATATAAAATAAATTTTAAACTTTAAACTTTATATAATATTAATATATAATTATATACATAAGGAACAAAATAAATACTATAATATAAAAAATTATAATTATTTTAAAAATTTATATTAAATATTTAATACAAAACATTTCTATTTAAAACAAAATAAAAAAAAATGAATTAAATTTTATTTAAGTTTTATTTTATGTTCAAATTAAACAATAATTAAAATAAAAAAATTAAATTTTTTTAACATTTATTCTATATTTAAATTAAAAAAAAATATATATATTTTTTCGTGCTCACCGAGGGCCGCTCGGCTGGCCTCAGGCCCTCAGCTGGGTGGAGGCTGGCCGGGTAGCAGCCCAACCGGCCTCTGGCCCCCAGCTAGGTGGAGGCCAGAGGCTGGTCGGGCAGCCGCCCAGCCGACCTCTGACCCGGCCTCCGCCCAGCTGAGGGCCGGAGGCCGGGTGGGGCTACCCGCGGCATCATCCAGGCGCAAAACAATTTTTTTTAAAAAATTTTTTTCCAATAAAAAAAATTAATGATAATAACAATTAAATTTTTTAATTTTTTTTTAAACTAAACTATTATAAAAACAAAATTTAAAAAAAAATATATAAAAATACAATACAATACAATAAAAAAAAAACAAAAAAAAAAACTATATAACAATACAATAAATACAAATTTTATAATTATAATTTAAAAAATAAAAAAATATTAAACAAAAAAATAAAAAGAATAAGTAATAAATTAAAAATTTTATATATAAAAAAAACAATTATAATAAAAAAAACTATGGTTCTTTAATATAAAATATAATACTCTACCATATATAAAAAAAAAGAATAATATATATATATATATATATATATATATATATATATATATATATATATATATATATAAACAAAATCAAATTTAAATTATAAATTACAATTAAAAAAAATAAAAAAATTAAATAATGAAACCACCAATATATTTATAATAAAAAAAACAAATAAAAATATAATAATATAACTATTTTCTTATGTGGATGGTCATTTTATGGATTTTTCTGTCTAGATGAACCTATAAACCCTAAAAAAGAAAAAAAATCTAAATTTTTGTCCTAAAAACCCTAAAAAAATTTAGTTTTTTTACATTTTCTTCACTAAAAAAAATATAAAAAAATTATGGTTTTCTAACCTAAAAACCTTTAAACAAAAAAGGATTTTGAAAACAAAAACTATAGAAAAACAGATTTTCAATAAAATTGTCTTTAAATGGACAAAATAGAAGGAAAACTAAACTTTGAAATGCAAAAAATTGTTGTCACCAATGCCAACACAACGCCTCCAATGCCAATGCAATGTCTCCACGAAGTTACGAATGCCAACACAACACCTCCACAAAATTACCAATAGCAACAAAACGCCTCCAATGCCAATGCAATGCCTCCATGAAATTACCAATGCCAACGGAACACCTCTAGAAAATTTCTCTAACAAATAGAAAACTTGATGTGATGTGATGAATAGAAACAATGATTCTTATTATATAGTGAATATTGTGTGATTGGTTTATTGTTTAACAAATGTGAGATTAAAATTTAAAATTTTTACATGTAGTTTATTATAGTTAAAATAATTAATATTTGCATGTAGTTATTATAGTTAATATTTTATTTAATATTTACATATACTTCAATGTTAAATAATTCAAATATAATCTCAATTAAAATATAAAATATAAAATACTTATATGTAGTTAATTACAGTTTATATTATAGATAGAATAGTTAATATTTGCATGTAGTTATCATAGTTAATATTTACATGTACTTAATGTTTAAAACCATGAGATTAAATTTTAAAATTTAAAATATTTACATGTAGTTAATTATAATTAATATTATAGTTCAAATAGTTAATATTTGCATGTTGTTATTATTGTTAATATTTACATGTAGTCAATCTTAAATCATTCAAATAAGAAAATTATTTTAGTTTCGAAGGTATGCATGAAAGGAATATTTTGTGGATATTTTGAATAGAAAGTATAGTGAAATATTTTAAGACCAACAGTTTACTAAGAAATTTTGAAATATATTTTAGATGAATATAATGTAGGTTTAAAATTTAAAATTCAAAATATTTACATGTAGTAATTATAGTTAAAATAGTTAATATTTGCATGTAGGTATTATAGTAATATTATAGTTAATACTTACATGTAAAATATGCCAAATCATTAAAATAGCAAAATTATTTTAGTTTGGAAGGCTTGCATGATAGAAATATTTTGAGGATATTTTGAATATAAATATCGGTAAAATATTTCAACACAAACAGTTTATTAAAAAAATTTCAAATACATTTTTTGACTAATATTTTGTACGAAATATTTGAAATATGTTCCCGAAATTTTGTGGGGGGGGGGGGAATTTGGAGGGAAATTTTCAGTCTTTAAGCTATATATTGTAAGTGGGAGAGGCATTTGTATCATTCAACATGTTCTTGTTGAAAGCCATGGTTTCTTCTGATAGTGAAGTTTTTCTTTGTACAACATCAACATCTTCGTCACGCAACAATTCTATTCAGAGTGATGAATATAACAAGAGTTCGTTCACCATGAATAGAGAGTCAAAAAATCGACTTGGTTGTAATCCTAAGGATGATGAGAACAAAATTTATGAGGCACAACAAAAAGAAATTTACGAAATCGAGAGTCAGTTATTCCACTTACTCTTAATCCTAAGGATTATGAAAGCAATAGTGATGAAGAATTTCTAGAGTTAATATTTTCACTTCATCCTAATCCTAAGGATTATGAGGGCACCATTAACGAAGGGGGAGATGAAGAATATCCACTTCAGCTTAATCCTAAGGATTATGCAAGAACCACAGATGAAGAGGGGAATGAAGAATTTGCAGAGTCAAAATATCCACTTCGTCTTAATACTAAGGATTATGCCAACACCACTGATGAAGAGGGGAATGAAGAATTTGCAACGTCAAAATATCCACTCTATCCTAATCCTAAGGATTATGCCAACACCACTGATGAAGAGGGGGATGTAAAAATTCCAAAGTCAAAATATCCACTTCGTCCTAATCGTAAGGATTATGCTAGCACCACTGATGAAGAGGGGAATGATAAAGTTCTAGAGTCAAAACATCCACTTCGTCTCAATCCTAAGGATTATGCCAGCACCACTGATGAAGAGGGAAATGAAAAATTTACAGCGTCAAAATATCCACTCCATCCTAATCCTAAGGATTATGCGAGCACCACTGATGAAGATGGGGATGAAAAAACTTTAGAGTCAAAATATCCACTTCGTCCTAATCCTAAGGATTATGCGAGCACCATAGATGAAGAGGGGAATGAAGAATTTGCAGAGTCAAAATATGCACTTCATCCTAATCCTAAGGATTATGCTAGCACCACTGATGAAGAGGGGAATGAAGAATTTGTAGTGTCAAAATATCCACTTTGTCCTAATCCTAAGGGTTATGCCAGCACCACTGATGAAGAGGGGGATGAATTTCCAAAACCAAAAGTTTCACTTCATCCTAATCGTAATGATTATAAGTTCACCACTGATGAAGGGGGGGATGAATAATTTCCAATAAATATAGATTCAAGGTATTCACTTATTCCTAATCCTAAGGATTATGAGAGCACTAGTGAGGAAGGGGAGGGGCGGGATGAAGAAATTCTAGTGAATACAAATTCAAAGCTTCCACTTATGCCTAATCCCAGGGATTATGAAAGAACCACTGAGGAAGGGGAGGATGAAGAGTTTCTTGCAAATGATAATTTTAGAGGCACAGATCTGAATATTGCATTTTTCTTAAGTGATCATTTCAAAGACACTCATGGTGATGAAGAATTGAATCCTCCCGGGGAAGAATTTGAAAGGATGGATCAAGATGGTGAAGAATTTCATCTGAGTTAGGGTTACGAAAGCGTCAATGATTCTTGTGAAATTTTTTCTTCAAGTGATGATGGTAAAGAAAATTTTTTAGGCAATGATGTTGATGAATTTCTTAAATATGTTGAGGATGATGACAGTGGGGATAATGTTCCTCCTAATGGTGATGAAACTGCTTTTACAAAGGATGATGGAATGATGAAGTCGTTGCAAGCAAATATTGCAACTAGGGTAGGAGTAGACCTTTTCATTTCATTAATCAAAAACATTCTAGTTATACAAGGGTGAGGACAAAAGATCTCACAAAAAAAAGTTTCGTCTTTCATTTGATTTCAAGTGAATGTTGTCGAAGGGATTGCTTGAAACATATGGATTTCAACTTTGTTTTGGAAAAAAGGAAAACATATATGTCAATGAATAGAAGCATGCAAAATTCATATTTAGTGGGTTGCATGCAATATACACTAGTAGCTTATGATTATCATATTGGGAATGTATTGCTCTGTAGAAAGGCTTTCAAAATGTTGCATTCAATTGGTAATTGTCATTTGTCAAGAATCCAAGAAAAATTGGAAAAAGGATCCCACATATTATTCAGAAGTACGTTATAAATGGGAGGTGTGGTCGTTTGCAAATACTGCTAAGACATGGATGAAAGACTTCTTTTCAAATCATGGAGAGTGTATGCCAATAAAGACACAATACATATTCCAGATAATTTCTTGAGATGAGAAATATTCATCTTATATAGAGATTATGCAGAAGCTGTTGAAGGAGCTGGTAATTTTATTACATATTCTTATTTTACAAGGTTATGGAAAAATGAATTCAACAATGTTCGTATTCCTAAGAAGACAAGGATGGGGGTTTTCAGAACATGTGCTTCTCTTAAAGAAAAAAGAGATAAATGTGAAGGGTAAGAAAGAGGTATGCATTCAAAACATTGTTTTTTAAAATTGGATAGCTATCAACTATGAAAATATATTTATTCATATGCACCTTTTATTTTATGTACAGATTCCATTGTCAAAAAACTTCAGGACCATCGTAATCAACAAACAAGTGAAAGAAAAAAGTTGTATAAACATCGAAAGAAGTGTTATGATCATCCAAATAAATATCTGGGTTTGATAATTGATGGTATGGACCAAAATAAAACACTTCTTCCACACTTTGTCCGCACGCCACAAGAGGAAAATTTCATTCAGTTTCAATTGGTTGGTTGTATGGTAAATTTTCGCGAAATTTTGTGGGGGGGAAATTTAGAGGGAAATTTTCAGTCTTTAAGCTATATATTGTAAGTGGGAGAGGCATTTGTATCATTCAGCCTATTCTTGTTGAAAGCCATGGTTTCTTCTGATAGCGAAGTTTTTCTTTGTACAACATCAACATCTTCGTCACACAACAATTCTATTTAGAGTGATGAATATAACAGGGGTTTGTTCACCATGAATAGAGATTCAAAAAATCGACTTGGTCGTAATACTAAGGATGATGAGAACAAAATTGATGAGGCGTAGCAAAAAGAAATTTATGTAAATCAAGAGTCATTTATTCCACTTACTCTTAATCCTAAGGATTATGAAAGAAATAGTGATGAAGGGCATGATGAAGAATTTCTAGAGTTAATATTTTCACTTCGTCCTAATCCTAAGGATTATGAGGTCACCATTGATGAAGGGGGAGAAGAAGAATATCCACTTCAGCTTAATCCTAAGGATTATGTAAGAACCACAGATGAAGAGGGGAATGAAAAATTTGCAAAGTCAAAATATCCACTTCATCTTAATACTAAGGATTATGCTAGCACCACTAATGAAGAGGGGAATGAAGAATTTGCAACATTAAAATATCCACTCTGTCCTAATCCTAAGGATTATGCCAGCACCACTGATGAAGAGGGGGATGTAAAATTCCCAGAGTCAAAATATCCACTTCGTCCTAATCGTAAGGATTATGCTAGCACCACTAATGAAGAGGGGAATGATAAAGTTCCAGAGTCAAAACATAAGGATTATGCCAGCACCATTGATGAAGAGGGAAATGAAAAATTTATAGTGTCAAAATATCCACTCCGTCCTAATCCTAAGGATTATGCGAGCACCACTGATGAAGATAGGGATGAAAAAATTTCAGCGTCAAAATATCCACTTCGTCCTAATCCTAAGGATTATGCAAGCACCACAGATGAAGAGGGGAATGAAGAATTTGCAGAGTCAAAATATGCACTTCATCCTAATCCTAAGGATTATGCTAGCACCACTGATGGAGAGGGGAATGAAGAATTTGCAGCGTCAAAATATCCACTTTGTCCTAATCCTAAAGGTTATGCGAGCACCATTGATGAAGAGGGGGATGAATTTCCAAAACCAAAATTTTCACTTCATCCTAATTGTAACGATTATAAGTTCACCAATGATGAAGGGGGGGATGAAGAATTTCCAATAAATATAGATTCAAGGCATTCACTTATTCCTAATCCTAAGGATTATGAGAGCAATAGTGAGGAAGGGGAGGGGCGAGATGAAGAAATTCTAGTGAATACAAATTCAAAGCTTCCACTTATGCCTAATCCCAAGGATTATGAAAGCACCACTGAGGAAGGGGAGGATGAAGAGTTTCTTGCAAATGATAAATTTAGAGGCACAGATCTGAATATTGCATTTTCTCTAAGTGATCATTTCAAAGACACTCATGGTGATGAAGAATTGAATCATCCCAGGGAAGAATTTGAAAGCATGGATCAAGATGGTGAATAATTTCGTCTGAGTAGGGGTTACGAAAGTGTCGATGATTCTTGTGAAATGCTTTCTTCAAGTGATGATGGTAAAGAAAAAATTTTAAGCAATGATGTTGATGAATTTCTTAAATATGTTGAGGATGATGACAGTGGGGATAATATTCCTCCTAATGGTGATGAGACTACTTTTACAAAGGATGATGGAATGATGAAGCTGTTGCAAGAAAATATTGCAACTAGGAGTAGGAGTAGACCTTTTCATTTCATTAATCGAAAACATTCCAGTTATACAAGGGTGAGGACAAAATATCTCACAAAAAAAAGGTTTGTCGTTCATTTGATTTCAAATCAATGTTGTCGAAGAGATTGCTTGAAACATATGGATTTCAACTGTGTTTTGGACAAAAGGAAAACATATATGTCAATGAATAAAAGCATGCAAAATTCATATTTAGTGGGTTGCATGCAATCTGCACTAGCAGCTTATGATTATCATATTGGGAATGTATTGATCTGCAGAAAGGCTTTCAAAATGTTGCATTCAATTGGTAATTGTCATTTTTCAAGAATCCAAGAAAAACTGGAAAAGGATCCCACATATTATTCAGAAGTACGTTATAAACGGGAGGTGGGGTCGTTTTCAAATACTGCTAAGACATGGATGAAAGACTTCTTTTCAAATCATGGAGAGTGTATGCCAAATAAAGACACAATACATATTCCAGATAATTTCTCGAGATGAGAAATATTCATCTTATATAGAGATTATGCAGAAGTTGTTGAAGGAGCTAGTAATTTTATTACATATTCTTATTTTACAAGGTTATGGAAAAAATTAATTCAACAACGTTCGTATTCCTAAGAAGAAAAGGATGGGGGTTTGTAGAACATGTGCTTCTCTTGAAGCAAAAAGAGATAAATGTGAAGGGTCAGAAAGAGGTATGCGTTCAAACCATTATTTTTTAAAATTGGATAGTTATCAACTATGAAAATATATTTATTCATTTGCTTCTTTTATTTTATGTACATATTCTGTTGTCAAAGAACTTCAAGACCATCATAATCAGCAAACAAGTGAAAGGAAAAAGTTGTATAAACATTGAAAGAAGTGTTATGATCATCCAAATAAATATCTGGGTTTGATAATTGATGGTATCAACCAAAAGAAAACACTTCTTCCACATTTTGTCTGCACGCCACAGGAGGAAAATTTCATTTAGTTTCACTTGGTTGGTTGTATGGTATTTAATGAGAAGATGTTTCCAAGAGTTTTCTTCACAACTCCAAATATTCACAATGATGAAAATCTAACCAAAACTATAATCCATGATGTGGTTACTCATTGGTCTGGTATTATTCCTAAAGTTTTGTATTTACAATTAGACAGCACAAGTCGTGAAAACAAAAATCAAGTTCTTTTTGAGTAACTAAACATGCTTGTTGAATTGGGATTTTTTAAAAAGATAAAGGTTGGTTTCCTCTTGTTGGGCCTACTCATGATCATATTGATCAAATGTTCAGTCGTTTTTCAGTAACATTGAGGAGGAAAGGTGTTGGAATTCTGCCATCATTAATTGAATGTATTAAGAAATCGTACATTCCGGAGCTTGTTTTTAATGTGTTGGAAGAAACTATTGACATGCGAAGGTTTATTTTGGGATTGCATGGTGAGGAGAAATGCATTGAAAAACTTAACAACATTAGCTTCCAGCATCAATTTCGTATCAAAAAAATTGATGGGATAACACATATATGGGGCAAGAAGTATTCACCTGTTGCAGAATGGGGGCCATCATCAGGTTTAGCATTTTTAAAGTTCATTCCAGAGCATCCAATATTTTCATCAAAGATATTGTTATTACAGTCAGTTGCTAAAATCCATAATGCACGAAGGCATAAGAGAGACATAAATTATTCTGAATATCTGGAGGAAATTAAAAGATGTATTAGAGATACATATGAGTACTTCGATGTTGCTAATTTAGTTTGGTGGGAGTATTTTTTCAGTAATCAAAGTGATATGATTTCAAGATCAATAAACGTGGATACGTTTTTGAAGACTCCTTTTTTTCGCCACAAAATATGCCAAATGAACATTAGGAAAAACACATTGTTGAACAAAAACAACCTCAAGCTATGATTAATTCCCCACAGGTAGAGGAAAGAGCAATCTATATTGGTTCTAGAAGATCACGTGCACAACGTGAAGCCATGGAAGACCTTTAAAGGGGTTCTGTGCAGTATGTTAAGGAGGGTTGCAAGATAGCAGTGTTAGCAGATGAAGATCCACTTGGCTATCCATTCTGGATTGCGAAGGTTATAAAGGTAATTAATGAAAATGAAGATATTACAGCTGTTGATGTACATTGGTAAGACACAAGTACCCACCATTTCAATGGTGTGTACAAGCCAGAGATGGTAGTTGAAAAGAAAATTTGCAGAAAGAGAAAAAGAAAGGGCACAAATATAAATCGTTGCCGCACAGATGTCTTAAAATTGGAGGATGTTGACATACTTGTGTATGACTTCAATTTAAAAAAGAGAGGAACTCTTTGGTTGAAGACCATAAATAATTTGAAGAAATTGCTACAAGAACAATTACTGTTGAGATGGGACTCTACAGAATGTAGTAGTAGATCTACAATACATTTGAACTTTGAAATGGTGGGCATGCATTTTGACTCAGATGGAGCACTAGTTGACGAAAGAGAAGAATATGGATCATCTTCATCTGCATCAAGTCATTCATCTGAAGATGTAGGTTCTGATGGTGTTCCAGAACCTATGGTTGATTTTGAATAACTGTCAAAGACACTTTTATGTAATTGATGTTTTCATGGTAACTTGAAATAAAAATTTTGACTTCCATCTGATTTTTCATGAAGTTATGAGGCATTTCTATGTTTTTTGGATTACATGTTTTAATTATGAAGAATTCATCTCTTTAGAATATCAACGACGAAAAAATTAATTAAAAAATTAATTTATTTATATTCAATGTACCAATGTTGATATTTTGATTAAAAGTAAAATAGAAAATAGAAATTAATGTTGAATTTTTAGAATATGCAGTGATATTACCATGATATTATGTATTGTTACCATTTGGTATAAGATACTTTTAAAATTTTTAATAATTTTATGCGTCATTGAAAGGGGACACTTTGTTTTGATGCTTGATTTTTAGGTGTTGGTTGCAATTAGATTTAAATTTGCCTTATGCTAAGATTTGAAAAAAGATATTTTTTATCCTTTAAAATTAAAATTACTCTTGGAATAATAAATTTTTCATTCACTTGTTCATTTTTAAAAATTGATTAAGTCATATAATTTCTCCATAATTTCATTGTTCAAGTATGTTGAAAACTTAAGATTGAAAAACTTGAGATTTACAACTTGTCATTAAGGTTTTTATGCGCTACAAAATTTTATCTTTAATGTTATGGTTGACAATAATTACAATTTTAGGGTTGTTTAGAGTCAAGATATTTTATTTTTAACAACATGGATGAAAATTGTTCAAAATGATAAGCCCTTCAGACATGTTTTTGTTTATCTTTAACATCATCTATCAAAATTTTTAGAATTTTACGATGTTTCAATGTCCTAATATGTTGTCTTTAATTCCATTGTTACAATGTGTTAAAAGTGTGACACAATTTTTTTTTTGTTATTCCAGCATCATCAGGTTTTGTTTTGAGGGTGTTTTTTCAATCCTTTTTTCAAGAAACAATTTCGTTTTTAGCATAATTTTATAAAATGTTGAAATTTGACCTTGAGAAAAAACCAAATGCATTATGGAATAGACACTTTTTGTTTTTGGGGTGTTTTTTCATGTTTCTTGAGTGTTTTGGGGCTAGAGTTCATGTTTTGAGGTAATAGTTCTCGTTTCATTGGTAACAGTGTTTTTAATGTACATTCATTTCAAGGGTGCTTTCTGGTACATCTAGCGAAAAATATAGCTAAGGCCCTATCGTCTTCCTCTTGATTCCTCTTGATCTTAATTGTGTCAATTTTCAAAGAATCCTCAAAAGTAAGGCCATGGAAATATAGAAGGGTTTAGTGATTGATGTTCTTCATTCTAGTTTCTCCATCTGTTTCTCTAATGGGAAATACTCCTTGGGTCCTAGTTTCAGTTATGGCTTGAATTGGTGAAGAAGGTTCCTTAGGTGAAGAAATTTTCTCTTCTTCTCCAATAGTTTCTTCAAAGTTTTCAAATGGTTCACCTATGGTGTGTTCAACCTCACAATCACTGAAGAAGAGTGAAGGGTGACTGTGTGGGGATGTGGGGGTTTTTGGTAAGAATTTTCCTTGGTTATACCTACTCCTACGAGGCATGGAAATCAAACTGTTTTTGTATCTTTCAATATTTGGAACTGAATGTAAAATAAAAGACTAAAATATGCTATGGAAAAATCAAACATCTACTTAGACACCTCCCTAACAACAACATGAAAAAGTGGTGAGCTCTGGTATTGCACCAAGAGTGTTGCAACTCCAAAATGCTGCTCAAATTTACTTTATCAACCCGGGGTTCATACAAACTTGGAGGTGACAGTTCTATATGCACATCAGATGAGTTATACTCATGCCATACTCTTCTAAGCTCTACAATGAGGTGCTACTTCTAGGGTTACTTCTAGGAAAGGAAGTATGTCACACTTATGAATGTAATCTAAGATTGAAAATAAATAATTACCATTACTCTATCAACAGGGAAAGAAACTGCTCTAGATCACATTGATTCATCTAGCTATTTGCAAGAAAGAGAAATTCACACTTAAGCTAATGTAAGAAAGGAAATTACACTAAGTGGAATTCATAATCTAAATTGCTGAATTGAATTTCAGAAATGGAAACTTATATAGAGCACACATACTAAACCAAATGAATAATTGAATCCTATCTATCTTATGCTTAACTACTATGTTTAATGATGCATCTAGAAATGAGCTAATCACACTTTAAAGTGACTGCATTCTGCAGCAAAAGAAGGCGACAGTAACTTGGTCTAAGAGGGTCCCTGGCCCAAAGGTTTAGGGCTAAAGGTCTATTGGTGGCTTGGCTAGACTTAAATAAGGTGAAAGAGTGATTTTGGGCTAAAGGAGAGAGTGGTTGGAACTGCTACATGAAGTTTCTACAATATTTCATGTAGTGCTACAAGATGTCATTAAAAGTTACAAGAAATAGGCCATATGGAGTTTGAGGCTACAAATGGCGAGGAAAAGTTTAAGAGAGGTGGAGTGAAGGTAGATCTAGGTGGGTGAAGGGTAGCCAACCTCTTTGCCAAGATCAAAACTCCTCAAAGCAGTTGTCTTGCACCTCCAAGGTGGTTCTCGAAGGAGAGAGTGGTTGGAACTGCTACAGGAAGTTGCTACATGATTTCTTGTGGTGTTATAGGATGTCCTGAAAAGCTACAGGAAACATGCCATGTGGAGTTTTAGGCTAAAAATGGTGAGGAAAAGGTTAGGAGAGGTGGACTGAAGGTAGATCTAGGTGGATGAAGGGTATCCAACCCCTTGGCCAAGCTCAGAACTCCCTACAAATCCTATCTTGCACCACAGAGGTGGCTCTCAGTGTTGTGGTGGTGATTTCCAAAAAGTAGGGTTGAATGTGACTTGGATGGAAGATTCTTGATTAAGGGTGAATACTTAATCTGATGGTGTTGAAGGGGTCCTCCTCTGCTGCTCTATTCAAACCTGTTATAACACTACCTGTTCATGCATTCATCATTGGAAAATTTATCAAAACAATGGTGGAAATGATGAGTTGAATTTAAATAAACATACCTATGCAACTAAAATAAAAATCTACCTCTACCTCTACAACATGTTCATTATAAACAAAGTAAACTATCCTACGTTTCCAATAAATAATAAACTAAAATCAATTTTGGTATGTGGTGAAGACATTCATCCTCAAGCTCCAATGGAAGAGGTGAGAGAGGGAGGCTTAGCACACAGTTTTGAGATTTTATATGCTACTGAACATGAAATGAAAGAGATTAACTACTATAACATAAGATAAAACACAAGTACATAAGAGAGATGGAGGCCAATGGATTGGGCCCTAACCCACAAGCTCATCTCCCTGAAACTAATTCAGTGGAGAAGAAAACAAATTCTCATTTTATTTCATAACCAGTCTTGTACATAACATGTGAAAGTTAGAAATGTCTAATACAAGAGCCAAGGGTGCTCTAACTACATCCAAAAATTGAATCCTAGTGAGCTCTTTCTTTGGCATATTTATCCTAAATGGTATCTACCAACAACTTCCTATAAATTAGGTATTGGTTCCCTTGTAGCTAGAGAGAAGTGGAGCTTGGCTCGCTTTGATCTTTCACTTTCATGGTTTCCACTAATTTTGAGCTGTTGGAGGAGAATCTCGAGGAGATACTGGTTGCCTCTAGGAATTAAGGAGGTGTTCAACCCTCCTAAAATCACTCCTTTTTGTCTACTCTGAGTCTTGATTGTGTAATATTCCTAAAAAATGGTGTATTCCCTTGATTTCCCTGCATTTAAACCACAATAGACCTCGAAGCTTGAGAACCCTTAATACACCATTCTCAATATACAAAAAATGACAAAATGAAATTAAATGTGAGAAAGAGGGAATAATTAGGCTAAAAAAGGTGACAATTAACCCATTAGAATGTACCTAATGATGGTGCTCATGAGGTACTACCCGAATCAATCAACACTATTAACTTTTTGTTCTTGATATGACCTTATATATTAAGAGTTTGAGGAGTTGTAATTCCTACCAATGCATTCAAAGATATGGTCAGATAAATTTCTTCTTTCTCTAGGGGTTCCTGCTGTATATCCTCTTATTTTGAATATCATGTTCCTTTTCTTCCTCCTCTTACAATCTATGTAAAATAATTGATTCTCAGCACACTTATGACCTTTAGTGTATTTACTATCACAGATGTAGCAAAGCCCTTTTGCTATTTTTTCTTCCAATTATTGTGGTGTCAAACTTGTAGTTTGTGGAAGGCTAGGAGTAGCAAGACTTCCATATTTATAGTTGTGAGTGGTAGGCTTCCTTGTTTCCATAATTTTGCTTTCAATTTTTCTGGCCAACCTGAATGCCTTCTCTAATGAATCAGGTTCCCAAAGGTGAACCTCATGTTGGATGTTATCCATTAAAGTCCCTATGAAGACATCAATCCTCTGATCTTCTATAATATCATTTACCTTTATATTAAATATTTGGAATTCCTCAATGTGCTCTTCCATTGATCCTTTTTGTTTGAGATTTATCAATTGGCTAAAGAAGGTGTTTTTCTTTGTATCCTCCTAATGTGCTATCATTTTATCCATAAGTATTGACCAAGTCACAAGTATTTTATGATAACCAAGCCATCAATACCATACAAACTGATTGGGTTCTAAATATAAATTTTCAATGCATACCTTTTTTGTGTGTTAGATATTATGGATATCAAAATATTGCTCCATCCGTAGTATCCATGTTACTAGATCCTTTCCATCAAACTTCCTCATATCGATCTTTGGAATATGGTGGGTCATCTCCTCATATCGATCTTTGGAATATGGTGGTGTTGTGGCCAGCAACAACCCCCCTTCTTATTTAGTATTTAATACTAAACAAGCGGAGACCCTTAGTTTAAAAAATCCAAAAAATTAAATTAGTGCTTATTTTATTTTTCAAATAAAACTCATTATCATTAACTTAAGAAAATTCCTTAGAAAATCTTTCGATAAACTTAAGTTTATGATAGATTAGAATAAAACCTTTCTTTGAAGAAAATATCACATCCATCGCAAAAAAAAATACAAGATATCTTTTGCAAAGAAGAATCTTCTAAATTGCGATAAGCGCGATCCAATAACTATGCATTAAAATATTTGTCGCAAATCACATCTCAAAGAAAATATATTAACGAATATTTTTCATATGTTATATTTTGCGATATTGCGATTTCGCGATATTGCGATGCCGCGATATTGCGATCCCGCGATGTTACTAATTGTGATTTGCGTAAATTGCGATTTGCGAAAGTTGCTATGATTTCGATTTGCGAAAGTTGCGATTTGCGATATTGCGATTTTGCGATATTGCAAAGCAAATCGCAGATCGCAGTATCGCACATTCGTAAAGCTCGTTGTACGAAGAAAATATTTCCATAAATCGATATCCGTTATGCGCATTAATGTCAATTTAATGAATGGATTGTCAATTATTAATGAAAAGGATTTTTTTTATCGAAGGGTTATTTCACGATTAAATAATATATTTCATACGCCTTCAGCATTTAAAACTATCCCGTCACCTTTCTCATATCATTATTCTCACTTAATTCGTAAAACTGCAGGCGCGAAGAACAGGAGACTATACAAAGAAATATTCAGAGCATTATGGGAAAGAAAGATAAAGCTCTGAATTCTGGAAAGAAAGAGAAAGTTCCAATTTCTGAAAATAAAGAGATGGCATCCTTGTACGCAGACATTGCTTGCAACAAAGGCGCTGGCATCACCACTTGGGAGGGTATGTTTAATTTACTTGAAGAAGAAAACCCAAGAGTAATGGATGTTTCGGCTACTGCGGGCTCAAGTAATTCCTCTGAAGCATCTCTTACAGAGCTGGCGTGTTCATTTTTACATCGGATAGCAACAAGACCAAGAATTCTTCCATATACAGACATGGTAAAATGGGTGCTGGATAGCACTGATATTACGGACAGACAATTCAAAACCCAAGGTCAAGAGCTCATCGGGTCATTCACTCCAGAAGATTTGAGGCTTATGTATCATTTTCCGGAGCCTCAGGCAACTTACAACAAACAATTTATGGAGAAATTTTCCAAGGAAAATGCAAACTTAGCGGAATGCACAAAAGAATGGTCCAGAAGAGATGAACCACTGAAGAAAGATAAACACGGTATGTACAGTACCGGTTCACTCACTTCTCCATATTATTTTGCTGCTGCTATGTTATGTAGGCTTTTTGGAAAGCCTGACATTAATAAGTTTTTGCCTGAATGGCTTCCCCTATTGAATGTTGTTGTTAACGCTACCATTGTGGACTGGGCTAAAATATTGTCTGATAATTTAGCCACGACAATTTTCAATTACCGGTCTAAACGAACTATCTCTCAGAGGATTTATCCTCCTTTTTATCTATCTGCCTATGTTATGGATTCAATCTATTTTGTTTCTAAGTTCCCTTTAATGGGTTGGCAATGGACAATTCAGGATCCCCTACCCATTCATGTTTATCACAAAGAATTGTGGGAATCAAAATTCATTCCTCATTTTTACAAGATTTTCCATGGCATAATGTTGCCACTGTATAGAGTGTTGTATAATAAGGATGCTCCAAGGTTATCCCCTGAAGCAGAAGTAGACATTCTCCCTGTCGCAAGATGGTTTGGAGAAGAATTGTTTACTTATGTGAGGGTTTTTGGAAGCTTTGCTTCTCCTCATGTTTTTCCCTTATATGTTCCGGATAAACTCATAGCTCGGGAAATTGCATATCAAACCTGTGGAGACGGAGGTTTGACAAAAGAATTAAAGGATAAAAAGAAAGCCATTTGGCCACAATTTCCTGTGTCCTGCGGAGCATTTTCATTATTTGATGTTGGTCACGCGTTTAAGGAAGTAAGCAATGTTACATGTTTAAAATTGTTTAAGTTTCCGAGAAGGCTATTTGATCCATATGGTATTGTCAAGGATTTCACCACTGTAGTCAAAGTGAGAGTATTTTCTGGAGAAGAAGATCTTTTTGATGATATGTTTCAAGAAAAAAGTTCATTTAAAGAAATTTTGCATTTAGCACAAACACGGTTCTCCCCAGAAGAATTTCAAGAGTTTAAAGTATACAGAGAAAGAAGATTGACCACTATTCCTTTGGATAATTTGCGTTTGGAACCCGCAAGGGAACCAACTCCTAGTGTCAGTCTCAGTGGCAGCTCAGATTCAGAAAGGTCTAAGTCAAAGTCTGACAAAGAAATTTCTGAACATTCTAAAAAATCTGATCAGGATAAAAGTGAAGGCTCAGTGAAGGATACAGCTCAATCAAAAGAGCTCTCACAACAACAGAGTTCCACCACTCCACAGTTGAATCTTGCACCTCTTAATGTACAACAACCATCCATCAGCACTCAGTTAGATAAAGAATGAGAATCATTTAATGATTTGATTAATGTTGAAGGACAGAACATACAAACTCCTGTACAGACAGCAAAATGTTTGATTACAGAAATAAGTGGCAATGTCACAGAAAAAGAACATATACCCATTACTCCTTCCTCCGAGCTTGTACTTAAAATAGAGGAAATTCCTCCTCTGGATATATTTTATAGCCCTCAACATAAAGTAGTAGTAAGGAAGCAAAGAAAGAAGAGAAAATTAGAAAGTGCGCTCTCTACTGATGCAGAACAATTGGATGTTTTATGGAAAGATCCTACTACGGATCCCACTGAAAATCTTACTAAATTATCTCAGATTACAGGAGCTTATGCCTCCACAACTATTGACAAAGCATCTGAGGTACGACTGTTATTAAATGAAAAAGAGGATCAAATACAAGTTCTGCAACAACAATTGCAACAAGCACATGCCAACAGTGAAGCACATATACAATTTGAAAAGTTACAGCAAGAGTTTCAGCAAATGCAGATCGGATATCAGAAAATCTTGGCTAAAAAAGAGAAATAAATACAGATTATGCAAGAGATGCATAAAGACGACCCCAAGCTTACAGAGTTTATCTCAGAATCTATTTCTTTGAATAATCAACTACTACAACAACAAGATATATTATGCCAGAAAATCTCGCAATGGAACTCTTTTTGTCAAGAAAGTGATAAAATCACTAATCATGTCATAGAATTATGACATGATTATGATTTAACTAATGAAAGAGTTACTAATTATTTGGCATGGAAAAAGACAGAGGAAGGAAAAAGAGTAGGAGCACCAATTATCAATGACAACCATAAAGAAATGCTCTTCAATAAATGGGATGCACAGATCAGAGAGGCAGAAAAAGCAGCAGAGGAAGTAGCTACAGCGGCGAGCAAAATTACTGATTGTGTAAATGAGAATTTGCACAAAGTTAATTTTATTTCAGAAACTGTTCCAGGATATCTACCACAAGCCCAGCAATTGCAAACAGAGTGGAAACAGAAAACTGAGGAAAAGGAAAAATCAATCCAAGAATTGACTAAGTTAAATTGGGATTCTTACTGGACATATCTAGTAAAACCACACAGTCAATGCAGTGCTCTTAATTGCATCATTAATTCTGCTGAGAAGATCGCGCCAACACTTGTCGATTCCGTCTTTTGAGGACAATTAAAATCTGAAGTCGGCCAGCCTCCTCTTCTCAAATCAATGCTGGATGCTTGCAAATTCAAAGACCAGAGTCATAAGTAGTTAGTTGTTAATTTTAATTTTAGATTTAGTGTTAGTTTTACTTATTTTCTGCCTAGAAAAAGGACGGTCATTTAAACTGAATCCTAAATTTTTGTAATAAACTATAATTAGATTTAGTTAGTAGTATTTAAACCCTTCTCATGCATTTAGAGAAGGGTCCATAAATTTGTCAAAAACTTATCCTCAGAACATGCACTTCTGCACCCTCAGAGGAGGTTTTGATGAATGAATGGAACGAGATTTATTGATATCTGTGTCTAATATCTGCTACTGATGTTGCATTTCTGTACTCTTAGTAGATGTTGGATTAGGAAGAGATAAATCATTATTGCTTCTAGCTCATGAGTAGAACCAGTTATAAATGGTACTTTTATCTCTTAACTATTTGAGCTTCTATGTTAAAGTAATATTTATATTCAGTTGTTTATATATTGATGCTTGAATTCTTAAGTTATCATTTGGAACTTCTGTACGGTGATAACTATTTATTTATTCTTAGTGTATGAATAGCTTATTATGCGATATGTTTTTCATAACTATTTCATCTAAATTTTTATATGAAATGGTTTATCTTTATTGAATTATTTTCTTATAACAGTTTAATAATCTTTATTATCAGTTGTTATTTGAAATTATTTTAGATCGCATAAACAAGATTACATCCCGGGTTTAGTTTAGAATTAGATATTTCTGTTTAAATTAGAATACAATTTGCATATGATTAGATTAGAAATAGAATAAAAGCATTTCACTTAGGAACCTTTTTAGAGAGGAAATATCTATTCTCAACACACACACACATATTGGGAAACTGGTCCCATTATCCCCAGTCGGACCCACTACACCAAACGGAAAAGGAGCTGCTAACCAAGGTCCGGACCGGGTGGGTATCCCCCTTGTTGTAAGACTCGATTTTCGGGGCTTCAACATATTTGGCACTAGAAGGAGGGCCACGAACTATGAATGGCAAGTAAATCTAAATCTAAATACCATTTTGAGAGTAAATCACCCTCACCATCTCCCCCGACTTCTCCATCGCACTCAGAAATTTTAAATCTAGAGCTAGAAGTCGAAAGAAGAAAAGACACTGCTACAAACCTTGACTTTTCAGAAGAATCTTCTATTGAACCTCCTGAAGTTGAATCTTTGATTCATAAACTTCAGCGATTTTCAATATCACCTCAAAGATCTGATAAATCTCAAGGCAGTGTGACTTCGCAATATAACCCTGCTCATCCTCTTACCAGATTACAGAGTGAGAAGCTTGGCATTCATCCAACTGAATTACCTTTACCTACAAGGAAAAGAGCAAGGAAATCACCTAAAGGGTCTGATAGCGAGACTCTTTCATCATCATCATCCATCTCAACCTCTTCACCGCGAAGTCAACCATCCACCCCTCCACTTCAGACCATTGTCCCTCACTCCACTAGAACTTACACATCACCTTCTTAATCATCTATATTTGTAATATCTTCATCTTCCCAATCACAGACATCATCTTCTACACTTTCCTCTATTAGTATTTCAGCGATGGCCCAAATTCCATGGAATAATCCAGGGGCAGTCTTAATGCCTGCACCCTTGAGTCAATTACCAGCCCATCCTGAAAAATGGTTGCCTAAGTTTAACCCTGAAGCAGGCATGCTAGCAGAAGAACACATAAACAATTTTATGTTGTCCATAAATCTCAATGGAGTTATTAATGAAGATGTTGTTGTCCGACTTTTCCCTTATACTCTACAAGGAGCAGCTGGATCATGGTATTTCTCATTACCATTTGGATCCATCACTAGTTGGGATATCTTTCAAGATCAATTTTTGACTAAATTTGGTGATGATAGGTCTACAACGACATTAATCAATGATCTATCTAATCTTAGATCTGATTCAAAAGAACTTTTCAAGGAATTTAATTCACGTTTCAATAAATTGTTAAACAAAATTCCTACTACTTCCAAGCCTAGCGAAGAAGTGCGAAGTGAATGGTACATTTCTGCTTTACCATCAAACATAGCAATCTTTGTTGATAGGGCTAACAAAACAACTTTAGCAGAAAACATGAAGGAGGCAATAGCGGTAGAGAAACGTATCATTGCTCTAGATAAGAAAAATGCGATAGAAGAATGAAAATCCAAGAAGGTTACTTTTAAGGAAGACCCCAAGAAAAAACAATCAAAAGATCCATTTGATTTAGAAGGATTGCAGAAAGTTTTGAAAACCATGTCTAACGAAATGGTTGACATTAAGAAACAAGTGGCAGAAACATCTTCGAAAAAGTCTTTCAAGCCTTTTAGAAGAAATCCTTCAACTGATCCAAAGCCACCAAATGCTATAACTAATGCTGAATCAGAAGAAGAAGAAGAAGAAACTGCTACTGAAGAAACTACTAACGAAGATGAAGTCATAGAAGTACAAGGTATGTGGGATTTCATCCTTCCAGATGAGGAAGATCAAGAAGCATCCCCAGTTAGCACGCGAAGTAGAAATCAACTTGATCCTCCTCAACCTACTCCTAAGTCAAAAAGCGCAAGCTCATTGACTAAGGATAAATTTGCACCCAAGAAAATGACATCTAAAGCAATTCAAACCAGCCCAGTCCAGACAGATTCATCAACTCCATCAAGAACACTAATTGTTCCAGATGAAATGGAGTATAATATCATAGAAGACATGAAGAAGACTAGGGCTAACATCACTTTTTATGAATTGAGCAAGTTAAAACACCAACAAAAGGTACTTTTGAAAGAATTACATGCTGTACCAAAAAAACCTTTGCCTGATCCTGTGATTTCTCAAGCTTCCAACGAGATGGGAAGACCTCCAGCTAATGCGATTAGTAAAGTTGATCTAGAAAATATCGCTTTAATTGGAGGAAGGTCGAGATCTCATACTCCTCCATTTCTTCTTACTTATGAAGTTTTCAATAAAAATTTTCATAATTGTTTAGTGGATTCTGGAGCTTCATCTAATATTCTACCAAAATCAATATGTGCAAAGTTGAACATTCAACCACAAAAATCTGTTGTGCGCATAGTCCAGCTAGATCGATCACAAGTTGAAGGGAAAATTAAATCAGGTTACCATAAGACTGTCATATAATCCAAAGGTATGTCAAGTCATTGATATTTTAGTTGCAGATATTCTATAATTTTATGGCTTAATTCTTAGCAGAGATTGGTCAGAAAAACTTCATGGATATTTTGCAACTGATTGGTCGCATATGTGGCTTCCTTACAATGGTAAACCAAATCAGATAAAGGTTGAACGAGAAAAACATCAGAAATACATAGTAACAGAACTTGAAGGAGAGAATGAACCAGTTGCATACAACAGTAATATCATTGGAAATTATTCAGTTGATTCTTTCTTAGGAAATTTTAATGCTCATACTTCACCTTATTTAGAACATTCTGTTTTATCTCAAATAGAAAATTTTTCCCAAACAGATAGTTCTAAATGTATTAATTTTGTAGATACTCCTGTAAATAAATCTTTATTTTGGAAATTATTTTTTGATGGTTCTAAGTCTAATGAAGGAGCAGGAGAAGGATGCGTTTTGGTTAGTCCAGAGGGAAACAAAATTATGTTAACTTGTAGACTTGAGTTTGATTGCACTAATAACACCGCAGAATACGAGGCTTTAGTCCAAGGATTATACAAAGCAATCGGATTAGACATCAAATATCTACAAGTTTTCGAAGATTCAGAAATTGTAATTAAACAAGTACGCAATACTATACATTGTTTATCAGGTCATTTAAAGCATTATCAATCTTTAGTCCAAGATCTGACTGAACACTTTATAGCATTTAATATTTCATCAATTCCCAGAATTCAGAATGCTAGTTCAGACCTCCTAGCTAATGTAGCTTCCAAGCTCATTCCTGCAGAAGACTTTAGTCCTGATCGATTTTCAATTGAATTAATATTTAGACCCTCGATTCCTGATAACGTTACCAATTGGAGGATTTTCAATGATGATCCTGATATTGTAAATTTTCTCACATCTGAAGGATCTTACACCAATCAAATAATTGATGAAGATCAACATAACAAACAATTGCTCCAAGATAGCACCAATAATGCTATGCCGAAGTCAGTAGTCAAGTTAGAAGACCTTTATGATTTGAAAGATCGATTTAAAAGATCTACCAATTCAAAACTGAAAAGTTCAACTTTGAATTATGAATTAGTAAATCTAGGAACTGATGCCAAACCACATAATATCAACCTAGGCCTTGGCCTAGCTCCTGAAGAAAAGTTAGCATACGTTCGTCTTTTGAAACAATATAAAAGTGTCTTTGCTTGGAACTACGATGAACTCAAAACTTATGACACTTCTATCATCCAACATACTATCCCAATGATCAATGATGAAAAACCTGTCCAACAGAAGTTGAGAAAGATCCACCCCAATCTAGAAAACCAAATCAAATCTGAACTCAATAAGTTATTGAAAGCCAAAATTATTTTTCCCGTTCGACATTCTAAATGGGTTTCCAATATGGTTCCTGTTAGAAAGAAGAACGGAGATATTAGAATTTGCATTGACTTTCGAAATCTTAATAAAGCCTGCCAAAAAGATAATTTTCCTTTGCCTCCTATGGAGAAAATATTACAGGCAGTTGCAGGATCAGAATTAATGTCTTTCTTAGATGGTTTCTCTAGATACAATCAAGTGTTAGTCCATCCTGATGATCAATTGAAAACTACATTCAAAACCAAATGGGGCACTTATGCATATCAAAAGATGCCTTTTGGTCTGATCAATGCTGGTGCCACATTTCAAAGAGCCATGGACATTGCTTTCAAGGGATTAGTTAACAAATCAGTGGTAATTTACTTGGATGATATAACTGTATATTCCAAAAAATGAAGCAATCATCTTAGAGATTTAAAGCAGATCCTCCAACACTGTCAAAGGTATGGAATTTCACTTAATCCGAAAAAGTCCTTTTTTGCATTAAGTGAAGGAAAAATTCTTGGATTCATAGTATCAAAATCTGGAATTCATATTGATCCTGATAGAATCAAGGAAATTTCTGAAATATCTTTACCTCACAACAAAAAAGCTATGCAATCTTTTCTTGGCCAGATTAATTTTGTAAAGAGATTTGTGCTAGATTTTTCAAGAATTGTATCACCCTTGCAAGCAAGATTAAAAAGAATTCAAACTTCAAATGGGGCAAAGATGAATATGAGGCATTCAATCTGATCAAACAAGCAATTATTAATGCTCCATCTTTAGCAACTCCAAATTTTTCCAATCCTTTTATTTTGTATACATTTGCCTCTGATAAATCTTATGCTGCTATACTCACTCAAGAAAATCAAGACAAAGTAGAAGCTCCAATTTCCTTTTTTAGTTCAAATTTACAAGGAGCTGAGTTGAATTATTCAGATGTGGAGAAACAAGCTTATGTTGTTTTCAATGCAATTAAATATTTCAGACCCTTTCTACTCAAAACCCATACAAAAATCATAGTACCCTTTCCAGCAGTAAGAAATATTTTAGTCCAAAAAGATGTGGGTGAGAAAAGAGCCAATTGGGTTATTGCCTTACAAGAATATGATGTAGAAATCAAACCAGCAAATATTGTAAGAGGTCAAGGTTTTTGCAAAATACTAGCTGGAGCATCGCTTATTTCTGAAAAACCATCTGAAGAAATACAAACATATGAGGTAAGCCTAAACGATGTTGAATCATTATATGTTGATATCATATTTTATCTGAAGAATGGATATGCTCCTCCAAATCTCGATCACACCAAGAAAAGAGCTCTAAGGTTGAAGGCTAGACAATATCAGCTTGTAAATGATGTTCTTTTTAGAATTAATTATGATTTTGTTCTTCTTAGATGTCTGGAGAAATCTGAAGCTGAAAAAGTCTTGCAGGAACTTCATGATGGGCCAGCAGGTGGACATTATGCTGGAGATGCTACTGCACATAAGATCCTCCGTGCAGGCTATTACTGGCCCACATTATTCAAAGATTCACATAACTATGCAAGGAAATGTCAAATTTGTCAAACTGCAGCTGGAAGACAAAAGAAACCATCATTACCATTACAACCAGTCAACATTGAGCAACCTTTTGATCAATGGGGATTGGACATAATAGGTGAGATCGTTCCTCACTCTTCTAAACAACATAGGTATATCATTACAGCAACTGATTATTTTACGAAATGGGTAGAAGCAGTCCCTCTCAAGACTGCTAATGCTGAACATATCATCGAGTTTATAGATCAGTTCATAATCACTAGGTTTGGTTTACCTTCTGCTTTAATGTTTGATAATGCATCATATTTTTCTGGTAATGCTATGACTGAATTTGCACTCAAGAGAGGTTTTAAACTTAAATATTCTACCAATTATTATCCACAGGGAAATGGGTTAGCTGAATCTACAAATAAAAACTTAATCAGAATCATTAAGCGAACCATTGATCAAAATCATAAAAATTGGCATAAGTCTTTAATATATGCTTTATGGGCAGATCGAATAACGCAGAAGGCTTCTATTGGCACTTCTCCCTTTAATTTAGTTTATGGGAGAGAAGTGGTTCTTCCAACTCATCTAGTGATTCCTTCTCTAGCCTTAGTTCAGTATATTGATGAAGAACCAACTTCTTCTTTACAATTAAGGCGAATGGAAATAATTAAGTTAGAAGAACAACGAGAAAAAGCCAAAGTAACTCATGCTCATCATCAAGCATTAGTTAAAGCTTCTTTTGATTCAAACATGATAACCAGAAAGGACTTTCATATAGGAGATTTAGTTCTAAAATGGGACAAGGCCCATGAGGAAAAAGGAAAACATACGAAATTTCAACGAATGTGGCTTGGTCCTTTTCAAATTGCAGAAATCATAGGTCCATCTACTTTCATGTTACAGAATTTAACAAGGAAAAGAGAATCTTTACCTGTTAATGGACAGATCCTTAAAAAATATTTTCCATAGGAGATCATTCTTCTATTTTGTAGATTAGTTTTCTTTATTTGTCATAATAAAACCAGTTGTTAATGGTTACATTTGGAATTCATAAAAAAAATACAGGTTCTCTTTTTAAATTTTATTTCTTCACTTATATAAATAGAATTATTTTTAGAATATTGATCATTATTATTTAAAGATACAGTTAAAAGCTTTAGTCTAGAAATGATACTAGTTTCAACTTTGAAAATTTTGATGAAAAACAACTTTTGGTGAAAGATTGTTTTATATCAGTTCAATGAAAGGTATCAATAACAAAACGAAAGTTCTCTGTACAAAGGTTCTTTCCCAAAAAACTCTATTATTGTCGTCCAGAGCTATCTTAAGGAAACAATGACTTCCTCACTACCTAGAAAATTACAAAGTTCAGGGAATAATCCAATGATACACTTTTAACTTAAAGAGTAAGAGGTCTCATCACGAGCCGACTTATCATGATCATAGATATTATAGCTTGCTGACTTTGCCAATACTGCATACCACAACAGGGCAATGACTCAAGATTATTACAATCAAAAGGCAAGGGGTCTCATCACGAGCCAACTTGTTCAACAAAGTTATAATTCAAGTGAATGGCCAGCATTGAGGAGAGTAAATCCCCTCTGCCGGACGGAGCGATCCCTACTAGCCCAGTTGGGTCTAGCAACAATCAAACATGCTACAGTGCAGGTTCCTAATTGCAAATAAACCGACTTGCGAGGAAGGCTTACCTGGAATCCAACGTTGTCGTTTGTAGAAGAGGTGGTGCTCCCGTTCCTTTGCCCTGGCAGATCACAATCCTCACGATCTCCGTGATCGGACACCTGCACATGCAAGAAACAACACAAACGCAAGCATGAAATCCATTATATACAACTATATGTCAGTCGAAGAGGACATAACTCATGAACATAATCAAGAACAAGAGTGGAACCATAACCAATAGTCGCTTATCATTAAAGAGTCAAAAGAAGAATACAACCATAGCTTCGACGCAGCATTCTCCTTGGGCGGGTCGTCAGCAAAACATGTCTCGATAAAGCCTTTAAAGGATGGGACAAGCCTCTCTCTCTGGATACTTGGCAATAGTCTCCTTGCTTGGATTTGGCCTTAAGGGAATCAAGAAGGCTCTTGCAGCATAAGGATGTAAAAGCTCTTGGGAACTTGGAGATTAGCTTGCCATGGAAAAGAGCAAGCTTTTATAGAAGGAGGAAGGGGAGTTGGGATCCATATAATTATGGGATTGGCCCTATCATCAAAGAAGCTTCCATGAGAGGTGGAAAACCACTTCCTCTCTATGGAAATCGGCCAGCAAAACCTCCCAACTCAAGATGGGCCTCCGGTCCGGGGATCATTAGGACGAAACTTCCGCCTTTTATTTTTAAAAAAACACCTCTTAATATGGTTGGCGCGGAGTGCGCTCTATGATAGAGTTCCAATTGGCACGCCCTCTTTGGAGGATTTTTCCCCCTTGGTGCGAGGGTAGGCCTTAGAAGCCGGTACGATGAAAAAGAGCTATTTTTAGGGTTTTGGGGAGATGTTTCGGAGCAATTCAAAACATCTTCAAAGGGATGCAATGAAAGTATTTTCAAGCCTTGTCTGCTCACGGGTCTTGGAATGAGCCACTCCAATGTACGAGATGGGAATTGCGGGGATGGTGACAAATTTCTATGTAACGGATGCCCCCTAAAGAAAAAAGAATGAGGCAGAGAGAGAGAGAGGGGTGAAATGCTTTACGAGAACATGCCGACTGAAAACACTGTCATCAGAAAACCTGCGGAGTGAAGTACAACTGATGTCTTAGATACATGATATATATGCGTGGTATGGGCGCAGCCATCCATAATAGAGTATACAATAATTGAGATCCAAGGCATGGACGCAGCCATCCAGAGAGGATCGATAAATAGACTCGGGTATGGTCGCAGCCATCCAATCAGTGAGTCATGTAAATAATCATAATAATCCACAAAATCACAGCCTAGATTACAACAGACACAATCCAGGGTCTTGCGCTCCATCTCAGGCCGAACAAGTACAAGTTCAAGCATGCGAATATGTGAGCTGAAGTCGAACATGCAAGAACATCGTCTGATTACCAGCCAATGATGAAAGTTGTTAACAGACGCGAGAGGAGCCACCAATAATGACAATGGCCCTCAAGGTACTATAGGTACAATCTACGGTGTGTGAATCAATGAGCTGGCGTCGAACACCGATAGAATCACTCGATCGGAGGCCAATGATGAAAACCTCGCGTCGAATGCGGCGAACCTGCCATTGAGGCATGCAGGCTCCAAGGTACCATGAAGGAGTCTGTAGATCAACTTCCTGGATAATGAGCTGAAGTCGACAGGAGGTGACCTTGATCGAAGGTGGGCCATAATGTTTCCCACATCATCGACACGAGACAGAGGAACATGATGTTTTTTGTGAATCAGGATCATATGAGAATCAGAGGAAGGTTGATACTTTGCAGAGGTCAACTTCTCTTGAACATATAACGGCACAATAGTGGATTTGGCAGTATTTGACATCAACGGATCAGAGGTCATGGTGACGAGGCAACGAGCAGATGAGAGGTCAAAAGGGATTATCCAAACCCATGGAGGCAAGTGAAGAATGAGATGAGATGTCCCCAACCCGACACGAATGCAGACAAGTGCCATGTTCAAGAGCGACATACTGCCGACACGACAATGATGCTGGTTCCATTTTCCCCCACCATTTCTGGCGAGTACCCCAATTATTTTTTGATAACAAGCTTGAAGGGGATAGCATATGCTTGTAATATAAGTCCGCCCTTCGGGCGAATCCATCCTAGTACATTTAACGAGCCCTAGGAAGGAGCGACTCGAATAACGTCATTTCGACTGAATTCGATGTCATCAGGGTTTAACGAGTCTGAAAAAGGAAGAACTCGGCATCTTTTCATATTTAGAGAGTTTGAAAAGACAGCAGAAAAGTAAACTCCAGCGGTCCCTTTTCGTAGATAGTTCCTCGGACCCGAAAAGGTAGAAAACAATATCCGAGAAAACCTCCTAGTCGCGATAGGCTAGGGTATTCCTTTTTCGTAATCAATCTATCCCAGCCCGAAAAAGGGGTAAACGTATACTGGGTAGATGTCGATTCGTGTCCATTTTAACGAGATCGAAACGACAAGGGACTCGGCGATCTTTTCATGTTTAGAGAGTTAGAAAAGAGCTGAAAGATGACTCCAAAGTGACTTTTTCGTGTATTTACCGAGTCCGAAAAAGTATAAAATACAACTCGTTTCACCGTTTAAGTCGCAAAAAAACCTGTTGCTGCACAAAAAGCAAGTGTAAAACCCATTTTTGACAAAATATATTAAAATATTCAAGAAAATAACTTTCAAAACCTATTTTGAGTTCAAAAAGTTATAAATATGTCAAATGGTAAAAATAAAATTACTTTTCACTATTTACCTCACTGAAGAGCAGCAGTGGTCCATTTTGTGTGCGAACTTCTGATGGAGATTGCGACCGATCCGGGCTACCATCCAGATTCCCGTCTGTTCCAGGTAAGAGGCGCTTCTTTGTACTCCATTTCAATCCATTTTTCATAAATTTTTATTGAATGTTAGACTTCTGTGAGGAATTTTTGAATTTTTAGGGCTCCGCCCATTGGCGCGGGTATCCGGCACGGACCCGCGCCAATGGAATTTTATTTCCAAAGGGCCCGCGCCAACTGGCGTGAATGTTAGGAAAACAGTCGTGCCAGCGGCGCAATCTAATTTTTCATTTGAAAATTCCACACAATGAATGAATTGCATGAATTTTTAAGGATAGCAGAGGTCTAATTGAAGTTTTTTGACCATGTAAATGCAGGCAACCGATCAAAATGGTCATTGAGTGGAAAGAGAGAGAGCACGGGGAAGAGGATGAACAGGCCATGGAGAATGAAACTTGCATGAATGCCCTCAAGAACTATGGGCTTAAGAATTTCTTCCTGACACCTTGCTTATGAGCTCAGCCTGAGCTCATGCAGTACCTGATCAGCATATGGGACGAACATGAACAAGTGTTCAAGTTGCGGGACCAAGTATTAGAACTGGAGGTTTCTGACGTATACTTCATAACCGGACTATCGCGCAGAGGTCCGGTGCCCATATTGACAGGGAGCAGACCGTCTGGTGAGAAGATGGAGCAAGTGATGGCACGAGTGTGCCGAGGGGCACAACTGGGATCTGGAAGTGGGAAAGTAGACATTCACACCATTCCTGATCTGGCACTGAGAGTGGTGCTGCATACCATCACGCGGGCTGCGGGGTTGCAGGCACCGCATGAGGCCACAAAGGCCCAACTTTTGGTAGCCTCAGAGTGTATGACTCCCCTATTGTTTGACTGGGCCACAACAATGACGATAAACATGAAGAGATAGCTCACGAAGTGCAAGCAGGCCAAACTGAAACAGTTTGGCTACGGTTCCATCCTGGTATCGTTCATTCTGGAACGATTACCAATCTTCCAGGGCCAAGGGGCCATAGTAGCTGAGCCGATTCCACGAGAGCCGAGAATGGCTCGCTGGGCAGCACTGATGCCCAGAGCTGGAGGAGGCCAACAGATGTCCTGGAGGCCGGAGTTTTTTGGGTGGTTGCGGCGTCAGTTGATCGTAGTGGAAGACTGGCCATATGCAGGAACCGATTTCACTGGTGATCCAGATCTCCCACTGCCGGAGGGAGATGATTGGGACGAGGAGTTGGGTATGACCTCTTCTCTTTTTGATTTTTATGTTTTGTGATTTTTTGTTAATACATGTTCATCCTGACACATTTTTTATGTATGCAGACGTGGGTCCAGAGAGACGAACCGGTATGTCTCCTATTGCACGGAGGACTCTTCCCACACCTGATCCTCAGGCAGAGGGTGCAGAGGGGGGGGGGATTTAATCCAGAATCTTGAGGGCATCGCCCGAGGGATCCCAGACTACGCCCGGCTGGCGGATGTACCGATGGTGTACCAGAGACACACGGTGGGAGTGCCAAATCGCCTCCACCGAATTCTGAGACGCTTAGTGCATGCAGTCACTTGTTATCATGAGCACCATGCGGATTAGACTCCTAGGACTTTTATCATGCATATTTTTTGAGAGACATGTCGTCTCCGGATGTATTAAGACGAACATGTATATTTTTTTATTTAATGTGATGCACACTATGCAAACATTCGATATCTATATATATACATATCTATTTCTGGATGGGTTTTCCTTTTACATGGGATGATGTTTTTATATGTCATGCGAATATCTAATACAATGTTATCTAATGTATCAGTTGCATAACAAACGACCCAAATGAAAAGTTCACACAATGTATCTAATCACACATTTCATTTTTACGCAAGCTTAAAAGCACACATGGACACACATATGCAAACTATGCTTGGGAATGAGTTTTATTTTTATGCAAGCTTAAAACACAAACTATGCTTGAAATAAGGAAACGGGCATGCCCCCCAACATGATGTCTCAATTCGAGGAACCCGCCCCCCCAAGCTTCAGTCCATTGGAAATGGAGTGAAGGTTCAACACAAGAGATTCGATCTAAAGTTAAAAAAACTCGAATTGAACAGGCTCGTGTTTCATTATTTTAACGAGGTTGACACACTTAAAAGAACTATCCTCAAACAGCTTCTTTCATTGTTTTAGGAGCTTGACACAAGTGGAGGAACTATGCTCCGACAGACTTGATTTCATTTTTAAGGAGCTTGACGCAAGGGAACGAACCATGCTCCAACGGACTACTCGTCATGATGAACAAGAAGTCATGGCTTCCAAGAGTCCCGCACTAGGTGGGAGAATGACATCTTGGAAATCAGGACCCAATGCCCCCAGTACACTATGCACGATGGCGTCATCACTGAGTGCGGGCATAGGGTAGGTAGCCACATAGGTAACCTGCGGTGGGGCAGATACAACGGGTGGATAAAAACTAGGAAGGGATGATGGTGAGCCAGCTGCCAAATCAGGACCAAAGAACGAAAGCTGATCAATGGTCACGATCCATCCTTCATGCGGAAAACAGGCCACACGAAAAAGGGAGGAGACGAGTGCTCCCATGGCATAGGTGTAATCGCGCCCCAGGAGTAGATTAAAATCCAAGGGGCCTGGAACGACCATCACGTCCATATGGATGGTTTTACCTCCCAAAGTAATGGGTAACCTTGGAAGGATCCCCAAAGGTTGACTCGTTCTTCTATTGAATGTCAACAGATTTTGCGTGACGGGCGCGAGCGGCGACGAACCGAAAGCTTGCCAAGTAGTTGAGAATAGAATACTAACAGAGGTGCCTTCGTCTATAATGGTGCTGGGTACGACCAGACCAAGAGCCTGTACTGTGATCTCGAAAGGCACATAAGACGGAAGGCAGTATCCTGCAAATTGATTCCAATCAAAGGAAGCGACCAGACTACTGGGAGGGGCTACCATCGAACAGAGAAGGTCTTCCCTTGATGTTATGGAAGCAGGAGCCTCCTCCATGACCTCCATCTCGAAGGCGGGAGGAGTATCCTTCGGAACCTCCATCACGGGAGGTGGAGGAGCTTCTTGTTGAGGTATAGGGACAGGAGAATCTTTCTCCAAGTCCAAAGAATCTGAGGAAACCAGAAGAACATGAGGGATGTGAGATCCACTCTCGACAGAAAAGACCTGGTGCACCGCGGACGGAGCCAGCTCAACCGATCCCATGACCAATGGTTGGTCAGGGACGGATTCTTGAATTCAAATTTTTGAGGGAGTGGGATCGACCAAAGATTATTTTTTACCAATCGTATCATCAGTAAGTGAAAGACTCAAAGAGAGATGTTTATAACCAGCTGGGAGGCATGGTGTGAAAATAGTTGGGCTATCCAAAACTCGCTTGGCTTCATCCATATAAGGACAAAGGTGAATGGCATGGTGCCCTTCACACAACTTACAGGGATTGGTGATCTTACCCTGCTTCTTAGGAGCCTTATCAGCACCAGTTGAAGACGTGCCCCCAACCTGGCTCCCGGAAGTCAAAGGCAACGGCGGACGGCCGTTGGACCATGCTTCAAGCACCTTGGGAATGCCAGGGCAGTCTCGAAGAAGATGGTCTCCCGTGCACAACATGCAGGGGAACTTGAATTTCCGTGGAGGGTTGGGAGGTATATCAAGAGGAGATATTTCAGAAACAGTAGTGGCAGCTTTAGCCTCTCTTTTATCGGACTTCTTCTTCTTTGTCTTCTTCTTCTTCTTCTTAGCCACCTGGTTACTCGAATCCAGACTTTCACCAGGCGAAGTAGAAGAGGAGGACGCAGAAACAGGCGAAGAAGGGGAGAGGTCCACCTTGGAATCAACATGATGTTGTTCAGGTGGAGAAACTGATTGAACAATAGTGGAGACATTCGGGACAACAGAGGTTGAGAACAACCAAACAGGCAACCCAACAGTTAACCCAGGAAGGGACAACGTCGCCATGTAAGGAGCACCAACATTTCCAAAAGGAGGAAAATGACCAGGATTCCCTTCTGAGGGGATTCCTTGGTTGGTAAACTCTGAAAAAGTTGCCATCAAAACTCAAAACCACACACGGGCTGAAAAAGAGTCAAGACACACAATCAAACGGTCAACAAGCAGAATCTAACAAGGCGTGTGATCGTGGGTGATTAATTTTTACCACATTGAAAAATAAGAAACTTCACCGTTTCATGTTTTAAGAGTCGAGAAACGGTCAAAAAGGTGACTCTATCTCTTTTAGATTTGACACAAGCGTGAAAGGACAAGCGCTTAGTGATCCTTTCAAATTTAGGGAGTCAGAAAAGATCAAATGACTACTCAGGAATACTAGGCAAAAGGGTGTACCAAATAACCGTGAACTGCAATATACACCTTGGTTTCAATAATGAAAGAGAAATCAACCAAGGACTTTCCGTACGTGCAGGCAATCTCCCCGAATGCTATGTTCGGTGTATCACGGGTATAGGGCGGCAGACTCGGCTTCCTATGGATAAAGGATTGAAACCTAGAGGGGTCTCCCTTTATATACGCGATGGTACGGGGAGCACAAGTCCGTACTAGCGCTGTCTAAAGCCAAAAGGCGAACGAAAGCTACTAGGTTTAAAGACGCCGGAACATGTCTCTAGCCTAGACCTCTAAATGTGTTTCGTTAGATTTCAATGCTGCCTTAGTGTAAATTGAGTAGATTTTAAAGTTGATCTTCAATTACGTTTCAGTTTTCAGGCCCTAACGAATGTGTTGTCTCAAAAATCTCCTAAATGCAAAACTACATGCCACAGTACATCATTTCGTTCGATGAAAGCTAACTACAGAAGAGTTGAGAGCTTTTTACACAAACAAAATGATCGGAAGACAATCAATGATATCTCTAATGCAACTAATGAAACTAAAAACTTTTCTTTCAAATTCACTAATTACTAGTAAAATCGAAAAGATTTCAATTTGCACTAATCAACCAAAAGCAAAAGAGATTTTTTTATTTTCAATGTTTGATAGCTAGATGCACTAAACAAACCGAAAACAAATAAGAAGCAATTCGAGAAATGATATTAAGAGAGCAAAACAAACAAATTTCACTCAATGGCACAAACAATCAGATCTCAAATCGACAAAAAGTCTCTCAAAACCAAGAAAAGTCCCAAAGACACTAATGAGCCGTGTGATCTAGGCCCAAAATGAAGCAAAGCGAAATTCGAATGAAAACGAAATCAATCACTCAAAAAGCGCAATAAGATGATAGACAACTGTCAAACGAATGCAAGGAAGCAATCCCAAAGTCGACTGAATGAATGAAAACCAAAAACTCCCAAGGGAGGCTCGACTCACAAAAGCACCTAGATGCCCTAGGGCTCAAATGCAAAATCGAAAGAAATAGGCAAACAACCAAAGGATGGAGGTTACAATCAGTCAAACTAGGCTCCAGTGCACTCAAACAGCCGAAAAAACAAGATCAAAATCACAAGTCAGTCCCAGAAAGCATAAAACACAGCAAACCCTAATAGCTCACAGGATTGGCGCGACTATGAGCTTGAAATTAGCGCCAGGAAGGTAATGGCGCGGGTGATACACAAGAAACCTGCGCCAATGGGCGCGACTGTCACACTAAAAAGCGCGCCAGCCGAGTTTACTATGGGAAAATGAAAAACAAGCAATCTCAGACACAGACAAGTGATGACAAGGCTAAAACAAAGCCAAACAAACAGAAAAACCAGTCCAAAGCGCTGACCAAGCAAGCAAGGCCAAGAAATTGACCGAAAAGAGAAGACAATACTCCAAGTTGTTCAGTCCGTAAACTAAACCGGAGATTGACTGAAGCAGCGTTGATCTACTCCGCTAATGCAGAGCAAAAGCGTTTCGAAGGCTATCTGGCTGTGCTTCAGGCTCCGTCTATAGCTTACAAATCAAACAACAAGCTGAGTCCCCAGCGGAGTCGCCAAATTGTTGAGGAGGTAAATCCCCTCTGCGGACAGAGGCGATCCCTACTAGCCCAGATCGGGTCTAGCAACAATCAAACACGCTACAGTGCAGGTTCCTAATTGCAAATAAACCGACTTGCGAGGAAGGCTTACCTGGAATCCAACGCTGTCATTTGTAGAAGAGGTGGTGCTCCCGTTCCTTTGCCCTGGCAGATCACAATCCTCACGATCTCCATGATCAGACACCTGCACATGCAAGAAACAACACAAACGCAAGCATAAAATCCAGTATATACAACTATATGTCAGTCGAAGAGGACATAACTCATGAACATAATCGAGAACAAGAGTGGAACCATAACCAATAGTCGCTTATCATTAAAGAGTCAAAAGAAGAATACAACCATAGCTTCGACGCTGAATTATCCTTTGGCGGGTCATCAGCAAAACATGTCTCGATAAAGCCTGTCAAGGATGGGACAAACCTCTCCCTCTAGATACTTGGCAATAGTCTCCTTTCTTGGATTTGGCCTTAAGGGAATCAAGAAGGCTCTTGCGGCATAAGGATGTGAAAGCTCTTGGGAACTTGGAGATTAGCTTGCCATGGAGAAGAGCAAGCTTTTATAGAAGGAGGAAGGGGAGTTGGGATCCCTATAATTATGGGATTGGCCCTATCATCAAGGAAGCTTCCATGAGAGGTGGCAAACCACTTCCTCTCTATGGAAATCCGTAGCCAAACCACCCAACTCAAGATAGATATCAGTCCAGGAATTTGTTAGGATGAAACTTCTGCCTTTTATTTTTAAAAAACACCTCTTAATATGGTTGGCGTGGGTGCGGCTCTATGACAGAGCGCCAATTGGCGCGCCCTCTTTGGAGGATTTGCCCCCTTGGCGCGAGGGCTGAACTGTGGAACCGCGCCAATGGAAAAAGAGCTATTTTTAGGGTTTTTTGCAGGGAGATGTTTTCAGGGCAATTAAAGCTCATCTTCAGAGGGATGCAATGAAAGTATTTTCAAGTCTTGTCTCTGCTCACAGGTCATGGAATGAGCCCTCCAATGTGCGGGATGGGAATTACGAGACAATGACAGGTGCGTGTAACGAGGAGCCTTGTCATAAATTGGCTACCAAACCAGGACATTGTTCTTTAAGGGTAAAAAGAAAATAAAAAAGCAATAAGTGTGAATATGGATTTCTCTTTGAAAATTGTATATTTCTCTAAGTAGGACACAGGATCATTGCTGGGTAATAGGTAACCCTGTCGAGGCTATAGACGCTTGCTGGCAGCAGTGGCTCTACCTGCGACAAAAGAGCATATTTAAAAACGGATTTACAGAGAAGCCTTTTGTTTTTATCTTTTTAAACCAAGTAATGACTGATGTAGATACAAGGATTAGCTTGAGGAAGTAAATAGCCAAAGTTGAATATAGAAGAAATGAAATATTATTTATAGATTAAAGCATAATGTACTTTGTCTTTTTATAATAAAATTTGATTTTCTGGAAAATTTTCTGTTTTGAAAAGTTTAGAGAATTTAAAAGAAAAGTAGAGATAACTGGTTCTTCCAAGTGAATCGCCAATTGTTGTGGCCAGCAACAACCCCCCTTCTTATTTAGTATTTAATACTAAACAAGTGGAGACCCTTAGTTTAAAAAATCCAAAAAATTAAATTAGTACTTGTTTTCTTTTTCAAATAAAACTTACTATCATTAACTTAAGAAAATTCCTTAGAAAATCTTTAGATAAACTTAAGTTTATGATAGATTAGAATAAAACCTTTCTTTGAAGAAAATATCGCATCCATCGCAACAAAAAGTACAAGATATATTTTGCAAAGCAGAATCTTCTAAATCGTGATAAGCGCGATCCAATAACTATGCATTAAAATATTTGTCGCAAATCACATATCGCAGAAAATATATTAACATATATTTTTCATATGTTATATTTTGTGATATTTCAATTTCGCGATATTGCGATGCCACGATATTGTGATCTTGCGATGTTACTAATTGTGATTTGCGTAAATTGCGATTTGCGAAAGTTGCTATGATTTCGATTTGCGAAAGTTGCGATTTGCGATATTGTGATTTTGCGATATTGCAAAGCAAATCGCAGATCGCAGTATCGCACATTCGTAAAGCTCATTGTACGAAGAAAATATTTCCATAAATCGATATCCGTTATGCGCCTTAATGTCAAGTTAATGAATGAATTTTCAATTATTAATGAAAAGGATTTTGTTTTGATCGAAGGGTTATTTCACGATTAAATAATATATTTCATACGCCTTCAGCATTTAAAACTATCCCGTCACCTTTCTCATATCATTATTCTCACTTAATTCGTAAAACTGCAGGCGCGAAGAACAGGAGACTATACAAAGAAATATTCAGAGCATTATGGGAAAGAAAGATAAAGCTCTGAATTCTGGAAAGAAAGAGAAAGTTCCAATTTCTGAAAATAAAGAGATGGCATCCTTGTACGCAGACATTGCTTGCAACAAAGGCGCTGGCATCACCACTTGGGAGGGTATGTTTAATTTACTTGAAGAAGAAAACCCAAGAGTAATGGATGTTTCGGCTACTGCGGGCTCAAGTAATTCCTCTGAAGCATCTCTTACAGAGCTGGCGTGTTCATTTTTACATCGGATAGCAACAAGACCAAGAATTCTTCCATATACAGACATGGTAAAATGGGTGCTGGATAGCACTGATATTACGGACAGACAATTCAAAACCCAAGGTCAAGAGCTCATCGGGTCATTCACTCCAGAAGATTTGAGGCTTATGTATCATTTTCCGGAGCCTCAGGCAACTTACAACAAACAATTTATGGAGAAATTTTCCAAGGAAAATGCAAACTTAGCGGAATGCACAAAAGAATGGTCCAGAAGAGATGAACCACTGAAGAAAGATAAATACGGTATGTACAGTATCGGTTCACTCACTTCTCCATATTGTTTTGCTGCTGCTATGTTATGTAGGCTTTTTGTAAAGCCTGACATTAATAAGTTTTTGCCTGAATGGCTTCCCCTATTGAATGCTGTTGTTAACGCTACCATTGTGGACTGGGCTAAAATATTGTCTGATAACTTAGCCACTGCTATTTTCAATTACTAGTCTAAATGAACTGTCTCTCAGATGATTTATCTTCCTTTTTATCTATCTGCCTATGTTATGGATTCAATCTGCTTTGTTTCTAAGTTCCCTTTAATGGGTTGGCAATGGACAATTCAGGATCCCCTGCCCATCCATGTTTATCACAAAGAATTGTGGGAGTCAAAATTCATTCCTCATTTTTACAAGATTTTCCACGGCATAATGTTGCCACTGTATAGATTGTTGTATAATAAGGATGCCCCAAGGTTGTCCCCTGAAGAAGAAGTAGACATTCTCCCTGTCGCAAGATGGTTTGGAGAAGAATTGTTTACTTATGTGAGGGTTTTTGGAAGCTTTGCTTCTCCTCATGTTTTTCCCTTATATGTTCCGGATAAACTCATAGCTCGGGAAATTGCATATCAAACCTGTGGAGACGGAGGTTTGACAAAAGAATTAAAGGATAAAAAGAAAGCCATTTGGCCACAATTTCTTGTGTCCTGCGGAGCATTTTCATTATTTGATGTTGGTCACGCGTTTAAGGAAGTAAGCAATGTTACATGTTTAAAATTGTTTAAGTTTCCGAGAAGGCTATTTGATCCATATGGTATTGTCAAGGATTTCACCACTGTAGTCAAAGTGAGAGTATTTTCTGGAGAAGAAGATCTTTTTGATGATATGTTTCAAGAAAAAAGTTCATTTAAAGAAATTTTGCATTTAGCACAAACACGGTTCTCCCCAGAAGAATTTCAAGAGTTTAAAGTATACAGAGAAAGAAGATTGACCACTATTCCTTTGGATAATTTGCGTTTGGAACCCGCAAGGGAACCAACTCCTAGTGTCAGTCTCAGTGGCAGCTCAGATTCAGAAAGGTCTAAGTCAAAGTCTGACAAAGAAATTTCTGAACATTCTAAAAAATCTGATCAGGATAAAAGTGAAGGCTCAGTGAAGGATACAGCTCAATCAAAAGAGCTCTCACAACAACAGACTTCCACCACTCCACAGTTGAATCTTCCACCTCTTAATGTACAACAACCATCCATCAGCACTCAGTTAGATAAAGAATGGGAATCATTTAATGATTTGATTAATGTTGAAGGACAGAACATACAAACTCCTGTACAGACAACAAAAGGTTTGATTACAGAAATAAGTGGCAATGTCACAGAAAAAGAACATATACCCATTACTCCTTCCTCCGAGCTTGTACTTAAAATAGAGGAAATTCCTCCTCTGGATATATTTTATAGCCCTCAACATAAAGCAGTAGTAAGGAAGCAAAGAAAGAAGAGAAAATTAGAAAGTGCGCTCTCTACTGATGTAGAACAATTGGATGTTTTATGGAAAGATCCTACTATGGATCCCACTGAAAATCTTACTAAATTATCTCAGATTACAGGAGATTATGCCTCCGCAACTATTGAAAAAGCATCTGAGGTACGGTTGTTATTAAATGAAAAAGAGGATCAAATACAAGTTCTGTGACAACAATTGCAACAAGCACATGCCAATAGTGAAGCACATAGACAATTTGAAAAGTTACAGCAAGACTTTCAGCAAATGTAAATCAGGTATCAGAAAAGCTTGGCCGAGAAAGAGAAACAAATACAGATTATGCAAGAAATGCATAAAGAAGACCCCAAGCTTACAGAGTTCATCTCAGAATCTATTTCTTTGAATAATCAACTACTGCAACAACAAGATATATTATGCCAAAAGATTTCACAATGGAACTCTTTTTGTCAAGAAAGTGATAAAATCACTAATCATGTCATAGAATTATGACATGATTATGATTTAACTAATGAAAGAGTTACTAATTATTTGGCATGGCAAAAGACAGAGGAAGGAAAAAGAGTAGGAGCACCAATTATCAATGACAGCCATAAAGAAATGCTCTTCAATAAATGGGATGCACAGATCAGAGAGGCAGAAAAAGTAGCAGAGGAAGCAGCTACAGTGGCGAACAACATTACTGATTGTGTAAATGAGAATTTTCACAAAGTTAATTTGATTTCAGAAACTATTCCAGGATATCTACTACAAGCCCAACAATTGCAAACAGAGTGGAAACAAAAAACTGAGGAAAAGGCAAAATCAATCCAAGAATTGACTAAGTTAAATTGGGATTCTTACTAGACATATCTAGTAAAACCACACAGTCAATGCAGTGCTCTTAATTGCATCATTAATTCTGCTGAGAAGATCACACCAACAATTGCCAATTATGTCTTTTCAGGACAATTAAAATCTGAAGTTGGCCAGCCTCCTCTTCTCAAATCAATGCTGGATGCTTGCAAATTCAAAGACCAGAGTCATAAGTAGTTAGTTGTTAATTTTAATTTTAGATTTAGTGTTAGTTTTACTTATTTTCTGCCTAGAAAAAGGACGGTCATTTAAACCGAATCCTAAATTTTTGTAATAAAATATAATTAGATTTAGTTAGTAGTATTTAAACCCTTCTCATGCATTTAGAGAAGGGTCCTGAAATTTGTCAAAAAATTATCCTCAGAACATGCACTTCTGCACCCTCAGAGGAGGTTTTGATGAATGAATGGAATGAGATTTATTGATATCTGTGTCTAATATCTGCTACTGATGTTGCATTTCTGTACTCTTAGTAGATGTTGGATTAAGAAGAGATAAATCATTATTGCTTCTAGCTCATGAGTAGAACCAGTTATAAATGGTACTTTTATCTCTTAACTATTTCTGCTTCTGTGTTAAAGTAATATTTATTTTTAGTTGTTTATATATTGATGCTTGAATGCTTAAGTTATCATTTGGCACTTCTGTACTATGATAACTATTTATTTATGCTTAGTGTATGAATAGCTTATTATGCGATATGTTTTTCATAACTGTTTCATCTAACTTTTTATATGAAATGGTTTATCTTTATTGAATTATTTTCTTACAACAGTTGAAGAATCTTTATTATCAGTTGTTATTCGAAATTATTTTAGATCGCATAAAGAAGATTACATCCCGGGTTTAGTTTAGAATTAGATATTTCTGTTTAAATTAGAATACAATTTGCATATGATTAGATTAGAAATAGAATAAAAGAATTTCACTTAAGAACCTTTTTAGATAGGAAATATCTATTCTCAACACACACATACACATTGGGAAACTAGTCCCATTATCCCCAGTCGGACCCACTACACCCAAACGGAAAAATGAAATTTCTTAACCAAGGTAAGATAGGTGGTTATCCCCTTGTTGTGAGCCAGATTTTTGGGAGCTAGCAGTGGAGTATTCAATCCAATGTTAAGTCTATGAAATCATGATTCTGTTTATTTTGTTCTCATCATGGATTCAATCTAATACTGCACTTGTTGAGAGCATTTCTTGTAACTTTAGTGAAACCTTCCTTGAGCACCATGTTTGCTTTTAAACCATTCTTGAATTCTTCCATGTTTCCTTTCATTTTTGCTTCTATGCCATCCATATTAGCTTTCATGTCATCCTTTAAACCTCCCATGTCTAATTTTAAACTATTCATGTCCCCTTTTAAACCATCCATGTCCCCTTTTAGTTCACCTTTGGTCGTTCTTTGTGAGAGTGAAATTTGTTGCATTTAGTCCCGTAATTTTGAGATATAATGTTGCAATTCTTCCTCTTCATTCATCATAGTAGAGCTTTTTGAGGGCTTAATGGGTGTGGAATTAATTTTTTTGGGAGGAATTTTATAACCCAATACTAATATCTATGCTTCAATATGCCTTTGGAATCACTTCAAAATTATTTTTCAAACAAAAGTTATGAAATTTAAAAAAACAAATAAACACATTTTTCTTTATTTTAGGAGATTTATCTTGAAACTGTTGTAACTCTGTAATTTCATATCTAAAAAGTGCGACGTTCAATCTTGTTGTATCCCTATAAATATAATTTCCAACCCCACAATCATACCGAGATTGGATACTTCAGCAAATTGTTATACCTGATCTCCCATGATGTCCTGATTACAGATTGGTTCATTAGAGCGAACTTGTACAAAGTGCCACATGTCACTGTTTCTACCTTCGTCCCTAAAATTTCTACACGAAAAAAAAATTTTGTGCAATTTCATCCACCTTTTACATAATTCAAATATGATTCTCGAAACACAATTTATGATGATTTACCTAGGTCACCTATTTGAAACTGAATTTTGGAGCCTGCAAAAACTCTAACTTCCCCAGATCATATCTCTGAAAATATTGAGAACCGAGAACTAAAATGTTTACACAAAGTTCACAAATATTTCTGCTCCACGTGGTAGAAATTTCAGCTTTTGAATTCTTGTAGAAAACATTTTATACCTAAAATTCCAAGATGACCTATTTGATGAAGCGAAACCCTATCATCCAGAGCTCTCATAACAAATGTTATGCAAATAGCTTTCAAAATAGAAGAAAGATAGACCAAGGACTTAAAAATTAGCCTTGTCGAGGGGGAAACATTCTTCACATTACGTAAATGAAAAATTATTGGATGATTCAAATGACAAACCTCCTTTCTATATATAGGATTCTAAGGGGTCACAATATAATGAGAGTCTGCATAACAATAATAATGTAAGGGCACAACAATATCAATAGTGGGCTTCTATGGGGCACAATAATAACAACATGGGGACTACATGGGAACGAAAATAACAGTAAGGGGTTTTCACTAACAATAACAATAAGGGGATACACTATTATTATAGGGACCTAACACCACATGCATCCAAATCAAATGGGGACTATTTATTATAGTATTTATCTATCATGAAAAAATTCAAATACATGCTTTAGAAATGACCCTATCATGGTCTTATTTATTTTGCTAACAAAATCCTCCATGTGAAAAAACTAAAAACCTTGTGGAAGGAAACAAGATACCAACCTATTGTACAAATGCAACAACCTATTGTAAGATACCATATACAACTAGACCGATGGTGGATTGGGTGTCATAATTTTTTCTCTCAAAAAGGAACTATGATTATCTTTGTATAAACTGAAAAAGGAAACTCGAGTTCCCATGAAATTGTTTCAACTTTCAACAAGTTTTAATATGCATAACATATTTGGAAACGATTTCAACAATAATGAAGGCAGGGTTGGGAAGAATGCAGATGCATGTTTGAAAATTTGAGCAAAGAAATGTCAAATAAGTATTCCCAAAATATATTAAATGATGGAATAAAGGAAGAAAACTTAAACGTGTGGCCAAAATGTGACTAAAAATAGTCACAAAAGCATCCATAGTGTGTTTAAAATTGAGTTACTAGTTTGGGTTGAAAACTTTCTGGAGTACTTATTGAATTTTTTCTTAAAGGTCAACTTCAAAAGTAGCAAGCCATCTCAAAATTTCATGATGAAAGCGACATAATTATAGCTGGAAATTCAAGAATGAAGGGTGAATATTTTGTTGGAATTTAAACCACTTAGGATTCTCCATAACTCAAAATATTTATATTACTATTTCCAGTACTGAGTATTTTCTATTAGATAAATACACCTTGTTTGTGAAGAAGGTCCACATTAAATTCAATTTTGGTGCTTTCCATGATGCCATTGTGTGAAATATTTGAAGGCACTCCATTAATTGAGTAGACAACTTCACTTTCAACAACCACCAAGAGTTAAGAACTTATAAGAGAGGTAAAATTCATATATATCTCTTGCTTACTTGAGGTGATAATGAACATCAATAACAATTCAATGTGGTAGTTACTACTCGTAATTTGCGTGAGACAGTTTATGAGGAAATTCTTCTAAAATAAATACCTGAGTTATATTTATATGTTATAAACTAAAAAGATAAGATGTATATTCTTTAAATCTTGTTGATGCACAATTATACATTTACAACACGTGTTTCCAACACAAACATAATCAGTAGAACCTTTTGAGTTCCAATACAAAACAAAATTTATCTAGATTTAGAGACTATCTATCACAAAAATCAGTAGGCATATCCAATGGTATTAATGCACTTACTCTCATAGCTCTCATAGCTTAGGTGTAACTAAATATTTGTGAAGAATCCACATTCTCATGGTGGCTTGTGAAGTCCAAACCAACCACTTAGGAGTTAAAAATATTTCCTTATGGTTCTTAGGGTCTAGATTACATCTGCTTGGAATTGAGATATAATATGTTCCCTTGCAAACTTATCTTTTGTATTCGAAACATTCTTGAAAAAATGTCAAGGGGTTTTAATGATGATAGTGACAATATATTTTACACAAGTGTATAAATTTTAATAAACATGGTGGATATTTTAGAGAAATTAAAGGTTGGGGAACAAAGAGGCACTAGATTTGTTTGCACATGGTGGTTTGACAAGAACACTAGTTGTGCTGATTTTTTTTTATACAAAATTGTTTAAAGGTATAATTTAATCCTATACAATTATTTTCAACTAAGAATGTGTGGATGTAATATTGGCTAGAACGAACATTCTCTAGTTGTATTTCTTGCAGTGGGACAAAGACAACGAGGCATCTGGAGTGAAGAAAAAAAATTTTCAGTACTGACTCTGTCTTGTGGGTCTAAATTACTTGTCATTAAATGGGTCCAGAAATCATCCAAATCCATTCAAATATTCGATATGATTTCCAAATTAGGGGAATTTGGAGGTCTAAAATGGGCCTCCTAAGAAAATTATAAAATAATAGTGGAAACAATAGAATAATATTTGATTACATCATCAAATTTTAGAGGTAAAAAAGGAAAAACTATTTTTTCAACTCATATTTTTAACTTATCTCCCTATGGGTTTACTCAAATTTTGAGCAAGAACACTTTTTGGATGAAAAATTTTATTCCTCATCAAAGTAGTACCCACGTTGTATACTTTTGATGGACCCTGCTACACGATAAATGAGAAATACATGAAAAAAGTGATTGCAATCACGTTTTTCATGTATTTATAATTTTTCGTGTAGAAGGGTCCATCGAAAGTATGAAACATGGGTACTCCTTGGATGAGGAATTGATTTTTTCATGCAATGAGTACTCTCGCTTGAAATTTGAGTAAAACCTTACAGAGATAAGTTGAAAATACAATTTGAAAAAGTAGTTTTATTATTTTATTATTTTTTAATCTTTTTACTTTTTTTATCCCAAGAATTGTGAATCATCCCCCATGGCTGACATCATCATCTTAAATCTTATTAGTTCTTATAAATTTTATTTTGGTTGTACATATTTCTTATGAGGACCATTTTAGACCTGAAAAGTTCTCTAATGAATTCCATGAGGGGCATATGCCCAGTAGTACCATGATTTTAATTTCTAAGTTGTGGAACTTCATCTTCGACTACAATGGGCCACCTTTAGAAGGTTAGTGTTGTAATCAGTTCATCATATCTGAAGGGCATAAAATGAATGATTAGAATGATAGTTTTATCAATTTGGGTGTGTCCCAGCCTTTGATTGTAATAAAATTTGATCATTTTCCTTAACAAATATAAAATGAAAGTTGAACAAGACTCACAATTTTATCAGTTGTTCTGTGGCCTGATGTTCTTTCTTCTAGGAGTGCTTTAAGAAACATGCCTAGAGGGGCTACAAATAGGGACCACATAGAGTGAGAAATATTCCTTAAATTTAAATCTTAGGTTTGAGGGATATCTATTTGGTCACGCTCATATCAGACTCGGACATGGCCTCATCCCTTTTGATGTTTTGCTATGAAATGGGGAAAACTGTAGTGAGAATGTAAGCCTGGTGGATAGCTTATTATACACTAGTTTGGTGGTATGTGGTAACCTTTTATTGGCACCAGGGGGATTCGATTAAAATAATTCAAAACCCATTATAAGTCCTCACCAATACACTCACATCTAATATTACACCATTAATAGTTAAAAATAGTTGCGAACAAAAGATAGCATGGACAAAATTGTCCAACCACCAATAACCACAACCTTATGGAATGCACCAACATAGGTTCAAAAATATTTTGAAGAAAAGTGTGTATATCATAACTAATAATATTGCAACAAATTTGATCCAAATTAGATTAAAAACAAACAAAAGCTGAGTTGTAATTGAATAACTCCAGGTATTACCATGCTCCACAACTTTGTGTCGCGATGCACAGGAACCCAAAACACCTGAACAACATTACCTCCTCACCCTACTGTCATCTGGAGAAGGCTATTTTGATGCAACTATAGATTATCATATTCTCTTTAAAAGGATGAGAAAATAATCCCTTTCAACAGTTGAAGTTTCGATTGTTATTCCAAAAATAAACAATACCATGAGAACATTTAAGAGTTATACCTCTTCCATGATATTGGTTCATAATATTACACCCATATACAACTAGGCATAATAAACCAAAACATATGATGTTTGAAATGTTACAAATAAGTAATCATTCTACATAAATTCAGTATAGATTTCAAGGTAATAGGCAATGGGACAAAGTCTATAATTTATCTTTCACTTATTGAAAAAAGACAAGTATCAATGAGTAACAAGACTTGTGTCAGAAACTTGTTTGTTAATCAGCCTACTCCCTCATTAGCAGAAAAGGCTAAAATTGTTTTATAAACATTTTGAGACACACAAATTAAATAATAATTTGACTTAAAAAAAAATTCACAAGATTTAAACCAAAAAGCGAAAAGATAAAACTCAGTTAGACAACACCATAATGTTTTCATGGAAATCACAAGACCATGAACCAATTAATTTTATCAAAATACATTTTTCCATATACATGGAATATCTTACATTTTCCCATAAATTTGTCACCGATACAAAAAACCGTAATCGTTGCAAGTTGGGGAAAAATAATACATTAACATGTTCTTATTTAGTGAAAGAACCATGCCATGATAGACCCAAGAAAAATTATAAAAACAACCCATTCACATATTGGGGACCAATATTGATGTTGATAAATGATTTATTTTGAAGTGGATGGTGATCCTATGTCATATTTGACATCTACATCTGCGCTTAATAATGCTCTGGACATTATATCACTAGACATCCTTTGAATGCCTGCAAAGTAATTGATGGTATATTGAAATTGACAACTCCAATTTATTGCTTCCCTGTAAAGGGGTTTTAAATTTTCCTTTTGAATCCGATATATGTCTTTCATCTGATTCCATATTAGCTCTGGGTTGGTGAAGAATTCAATATCATTGACATCATGTGTTTTTGCCTCTTTTATCCCTTAAAAAAGGGCAATCTAGTATGCTTAATTGTTTGTCGTCCTTCCAGGCACTTCTCTCTTTTCATGGAGCACATGATTTGTTGCCATATTGTGAAGGACAAATTTCACAACTGCTCGACCTAGATTTGGAAAGCATGACACTTCAATGCATAAACTCCACTTTTGCACCATTTTTTACACTTAGAAGACCTACGAAAATAAGATAATATTAAATTCATATTAGACAAGTAGGCAGTTATCTATTTCTTAATACTAAAAATGTTATACTTGGCCTATTTTACCTCTCCTCTTACCATCAACATAAAAATATTTTGAGAAAGGATATTAGGTCTTTAAGAAGTTGTTTCTATAGTTAAACAACTCATTTATGAAATTTAGTAATCAATTTTTGTTTTTGTGGGATAAAATACCTTTGAAATAAATTGATGTTGTATTTTTTTTTTTGTAGTGATAGATTATTCAATACCCGCCAAAAAAATAAATATTCACAAGCAGAATACTCAGTTTTTTCAAAATTTGACAATACCTAAAAGGACGAATAAATAATTCAGATTCAAATTGATACCATATTAATTAATTCTGATATCTAAATTGAAATTTCAAATAAAATTTAAAGTAAATCCACCCAAAAACAATATAGATACATAAATATGTATTAATATAATAAGTCCTAAGAGTTATCTCAATAAGTTGAACCATATGTCCAAACCATATTGTTGGTGGAGAGGCCATAAGTCACAACTTCAAATATGGTTGAGTCCCTTAGGGTTCCTATTCATTATTGTGGCTAGTGGTTGAGTCATCTTCCATCCAAATATTCTATGGAATAGGGGGAATCCCAAGAGGTTTGTATTAGAAAAATTATATATCAAGATACTACAAGTCCATCAAGATGTGGTCTAGCAGTGACTTGAAGTAGTTGTGGTGACAATGACCTAGTCGGCCATGTTCAAATCCTCATGGGCATGCTCGTCCTCTCTAAGGGTTTTTCTGGATGTGGCTATTGATCCTAGGCCTTGTGCCAATTATTGATTGTAGAATTTAGGGAGATAATTATAATGGTATTGGCATAGTACCAAGTTCCAACAACCCCATTCTTATCTTAAATGTGAGAGGGAGGGGCAAGGTTTATTTCCAACCCAATTTATTCTTTATTATCTAGATGCTAAAGGAAAAAGTATCCTATTAATGTCCATTATAACCATTTTGTTTTGTATAAAATGTGTTAAGAAAACCAACTCCTAATGGTCACACACCTTTCCTTAGAAGACACAAAAAGGAATCAACCCCCACCAGAGTTTTAACCTCGGTGTTTGCATGGAAACATATTGTCCCAACCACTAAGCCGCTAAAAATATGCAAAACAATTTCTAATATCGAGGATTCCAAAAATATGAATAGCTCATATTAAATTTTATACCATACTAAATCAATTAGACACCCAAATTGTATTACACCTACCCAAAAACAATATATCTGCATGCATAGATGTACACATGCGTATAATATACATAATATACATATATAACAGGATACTACAACTTTTGCATGTTTATGGGTAGAGTGCACCATAATAAAAATATTTACTTGCAGTTTACCCACAAAGACTTATAATTTGTCCATTAACTGCAAAAAAATTACATCCTAAGTTATTACAAAACATATCAAAAAATTTAAAAATTTAAAAGAGCCAAAAAATACTAATGATTCAGATTCAAGTGTATACCAAATTAAATGCATTCAGATACCCAGATTAAAAATTACATACACAAAATCTATATGTATATATGTTTGTATCACACACACATATATGATTGCAACATACATATAAACTGGGAGTGGGATATACAAAAATTTTATTCTAAAATTGGCAATAGCAAAAAATATGAACATTTCAAAGTTGAATTTACGCCAAAGTTACTGCATTCAGATACCCTGTTTGGATTGTCAAAGATGATTCAAATATTAATACGAAAATCTAATTTGAGTATATGAATTCACCTTAAATGGCATGAATTTGAACCTGAATAATGTGTCTCGTTGGGTATAGTCCATTATTCAAAAGTGTTGGTGTGTGCAGATTTTTTTGGATGAAATTCTATATGAGAATTCAATTTGGCTAGCTAAATAAGTGTAGTTTGATGCCAATTTGATTCTGAGATGCTTCTTCATGAGTAAATCAAATTTTGAAAATTTTAAGAGTATAAATATGAATCCATTCACCAAGATTTTATAAAAATAAGATCAAAGATTGAGCAACAATATCCAATATATGAATTCAAGAACAAATTGAAAACATATGGTTAGCTGAAATTCAAATAAACTGAACTCTTTGTTTTCTGTGTGGGGGGACTTGAAGCAGATGAGAGTATTCCCCTACAACAAAAAATATTTTATGTAAACCATTCTTATGTGGGGTGCCTCCAAGGGTACTCATAAATCTCTATTCTTTTTGTTTTCTCGGAGATTTGGTGTACTAGAAATTGTTTAATTTATAGATATCTCAAGGATTCATGGTAATATCATGAAATGGCTGGGGATCGTACTCATCCAGTATCAATGGTTTACTTTTCTGTAATGGGGCGCCCCCATCATAATGCTATCTATGCCATCTATGGAGCACAAAAGGATGATGTATGTGGCTGCGGGGCATGGATTAAGATATTTGCTGGAGCACTATCATATATATTGGAATGGAAGTTCTGGATCCAACAATAAGGTTAAGATCATGGCATTATGAAGTGGGATTAGGGTCACTTATCATCTTAATATTTTACATGCTCACATTTATGGCGACTCTAAACTCATCATTGACGGAATCATGGAAATAATAGGATGCATGATCTATTTCTTAGTGGATGGATTGGGCGCATTCGGTATATCTTTTAAAAATTCCATTCATATACGATGCAGCACATATTTCGGGAGAAAAACACAAGGGCTGATTCTCTCTCCAAGATGGGCCTAGAAGCACAATTTGGTATCATCCACATCTCTCATTTCAGGAATTCAATCTAGGTGAACTCTTACATGGTCCCTCTGCCTTAATTTTTTTGTTTCTTCACTCATTAGCAAGCGAGCCTACACTTTATATTCATATGGAGCTAGTACCTCCCACACCTGCAAGCGAGCCTGTCTTTTGTCACAACAAGCGAGCCAGATACCGCTCGAATTCTCCAATCTTGATGCTTTATATCTCGGCTTATTGGATTGCACCTGCTACCCATATATGATTTTCATGTAGCATGGTGTCCATATCCTTTTTTGTTTTATAGGTAAGCACATAAGCGCAGCGCATCACTGGGGTTTTGTTTTCTACTGATATACCTTTCCCACTTTTTGAGTTTTTCATTGGGAGAAAAATATGTGTGATATGTTTATAATTTATACACACTTTCTGGTGTTATGTGTTAGATATCATATGGAATGTGTATCTTCAATGGAGATGATCCAATATAGGTTGTTGCTTATATGGGAGCTCAACTGTATTTAGTATGGTTTTTTTCATCTGATGTATGTGTTACATATATCTAGATATGTATATGTAGTGAAAATATATCTAGATTTTGTGAGTTTTTTCTTTCCTCTGAAAAAAATGAAATCTCAAGTGCACGGGATGTATCGCGAACAACCATCCTTCCATGGTGCATTCCCCCATTGCATAAAATGTCAGAAAAATTCTATCGTGCCTCATAATGGATCACTGTTTGTGAATATGCCAGCGAAGAGGCTGCCATCGTGAATGTGTAATTGCAAAACTTGCATGTGTTGGGGATGACCGCTTCAGATCGAATTCAATCACACAGACCTAAATATTTGTGCCAAAAATAAAATACAAATAAATTATTACTGACCACAGGAAATTCGAATTATGGGAGGCCTTTTTGGGTTCAAATTAACTTATTTTCCATTCGAAGTTCTCATGTATTCTTTGAGGCAGAAGAGGAATAAATGTAATCATTTATTGTGAAAGTTACGAAAGTTATTTTTGTTGTGACTGACAGAGTAAATTCTGAGAAGATGGTGTGACAATACTTTTGCGAGGGAATCGAAGTTGCTCGATTTAGATTGTTTGTTCTATACTTGGGTGCTCAATAACGGATTATTCTACCAAGGCAGAGGAATTAGTCTATCCGAAATAATCATATATAGATTATATATGATTAATAGCACAGTTCACATACTTCACACGATTAACTATAAATTTTTTGTATATATGATTGTTCAAAACCCCTCAATGATATGGTACCACATTCATGTCATCAACATTGTTAATTACTGTAACTGTGATTGGTTTTAATCCTGGAAATATTAACAATCCATAGATGTTGTGTACGTCGCATATGCGATCAGCCCGATTGAGATAAAAAATTTATTACAAGGAAAAATCATGATTGTTGAGCCACTTGCAGATCCTCTTCTCATTATGCTATGAGAATTGAGTTATGAGAATGTAGTTTGTTTTTTAGAATGGGATTCTAAGAATTCGTTTTGCGCACAGGAGATCTGTTTTTTGAATTGGAGGAATAACTGGTTGTTTGAATTCACCCACTTAACTTAATAGTCACAATAGTCACATCAGACTCCATCGGATCACCAGAGAATCCGAACGAGAATCGGAAGCAAGAATGGAATTTGATGGGCAAATTTCCCGTCATGGGGTGATTTTCCCGTCAAATATAGGTAAATTTATTTCCAAACCGTCAAGATTTAAGGTTAAAATGATTAAAACCAATATAAAATGGAAGAAACCGTCAAATTTGACAGGTGTTTGAGATTTTAAATTTCTACCCCGATCGGGAGAAGTGATGAACCTCGAGGTTTGTGGAAAGAAGTGTCAGTGGCCAGATTCAGAAAATTTCCCAACCAATGGACAAATCCGGGCAATTCCTCCATATAGGTATACTACTCCCTTATATATAGAAGCAACACAATAGAATAGACACTTCATTCACTATGAAAATATGTCAAGGAAATCAATATCCCCTTTGTGCATCCTTAGGGAACATATAGATAATTTGTTTGTCGAGTTTTTGATATATGTAAGATGCTTGCATGAAGTTGGATTATTTTTAGAGATATTATATATATTTTTCCAATTTCACTGTTTGAACAATTCAATGTATTAATGGAGCAATAGTGAATTGATGGAATTTGGACTAGAAGGTTTAGTTAAAATTTGTGATGTTTTCAGAATATTATTCTCTTCCGAATTCAGACATATATTCTAGGTGTGCCTCTTTGTTTATGGAGAGTGCTTTACAACTATCTCATTGTTTTACAAAAATCAAACCTATGGATAGATACATTTCCCTAAGTGTGGTGGACGCACCTAGAACAACAGATGAAAGGCACTTGAACTTTTCCTTAAGATAAACAAATAAGAGAAGAACACCTACTTGTGATCCTTTGATATTCTTCATCTCCATTTTGTCGCTCTTGTCACTTCCAATCGAGTTGAACTCGTTTGATTAGTACCTGAAATTACTAACAGAAGACATAAAACGACATAAAGGCATATGATCTATTCATCTTAATCAAACTGAATCGATTGCATTTGAAAATACATATATAAAATCATGAACACATGTATTGGGAAAAGAACAAATCTCTTTACTATAAAATAGAAGGAGAAGTTACAACCAGTTGGATCGATTCAATGTCAACTCACTCTAGCTTCAATCCATCCTCATCACATCAGCAACCTTACTCCAACAACATAACATTACTTGCAAACAATACGTCAAAGAGCTATAATATCACCAGCATAACACTACAAAATTCCAGCTCCTTTTGCACTATGATCAGTGCTCAATTTATAGGAAATGAGGGTAGTTTGGCATTAATTGGTCATTGAATGGATTTTCCATAAATGGATGAGGGAGTTTCCTTGTTCAATAGGATAAGAGGATAAGTGATTTAAGGGCTCCATGGTGTTCATATTCGAAGTTATCAGATAGCATGATAGTTGGAACCACTTCTAGAAGCCACTAGAAAAATGGGAATATTCTCAGAATCATTTGAAAAATTCGCTCAAAGTTGACCAACGAGTGGGCCTAGGTGCTCTGCAATGCTACTTTTCATGGGATTAAGTGCTCTGCAAAGCACTTACTACAGTCTAGGGGTGTGTTGGTGGCTCAAGGGAGAATTTAAGCTGGACTTGAAGCAGTGAAATTTTCATTGATAAAAACCAGCAATGCGATGACTTGTTTAAGGCAAGTAGCAACTGATTTAGAGAATGATAGACCTTGTTTGTACTGATCTGAGTTTCGGGAGTGATGCCAAAATTGACCTGTAACAGCTGCCCCCTAAATAATGAAGTTAAAAATGATAATGTTGAGTGATATGATTTACGATGTGATGAGTATGATCTGAAGCGGATGGTGACCTGCATCAATTATAATACATTACATCATGATATATTTTACATTTTTTACATGAATTGCTAAGGGAGGCATACCCATACTCAACACATAAATTATCATAACATGTATATAAATCAGAAAGTCGTCTACAGATATAGACCCATGATAGGATGACCATCTGTGTAAAGCAATCATACGGATGATGATGTGGTACTACTCTTTAAATCGGCTCAGATGGATGAAACTAGATCCTCGGTAGTGGTGTTGAGTAATTTGTCACCGTCCCTACCATTCCCCGTCCCGCACATTGGAGGGCCCATTTTGTGACTTGTGAACCATGTCATGCCTTGAAACCATTATCATTGCATTCCTCTAAACATGAGCTTCAATTTCCCTAAAGACATCTCCTTGCGAAAAACCATAAAAACATCCCTTTTTGCATTGGCGTGAGTAGCCAGTTCATCACTCGTGCCAATGAGGAAAATCCTACGTTAGCCAGTTCATCACTCGCGCCAATGAGGAAAATCCTACAAAGAGGCTGCGCCAACTGGCGCTCTGTCCCAGAGTCACAGTCGTGCCAGCCAATTTAAGGAGTGTTTTTTAAATAAGAAAGGCGGAAGTTTTGTTTCAACAAACTCAGAAACAGCTATCTATCTTGAGTTGGGAGGTTTGGCTCCGGGAGTTCCATGGAAGGGAAGTGGTTTGCCACCTCTCATGGAAGCTTCCTTGAAGATAGGGCCAATCCCACAATTATAGGGATCCCAACTCCCCTTCCTCCTTCTATAAAAGCTTGTCCATTGCCATTGCAAGCTAGTCTTGAAGTGCCTAAGCTTTGAATCTCCAAATTCCCAAGAGCCTTCATGCTGCAAGAGCCCTCATTCTTCCCTTAAGGCCGACTCAAGCAAGGAGACTATCGTCAAGAGACTCTAAGAGAGGCTTGTCCCATCCCTGGCAGGCTTTGCGAGACGTGCACGACTGGAGACCCTTCCGAAGGATACCTCAGCGTCAGAACATTGGTTGTACTCTCTTTCGATTGCTTATTAATGAATGACTACTGGTTATGGTTCCACTCTGTTTTTCACTTATGATAATGATGAGTTATATCCTTTCTAACTGATATATAGTTGCATATTCTGGATTTTATGCTTGTATTCGTGTTGTTTCTTGCATGTGCAGGTGTCCATCCACGGAGATCGTGGGGATCGTGATCTGCCGAGGCTGAGGAATGGGAACGTTGTCTCTTCTACGAATCATAGCACTGGACTCCAGGTAGGCCTCCATCGTTGGTCTGTTTATTCGCAATTAGGAACTTGCGCTGTAGCATTTGATGATTGTTGCTAGACCCGTGCTGGGCTAGTAGGGATCGCCTCTGTTCGCAGAGGGGATTTACCTCCTCAACAATTTGGCGACTCCACTGGGGATCATCTAGTTTTGATTGTCTCATTTTGATTGTTTCGTGGTTTTCCTTGCTTGGTTAGCCTTCTGGGCTGGGTTCTTTTGCTGTTTTTTGCTTCTTGGTTTGCTTAGTTATCATTGATCTGCTTCTGGAGTAGTTCTTTTTTATTTTTGGTTGAGGAACTCGGCTGGCACGCTTTTTATCTTGACAGTTGCGCCAATTGCTGCATGTTTCTTTTGTATCACCCGTGCCAATTGCTTTCTGGCGCCAGTTACAGCCTCACAGTCGCGCCACTCCTGTGAGACATTAGGGTTTTCTCAGTTTTGAGCTCTCTGGGTCTGGTCAGTGTTTTTCTTTTGATTTTTCAGCTACCTGAGTGTGTTGGAGTCCTGTTTGACTGGGAATTTGCCTTCGTCCTTTGGTTGTTCGCTTTTTCCACCGATTTCACGTTTTAAGCCCTTGGGCATCTAGTGGCTTTGTGTATCGAGCCCTCCTTAGGAGTTTTGGTGTTTTGTTAGTCCAGTTAATTCTCTGATTGCTCCTCCGCATTCTCTTAGTGGCTATTCACCATTTCGTTGCGATTTTTGGGTGATTACTCTTCTCTTCATTCAAACTTCATTTGGTCTTGCTTTGGACCTAGATTACACGGTTCATTGGAACCTTTGAGACTTTTTCTTGGTTTTGAGAGACTTTGGTCGATTTGAGATCTGATTGTTTGTGTCATTGAGTGAAATTTGTTTGTTTTTTCTCTCTTAATATCGTTTCTGAAATTGTTTCTCTTTTGTTTTCAGTTTTTTTAGTGCATCTAGCCATCAAACATTGAAAATTAAAAAAAAAATAATAATCTCTTTTGCTTTTGGTTGATTAGTGAAAATTGAAATCTTTTTTATTTTACTAGTAATTAGTGATTTGAATGAAAAGTTTTCAATTTCATTAGTTGCATTAGAGATATCATTGATTGTCTTCCGATCATTTTGTTTGTGTAAAAACTCTCAACTCTTCTGTAGCTAGTTTTCATCAAACGAAATGATGTACTGTGGCATGTAGCTTTGCATTTAGGAGTTTTTGAGACCACACATTCGTTAGGGCCTGAAAACTAAAACGTAATTGAAGATCAACCTTAAAATCTGCTCAATTTACACTAAGGCAGCATTGAAATCTAACGAAACACATTTAGAGGTCTAGGCTAGAGACGTGTTCCGGCGTCTTTAAACCTAGTAGCTGTCGTTTGCCTTTTGGATTTTGACAGCGCTAGTACGGACTTGTGCTCCCCGTACCGTCGCGTATATAAAGGGAGACCCCTCTAGGTTTTCAATCCTTTATCCATAGGAAGCCGAGTCTACCACCCTATACCCGTGATACACCGAACACAGCATTCGGGGAGATTTCCTGCACGTACGGAAAGTCCTTGGTTGATTTCTCTTTCATTATTGAAACCAAGGTGTATATTGCAGTTCACGGTTATTTGGTACACCCTTTTTGCCTAGTATTCCTGAGCAGTCATTTGATCTTTTCTGACTCCCTAAATTTGAAAAGATCGCCAAGCGCTTGTCCTTTCACGCTTGTGTCAAATCTGAAAGAGATAGAGTCACCTTTTTTATCGTTTCTCGACTCTTAAAACATGAAACGGTAAATTTTCTTATTTTTCAATGTGGTAAAAATTAATCACCCACGATTACACGCCTTGTTAGACTTTGCTTGTTGACCGTTTGATCGTGTGTCTTGATTCTTTTTCAGCCCGTGTGTGGTTTTGAGTCTTGATGGAAACTTTTTCAGAGTTTACCAACCAAGGAATCCCCTCAGAAGGGAATCCTGGTCATTTTCCTCCTTTTGGGAATGTTGGTGCTCCTTACATAGCAACGTTGTCCCTTCCTGGGTTAACTTTTGGGTTGCCTGTTTGGTTGTTTTCAACCTCTGTGGTCCCGAATATCTCTGCTACTGTTCAATCAGTTCCTCCACCTGAACAACATCATGTTGATTCCAAGGTGGACCTCTCCCCTTCTTCACCTGTTTCTGCGTCCTCCTCTTCTACTTCGCGTGGTGAAAGCCTGGATTCGAGTAACTAGGTGGTTAAGAAGAAGAAGAAGAAGACAAAGAAGAAGAAGTCTGATAAGCGAGAGGCTAAAAGTGCAGCCACTGTTTTTGAAATATCTCCTCTTGATAAACCTTCCAACCCTCCACGGAAAGTCAAGTTCCCTTGCCTGTTGTGCACGGGAGACCATCTTCTTCGATACTGCCCTGGCATCCCCAAGGTGCTCGAAGCATGGTCCGACGGCCGTCCGTCGTTGCCTTTGACTTCTGGGAGCCAGGTTGGGGGCACGTCTTCAACTGGTGCTGATAAGGCTCCTAAGAAGCAGGGTAAGATTACCAATCCCTGTAAGTTGTGTGAAGGGCATCATTCCATTCACCTTTTTCCTTATATGGATGAAGCCAAGCGATTTTTGGACAAATCAACTGTTTCTACACCATGCCTCCCGGCTGGTTATAAATAGCTTTCTTTGAGTCCTCCACTAGTTGATCCTACGATTGGTCAAGAGTCATCTTTGGTCGATCCCACTCTCTCAATAATTCGGATTCAAGAATCCATCCCTGACCAACCATTGGTCATGGGATCGGTTGAGCTGGCCCCGTCTACAGTGCACCAGGTCTTTTCCATCGAGAGTGGACCTCACACCCCCCATGTCCTTCTCATTTCTTCATATTCTTCAAACTTGTAGAAAGACTCTCCTATCCCTGTACTTCAAGAAGTTGCTCCTCCGCCTCCCATGATGGAGGCTCCGGAGGATATCCCTCCCGCCTTCGATATGGAGGTTATGGAGGATGCTCCTTCTTCCGTAACACCAGGGGAAGACCTTCTTGGTTCGATGGTATCCCCTCCGAGTAGTCTGGTCGCCTCCTTTGATTGGAGTCGATTTGCAGGATTCCGCCTTCCGTCTTACGTGCCTTTCGAGATCACAGTACAGGCTCTTGTTCTGGTCGTACCCAGCACCATTATAGGTGAAGGTGCATCTATTAGTATTCTATCCTCAACTACCTGGCAAGCTTTCGGTTCGCCACCGCTTGCGCCTGTTACGCAGAATCTGTTGACTTTTAACAGAAGGACGAGTCAAATGTTGGGGATCCTTCCAAGGTTACCGGTTACTTTGGGAGGTAAAACCATCCATATGGACGTGATGGTCATTCCAGGCCCCTTGGATTTCAATCTGCTCCTGGGGCGCGATTACACCTATGCCATGGGAGCGCTTGTCTCCTCCCTTTTTCGTGTGGCCTGTTTTCTGCATGAAGGACGGATCATGACCATTGACCAACTTTCATTTTTTGGTCCTAATGTGGAAACTGGTCCACCATCACCCCCTCCAGGTTTTTATCCACCCGTTGTATCTGCTCCATCGCAGGTCAACTATGTGTCTACCTACCCTATACTCGCACTCAGTGATAACGCCGTCGTGCATAGTGTACTGGGGGCATTAGGTCCTGACTTCCAGGATGTTTTCCTTCCATCGGGAGTGGAACTCTTGGAAGCACCACCTTCTTGTTCATTTTGACGTAAGTCGGTTAGAGCACGGTTTCCTCCCTGTGTCAAGCTCTTTAAAAAATGAAACCAGATTCTCGGAGCATAGTTCCTCCACTTGTGTCAAGCTCCTTAAAAAATGAAACCATGTCGTCGGAGCATGGTTCTTTTCCTGTGTCAAGCTCCTTAAAAAATGAAACTAGGTTCTCAGAGCAGAGTTCCTTGTCTTGTGTCAAGCTCCTTAAAAAATGAAACAAGGTTGTCGGAGCAGAGTTCCTTGTCTTGTGTCAAGCTCCTTAAACCATGAAACAAGGTGCTGAGGATAGTTCTTTTAGTGTGTCAACCTCGTTAAAATAATGAAACACGTTCCCGTTCAATTCGAGTCTTTGATAAGATCTCGTAAAATCCCAGTTGAGTCTTTCTCTTGATCTCGTAACTTGAACCTTCACTCCATCTGCCTTTCATATGGACTGAAGCTTGGGGGGCATGTACCTCAAATTGAGTCACCATGCTGGGGGCATGCTTACTTTTTCAAGCATAGTTTGTTTCCGTTTCAAGCTTGTGTAAAAATGAAACCGGTCTCAAGCATAGTTTATCTTTGTTTCAAGCTTGTGTAAAAATGAAACCAACTTCAAGCAGAGTTTCCTGATTTCAAGCTTGTGTAAAAATGAAACCTTTCCCATTTTACCTCTTGTGATTGTCATTTTATTAGCCTGTTTTTGCCAGATGAGCCTTGGTTTTCTCACTCCATCGTCACTATCTGCTTGGCCGATCATATGCCTTCACTTGGTTGTTTTACCCATTCCTGAGGAACCGCTGCGATGAGTGGTCTTGTTAGCCAGCCTCTTGACTTTTATCATGTTCTGAGCAGTTCCACCGTTACCGGAACCAGTAGCTACCCTTTATACCACTCGTTCCTCCAGGAGGAGTCACCTTTCAGCTCTTTTCTGACTCTCTAAACATGAAAAGATCGCCGAGGCCCTTGTCGTTTCGATCTCGTTAAAATGGACACGAATCGACATTCACCCAGTATAAGTTTAACCCTTTTTCGGGCTGGGCTGGATCGATTACGAAAAAGGAATACCCTAGCCTATCGCGACTAGGAGGTTTTCCCGGATATTGTTTTCTACCTTTTCGGGTCTGGGAAACTATTTACGAAAAGGGACCTGTGGAGTTTTCTTTTCCGCTGTCTTTTCAAACTCTCTAAACATGAAAAGACGCCGAGTTCTTCCTTTGTCAGACTCGTTAAAACCTGATGACATCGGAAATTGTCAATCATGACGTTATTCGAGTTTTTCCTTCCTAGGGCTCGTTAAATGTACTAGGATGGATTCGTCCGAAGGACGGGTTTATATGACAAGCATATGGTATCCTCTTCAAGCTTGTGTAAAAATAAAGAGGTACTCACCGAAATGGTGGGGGAAAATGGAACCATCGTCGTTGTCGTCGGCAGTATGTCGCTCTTGAACATGGCACTTGTATGCATTCGTGTCGGGTTGGGGACATCTCATCTCATTTTTTCACTTTGCCTCCATGGGTTTGGATAATCATTTTTGACCTCTCCTCTGCTCATTGCCTTGTCACCATGACCTCTGATCTATTGATGTCAAATACTGCCAAGTCCACTATCGTGCCATTTATATGTTCAAGACAAGTTGGCCTCTGCTAATATCAACCTTCCTCTGATTCTCATACGATCCTGATTCACAACAAAACATCATGTTCCTCTGTCTCGTGTCGATGATGTGGGAATCATTATGGCCCACCTTCGATCAAGGTCACTTCCTGTCGACATCAGCTCATTATCCGGGAAGCTGATCTAGAGACTCCTTTATGGTACCTTGGAGCCTACATGCCTCAATGGCAGGTTCGTTGCATTCGACGTGAGGTTTTCATCATTGGCCCCCGATCGAGTGATTCTGCGGGTGTTCGACGCCAACTCATTGATTCACACGCCGTAGATTGTACCTGTAGTACCTTGAGGGCCATTGTCATTATTGGTGGTTCCTCTCGCATCTATTAACAGCTTTCATCATTGGCTGGTAATCAGACGATGTTCTTGCATGTTCGACTTCAGCTCACATATTCGCATGCTTGAACTTGTACTTTGTTTGGGTCGAGATGGAGCGCAAGACCCTGGATTGTGTTTGTTGTAATCCAGGCTGCGATATTGTGGATTATTATGATTATTTACATGACTTATTCAATGGATGGCTGCGACCATACCTGATTCTATTTATTGATCCTAACTGGATGGCTGCGCCCATACCCTGGATCTCGATTATAGTATACTCTGTTTTGGATGGCTGCGCCCATACCACATATACATCATGTACTTGAGATATCAGTTGTATTTCTCCACGCAGGTTTTCCGACGGCGGAGCTTCAGTTGGACACGTTCTCGTAAAGCATTTCACCCCTCTCTCTCTCTCTCAGGCCTCATGCTTTAGGGGGCATCTGTTACACATTAATTTGTCACCGTCCCTACCATTCCCCGTCCCGCACATTGGAGGGCCCATTATGTGACCTGTGAGCAATGTCATGCCTTGAAACCATCATCATTGCATTCCTCTAAACATGAGCTTCAATTGCCCTAAACACATCTCCTTGCAAAAAACCATAAAAACATCCCTTCTTGCATTGGCGCGGGTATCCAGTTCATCACTCGCGCCAATGAGGAAAATCCTACAAAGAGGCCGCGCCAACTGGCGCTCTGTCCCAGAGTCGCAGTCGCGCCAGCCAATTTAAGGAGTGTTTTTTAAATAAGAAAGGTGGAAGTTTTGTTTCAACAAACTCAGAAACTTCTATCTATCTTGAGTTGGGAGGTTTGGCTCCGAGAGTTCCATGGAAGGGAAGTGGTTTGCCACCTCTCATGGAAGCTTCCTTGATGATAGGGCCAATCCCACAATTATAGGGATCCCAACTCCCCTTCCTCCTTCTATAAAAGCTTGCTCATTGCCATTGCAAGCTAGTCTTGAAGTGCCTAAGCTTTGAATCTCCAAATTCCCAAGAGCCTTCATGCTGCAAGAGCCCTCATTTTTCCCTTAAGGCTGACTCAAGCAAGGATACTATCATCGAGAGACTCTAAGAGAGGCTTGTCCCATCCCTGGCAAGCTTTGCGAGACGTGTACGACTGGAGACCCCTCCGAAGGAGACCTCAGCGTCAGAACATTGGTTGTACTCTCTTTCGATTGCTTATTAATGAATGACTACTGGTTATGGTTCCACTCTGCTTTTCACTTATGATAATGATGATTTATATCCTTTCTGACTGATATATAGTTGCGTATTCTGGATTTTATGCTTGTATTTGTGTTGTTTCTTGCATGTGCAGGTGTCCATCCACGGAGATCGTGGGGATCATGATCTGCCGAGGTTGAGGAATGGGAACGATGTCTCTTCTACAAATCATAGCACTGGACTCCAGGTAGGCCTCCATCGTTGGTCTGTTTATTCGCAATTAGGAACTTGCGCTGTAGCATTTGATGATTGTTGCTAGACCCGTGCTGGGCTAGTAGGGATCGCCTCTGTCCGCAGAGGGGATTTACCTCCTCAACACTAATCTTGTAGAAATGACATCGTTCAAATACTTGACGAAGGTGAGCAGGATGATCCATTCTCTTTCGAGAATGAGCAGCTAAATCATCCAAATATGCCTCGATAATCTGTTTGATGTCGTGGAAGGCATATGACATGGCCTGCTGAAACGTAGCCCCAACATTTTTAAGACCAAAAGGCATCTTCTTGTAAGAAAATTTACCCCAGGGAAAAATAAAGGCAGTCTTATGCTGATCTTCAGGACGGATAGTAATCTGATTATATCCAGAGAAACCATCCATGAAGGAGAAAATCTCATTACCGGCACACTCGTCAATGATCTGATCTATAAATGGTGTGGGGTAATTATCTTTCGGACATGCTTTATTAAGGTCTATGAAATCGATGCAAACTCGAATTGTTCCTTGTTTTTTATCTACGGGAACAAGGTTTGAAACCCATTCAGTCAAAGGAATAGGGAAAATAAATCCCGCCTTAAGCAGCTTCTCCACCTCGGCTTTGATAGCTACAGCCTTCCTACGATTGACCGGATGAATTTTTTTCCTCACAGGCTTAGCATTTTCGTAAGTCTTGATCTCATGTTGGACAATAGATGGATCTATACCAGGCATTTCTTCATAAGACCAAGCGAACACATCCCTATACTCCTTAGAGAGATCGGTGTAAATCTGAATCTCTTCAGGGGAACATTCAGCTCCGATGAAGACATTCTCTATAACATTGGGATCCCTGGAAATGTTCACTGGGATAGTTGGAGAAATCACAGCCATGTTCCCTTCATCATGTACCTGTGTTGGTGCTAAAGGGTTCAGGACTGGGCGAATAGGACCAGGAGACACAAGACTTGGAAAACTTGATTCAACTTCGCTCAAATCAGGTAAAAAGTAAGACCGATGATGAAAATCATCCCACGGTCTATCTATACCACTCATAGCTTCCAGGATGGCCTCTTCAGATGGAAGAGTGGTATCAAGGCAATCCTGGGCAGAAGAAGAACTAAGTGTCCAAGCCGGAGCCACATCGCCATCCAATTCCTCCGGAGAAAGAGGAGCTGGAATGGACTCTGCAAAGTCAACAATAGATTGATAAGCAATCTCAGCTGCAGACATCGGAAATGCCATTCCACCCACTTGACCTTTCGCTAATGTGGCTGTAGGGGAAGGTAAGGTCCAAGGGTCAGAAAAATAATGAGTTCTGAAGAACTCTCTTCAAAGAGGAGCCCTGGAGGATGAAATTTCATTTATATGAACAGTAGGAGGTGGAATATCAAAAGTACCCATCAACGAAGAATACATTCCAACCCCTAAATTCTCAACAGGCGACTTGGCCTTATCCAACTTTGGAATGGTTGAGTCAGCAGATGCATTTGGGTCTACAGGAGGATAGTCCAGTTGATCCACTATAACAATCCTCCCTTCGTGAGGGAAACAAATAATCCGAAATAATGAAGATGCAATGGCATCCATCTCATAAATCCAGTTTCTCCCCAACAGAAGGTTGTAGTCCAAGCTTGCATCAACTATCTCAACCTCTATATTTACAGTTTTGTCCCCAACACAGATGGGAAAAGCTGGGACAATACCATGCGGTCTGTGAGAATGACCATCAAACGCAGTCAGAAGAGTAGCAGATGGAACAGTTGCAGGAGATCCAATTCCATTCCAACATGTGAGAGACATCACACATGTGGAAGCACCCTCATCAACGACCGTCCGGAAAATATTGCATTTCCGGTACGAATATTTAATATGAAAATCCATATGATGGGGGAGTCTCTTTTTAAAATTAGTAATATCAAATGTAATCATAAGAGAGTTCTTTGAATCGACAGCCCCAAGAGCAGTGAGCAGAGCACTGCGCTGAGCCGGACAAGACTGGAGCACCTCAAGGGCCAACATGGCACAAGGACTCTGCGCCATATCTTCCACAATAGAGTAGTTCTGGGCAGCCCTGGCATTTGGATTAATCATCGTACGCTTAGTAGATGCTTTGGGCATCCAAGGTATAGGCTCAACAGTAGGCTTCATGATGTGAAGCGGCTCAGTAGCATCGGGAGCACCCTTGGCTTTCGAAGACTCATCTTCGCCATAATCACGGGATCTCGTGGCGACATCCACGTGAGCACTCATCATGTATATGTTTGATGGAATTTCCCCTTCCTGGGTGCCCCCAGAGGAAGCCCCAGTATTTTGATTCGCGCCAACAACTAGCTGTTGCCCTTGGGGAAAAGGGTTTGTCAACATAGCCTGGGAACTGGAAGAACCCTGCTGAGCTAACAAGCGTTGCGCATCCTGACTTTTAGGGCAAAGGTGAGTAATATGGTCTCCAGTACATAACTTGCATGGAAACTTCACTTTATTTTTATCCTTTGGACCCTCACCAACATGCTCGTTGGATTTTGCATTACCCTTCCCATTCTTGCCCTTTTTCTTATTACGTCCCTTCTTCTTCCCTTCAGATTGTTGATTTTTCTTAGGGTTAGAAGTCTAAACGGCATTCACCGACAAAGATTGAGAAGGCGATGATTCAGCAGGCACAGCCTGACCAGAAGGAGCAGATTGCAAAGACAACTGCTGCAATTGATTAAGCAGGTTAGCTGCACCACTATTGATCGACCCAATAAGTCCATCACCATGAGGACCGGGTTTAGTCTTGGATAAATCCAATTTGGAGCGAGGAGCATTAGGCAAATATTTATGAAGGACCCCAGACTGAGAATATATCAATTCAAGCTGCTGGGCCCTAAAAATGGCCTGCTCCTCGGAAAATACCCCGAAGAGGGATACATCCTTAGAAATATCTGACTGCAGAGATTTCAGAAACCATTCCAAAAGGAATTCTCCTGGAATATGAGCTTTAATAATCCTCTTCCTTCTCCGCCATTCCTGAATATGATCAGAAATGTGGGTTGCATCGTCCTGTTTAAAATTAGCTAGGAGTTCAGTCCCAGCATCATAACGGACAGGCAACTGGAAATGATTTAGAAATGTTGTAGCTAGATCTCCAAACGTAGCAAAACTGCCCCCATTTAACTCAATATACCACTTGGCAGCGTTTCCAATTAAGGTGCGTTGAAACAATCTTAACCTAATCGAATCGTCGATCAGGGAGTTAGAAGAACACCATAAATGGAAGGTGGTGATGTGGTCAGCCGGGTACTCTCCATTCTTTCCTTCAAACTTTGGAATGTCTGAAGGTATTTTGGTGGGAACCGGAGGCCACCCCGGACTATATCGGATCGGATCATTGGTCAATTTCGACAGATCTGGCAATTTTAACGTTGCGAGAAAAGTTAAACGAGGTGGAGCCTGAGGATTCCATCCTTGATGGGATGAATTCCCTACATTCTGAAAAGAATACCTTGGATTTGATGAGGCACCAGGTTGCCAAAAAGAACTTGTAGAAAATGTTGGGCCAAATGACCCAACGTTTGGAGAAGGACCCCCTCCCAACGTAGAGTTACCAAACACCGGACCAGTTCCCCCCCCCCCGAAGTAATGAATGAAGAGGAAAGCCCCTGATAGGGGATCCAAGCATTAGAAAGGGGGGGGGGGATTATGATAAGAGCTCGACAAAGGGAAAGAAGCATTCCCTTGGTGACCAACGTAAAACTGATTCCCTGCCCGTGCTGTTGTAAATACAGGGTTCCAACCAGTAAAAGTAGTCGAAATCTAACCTCCAGACCAAGGGTTAAAACTCTGAGTCTGAGAAGTAAAAGGAAAATACCCTAAAGAAGGATTTGAACTAGGAATATTCCCAGTTCTGAAGGGGAACCCTTGAAAAGAAGCTGACCCACTAGCCATGGAATACATGGGTGTAGATGCAGCTGCAACAACGAAAAAGGAAAAAGAAGGAATCCCACTAGTGGGCATTCCAAAAAAAAAGGGACCAGATTGAGAAGCATATGCTTGGGTGAAACCAGAGCCAAACACAGCAGTACTAGAAGCAATCGAAGATATTGCAATAGTGCCTCCTCCTTCAACTGAATCAGAAGTCTGAATGCCTGCAGCACTCACAGCAGAAGCCGTGTTCCCAGTCGTGGCCATTGAAAGGTATGAATAAAATGGAGGATCTTCTGGTCTTGCGGACTCATGTCCGATGTACTAAAAAACAAACGGATAATCAGGAGGAAGAGGAGATGGAGGTGACTGAGGAGACTCAAGTACTTCCTCTACTTCTATTCCTAACTCTCCTGGAAATAAGACTCTCGAGGTGAGCGGAGCGCTCCTCTCAGAAACAACACCAAAACCAACTACGAAACCTTCAATCCCTTGTAGAGGATCACTCTCCACTACGTCAGACCCCACAGGGTGATATTCAACTGCTATGTTACTCCTACGCCTTCTTGAAGAAGGCTCAGCACTCTCGGGAGATAACCCCCGGATTTTCCTCGATCGACGAGGCGCTTGATCAGCCACTTTAACAAATTTTAATTAGACTCAAAAAAGTATAAAGCTAAGCAAGCTAGGAGAAAAGAACACTCACTACAAAAATCCCTAAGATACAGCCAAGCAAGCAGCCTTCAGGTATTTCTGCTCCGGGTGATTAGGACCAGACACCAAAATACGGGAAAGCGAAAAATAGGACCTCCTGAAAGTAGTCTGGGATAATTACGGCCCAGGCCTACTAGCAAAGGTAACAGAAACAGTTACGCCGACCTCCTAACAACAGCCTTTGCCGGCACAAGTACCCAAGCTTCGCAAGGGCACTCCCCAGAAGTACTGCTGGAAGTGATACGACGTCTGCCTCAGGTACCACGGGTATTCCCCCCCGCAGTCACCTGTGTGGAACCTAGGAATGGCAACTATGGGCACCAATCCTTGTTAGAAGCCGGGTGGAATGGTCTTGAGGCAAGATCCAGCAAATCAGAGAGGGGGTATCTCTCTTCTCAGCCTTCACTTCCCCTCGCACTTGACTCCCTAGAGGAGAGCTTTCCCGGTCCACCTAACAGAGTTGGATTTCGCTCAATTAATAAACTTCTATGTTTTAGTTTGAGCGGCCTTGGAGAGTTAACTCTCCACTCACCTAATCCAAGGCCCTACAACCTAGCTAGTTGGTGTATGACACTTAACAAAAACTTGCTAGTTGTTTTTAAATTATAGCGCTTATTTTAATTGGCTGTTATATTAAGTCAATGGGATATGGAAATGAAACTTGTGGTGTTTTAAGACGCAGAAAAGAAATTAATGAAAACCAAACTACATGCAAATGCAGTAATTGCCTTTCGATGAAAAGAAATTTCTACACGGGTTCTATGAGACTAAAAAATTTTCTTTTCAAATATCAAACTCACACTCGCAAAATCTACGAAAAAGAATATAAATGCTTAAGTGCACCTAATGCAAATAACTAAGAGCATGCAAATTATAAGATGCAAAATCTAACAAAGCAAAGAGAAATTTCCCAAAAATCCTTCAGTTTTATCACTTTTCGGTTGTCCACTAAACTAGTTCCCAAAATCGGGAACTCTCAGTATAAAGACACCAAAATACGCTTGACACAAGAGGAAGAAACCAATGACAATTCCATTCCCAAATCAAGTCAAAAACCAAAGGCAAGAAATCTCAACAAAGCTTCAAAAGATGTAACGAAACAAAAACAAAAATGCAAAACAAAAGAAAATGACAAAACAAAATGCTTTTTGAGCTTTTGAATTTTATAAAAAAGAAGAGCTCTAAGAGACCAAGAAAACTATCCAATTACCAAGCCAAACAACTCTGAATTTCAAGAAGAACTTCCAAAACGCTCCAAATCTTATAGTGCCACTTAGTAGCAAGATTTATATGAGCAAAAGAAGACAAGAAACTTAGTAACTCAGCCCAGAAGAATAGTACAACCTTGCAGAAAACAAAAAACTTCAAAGAACCAAGAAAGACTCTTCAAAAATTGCAACAAGACCTAGTCAAATGAACTCAAGAAAACTAACCGAAAATAGGCAAAAATCCAAGTGCAAGGCAAAACATAAAATGAGGAAAGAGTATATGAGCAAAGGCTCTCTGTTCTGATTAAGCAGAACAGCCAAGAATCCCCAGGAAGAGATCTTGGTACTCGAACCATAAATGCAAGCACTAGAAAACAAGATTTTCCTAATAAGCCAATCTTCAACCAATCAAGAGAGAAAAAGACCAATAACCACTATCAACACAATCCAGAGACTATAAAGACACTACAGGAATAGGTCTCCACAAGCAGACAAGACTAAAAAGTCAAGAAATCAAAATTTTCAAAATTTTCCCAGGCATATGCTACTTATCAACTTTTCAACAAGCGTGCATACGCGCCTGTGTCAAAGGAAACCCGCGTATACGCGACTTCCTTTAACAAAAACTGCGTGTATACGTGACTGTGTACAAAAAAAATCGTGTATATAAAGGTAAATAATGAAAAATAAAAAAGATTAAGCCTGGATAAAGAACCAGGTCTTCAGTCTGACTGAGAAAAAGTTAACTGGACTGGAAATAATAGTTAAAATGGTTGGAAACCTTTCAAACAGCTGAAACCACCCAACAGGGGATTCACAAGAATGCGATCCCCAGTGGAGTCGCCAGTTCTGTTTCAGGAAATAACTCCATAGAGGTTTGTTGGGTCAAAACCTCCACAGATCAGGGCATGCTACTCAAGAAGGACTCACACAAGCACACTTGTATGCTAAAAACTAGATAACATTGATAGTAGAACTCACCCGTAATCCTACATTTGATGTAGATCCCGCGGGGTCCAAACCCCCAGCAACCCTTCTTCCTCCTCAACCTGAAAACCAAGAAGAAACGTGCACGGAAATCTAGTTGTATAGCATATATCTATCCTAAATGTCAGTGAAATCCATGTGAAACATCATATAAACAATAATAAATTCTTAAATAATAATATTTTCACATATGCAAGCAGATATTAACATGTGAACTCAGGAACAAGATGGTTCTTCTTCATTATGAACAGCATGTACAGTAATAAAAAGTGGAGAGATCACCTGAATCCTTCCACGATATTTGAACAGACCGTCGTCCGGATCCGTCCCGCCCTTGCCTCGCTAGGATACTTTCAAGACTTGTGCACACGAGATGACATATAAACTGATGAACATCTCCAAGAAACAAGGGTTTCCTGTAAAAATCTGGGAAAGTGCAGGAGGCACGGGAAATCAGACTTGAATTGGGATTCCAATATAGCATAATGTCTATAAATTTCTCTCTCCCTTAGGCCATGCACATGAGGGGCTTTTATACTCCCTCAAAGTAGTTTCAATCAGTTGGAAACAGTTGGCCACGTACTGAGGTGGTTGAACTACTGGAGTAACCATCAACCTAGCCCGAAAAAGTCTGGGCATACCCGCGTATGGGATTTTTAACACTGTTTTTTATGAACTTTGTTCAAGTCTGTGGGAATGGGTGCCCAAGGCCAAAGAGACAATCATGAATCACATGAGGGTGAAAAATGATGCTATAATAGTCACAAGTGGTAGTGGGTATTTTTTCTTTATTATTTATTTTTTCAAAGCACATCCACAACTCACTTGTGTCTTTCTTCTTTTGGAACAATATAGAAGCACCATACGGGGATCATGAAGGATGTATGTATCCTACATCCACCAACTCTTCCAATTGGCACTTCAAATCCTCTAACTCCAGCCAAGTCAAACAATAAGTATATTTTGTTGGTGGTTGCTTCCTCGACTCTAGCTCAATGTGATGATCCACTTCACAACTTGGTGAAAGTACTTTCGACAACTCATTAGGCATCAAATATTCATACTTTTCCAACACATTAGAAATATCAGCTGGAGTAGACGTCCCCATCCCATAATCTTCCCAATCTCTAATGAAATTCACACATGTATCAACATCCAATCTCCATATGTCCCTACTCATACTTAGTGCAGAAACAAGTTTCACCTTTACCTCCCTTCATTGTTGGTGGGTAGGAAAATTCCAAGTACACGTGTCCCCAATCAACATAACATTATCGGGAAATTACACAAAATATCTTTTTTTTCCTTCGAAAATTCCTTCCCCTATATTATGTCAAATTCGTTCATCTCCATCACCATGAAGTTTAAAAAAATCTGCAAATATATAATTCAAATTGGCACTTCACTTGCTAATCCCGACATTGTAGCCTTCGAGTTCACAGCCTTGAAATCCACTCACTTGTGGGTGAGATGCAACCCAACCTCCTTTACCAGAATTTCCTTCATAAAATTATGTGTGGCCCCTGTGTCCACCAATGCTTGGACAACCCTGCCATGAATCTCCAAGTCCAAAAAACCCAAGTTAAACAACCAACCCTTCCTATCATCAAGAACACCGATCTGCATACATACCTAGTCTCTCCCTCACTTCATCGCACTAGATCTGATACCATCTGTCACATAGACATGGTGGTCAGACCACTATAGGTGTGCGGCACTAGCAAGACTCATCGTAATATTAAGAGAAAATAATGATTACTTAACTTCCATATGATTCCTACTCACAGTTATTATTATTACAACTTTATTATTTCATTAAGTTATGTGTGAAATCCATAAAAAACATCAAAGTGAGATATCAACAGTAAAGAGACCCAAAACACATGCAAAAATATTTTAGAAAGTAAACTTATATTATTTTCATAATTTTTACATCAATGGGAGGCTGGCCCAAAGTGGTCGCAATACTCCTCTTACATTGCAAACAAAACAATCATTTATAGCCAAAGTTGCAGAAAACACCCAAACAAAAGTTCGCCTTGCCTTGCTCACCCTGGTTGAGTGCATAAGCATAGGCCACTACTTGATGAACACATGGCACATTGTTCTGCTTGTAGGTCACACTATTCTACACATGCTACCTCAGGACTGCCTAGTCCACAACTTCACACTTTTTCTCTTAGTTATGTGAACTTCCTTGGTTTCTCCTTTGGTAGAATATTCATCGTCAATATATACATGTTCGACCACCCTCAATTAGTTGAACCAGCACATATTTTTGAGTTAAGGTGACTTTTCATTTTCATGGGCACCCTTGCCTATGGGTGCACCCCCATGGGTCGACCTGCTAGGAGGCATGCAGGCACCCCTTGCCAGGCAGACGCACTCTGCCTTACCTTAGGTCGTACGCTATGTACCATTGGTTTCCTTGCTTTCATGTCACATCTTGTCACTGCGTCATGCCCTCACTTCTCACTCTTATCGTCGCGTCATCCACCTTCTACCTCATTTCCTCACCTTGGCCAAGCGCCCCATGGTACGGGCACAAGAAGCTACATTGTGCACGCGATCATACCAAAGTTTTGTAGGCTCCCTCTGTTGTAGAGCGCCCGCACCCCACGCCCCTTTCCCTCGTGCGACTTGGGCATGCGCTGCTGCCAACTCGTCATCAAGTGTGATGACTGCATGGTTGGGTGCTCAACTTTAATATGAGTACAATCCCCTCTGCAAATAGAGGTGATCTCTCTAGCCCTAGAGTGTGTCTATAAATGCATGAAACTATCTAATGAACCCTTTCCCAGCTTGTATTCAAAGCAGGAGAAGAAGAAGAAGAATAATATGAACCTACCTCTTCTTGATGTTATCGTCCAGTCCTTTGGTGAATACCTTGATTCCATGATCCCTCAGGCTCGCTCCTCGTTGCTTGTGGTGTACGAATACATGTAAGAGATCAAGAGACAATAACAAACACGACAAGATACATATCATACATTTAATTCAAAATACCAAACAGATCAAGGAGAATTAGGCTACTTTCATATATACCTAGACAAATATGGAAAGTGAAACATCAGATATATTATTAATTATAGAAAGAGGAATAATACAACCGTCGCCTTGATGTTGGAGACCTCCCTTTGGTGATGTCCAAGTCCAAACAAAAGCTCTTCAAGAAACCCTTCTCCAAAATGGAAAATTGAGCATAATCACATAATACAGATGCAAAGGATTAATGATCAGGTAGTACTAACCAGTAGTGGAAGGATGGGATTTAATTTATGGGTAGGGAGAAGGAGTTAGGGATCCATAAAAGTAGGAGGAAGGCCCAACTCTCAAGGGAAAATTCCCTAATGATAAGATCAAGAGCTACAAATAAGGTAGCTCGAGCATACCTGCATTGAACCATATCTAGCTCATCTTTCTGGATCCTTCTATTGCACAAAGCTTCTTCTCCATTTGAGAAAACACTTCTAGAAAGGGTGTTGGAGTGGGGTCCCCTGAGGCACAAATTTTGAAGGATTTTTTTATAATTTTGTATGAGCGCGTTGCACAAAGGGAGTCAATGGGCTTTGGGGTGGGTAAAAGTCCCTAATTTTAATGTAAATGGGTTTAAGGGAAAACTGTGGGCCTCAAACCATGGTTTGAGACCATAGTTTTTGTGTGTTAGGCAAATATAAATAGATAGATCATTTCTAAGTTAAGTAGTGAATTTAGGTTCATAATATTGATGTTTATGCATATGTAATACATTGTAAGGGTTGTTTGGGTTGGGTTAAGAGGCTCCTGCTGGCTGTGTGTGCGGAGACTTAGTCCTGGATGTGTGTAGACTCTACTGGCTAAGTGCATGGAAGGGTTTTGTAACGGAAAGTTGATGTATTGATTGACAGATCTGAAGCTAATAAAAAGGACAATTATTGGCAAGTCTAATGTGTTATGCAATATCTGATTTATATATTGTTTATGTTTTATTAATATCGCATTATCTGTCTTACTTATTGATGATTACACAAGGATATCTGAGATGATTATGAATGTTTATTGATGGTTGATATATTTTTTTAAGTATTTTTCATTGTTATATATGGATCTGGTTATGTTATATTGTATCTGCGCTAAGGTGAACAACAACTCTGTGTTATTCTATCAGATACTGCACATTCTATGTTGTTCTATTATATATTATTGATCACAACTGTTTACAAGTCATAGAAGAATGCATTCAATTTTCTGAGGACCGCTTCATTAATTTCTCCCTCAGGGTGTAGAAACCTGGTTCTAGCACCCCCCCATACTGCTTTGGGTGAGACTTTGGTCTGTGTAAGTAGATCACTGCTGAAAGGGGCAGTAGTTGGAGGGTCTATTGGTTTATCCATAAAATCTGAACCTAGGTCAGGACCCTTCAAGCCAAAAAATGGTTCTGTTCCTGGGATCAAGATCATTTTGAGGGAGATTTTATGTTGTAGCATCCATCACGAAGCGAATTACAAGATTGGCAAGATAGAAAGATCCTTGAATTTGCGCTTCAGGAGAATAGAAGTAATAAGATGTCTGATGAAAAATGGGTAAAGAAATATATTTATACATAAGTGAAAGAACTTTTCTTTTGTTCCTTTGCACATGAACTACATGAGTGGTTGTCTCGCTTAGCTGAATTTCATCACTGAATAAAAGACGACGTATTCATTGAGTGGACCCCTGAATTGATCCAACAAGTAGATACATTTGACAATAAGATCAATCATGTGGTATATCACTAGATTGATTTCCTCTTGGGAGGATTGTGATTGAATTTTCCATTGATCAATTTGTGTCATATTCTAAAGTAGAAAAAATGTTTTTCAAAGGCCCTAGAGGTATTTTCCTGCGCTCATTGAAATTATTGATGAAAATTCTATTGTGTGAACAAGGTTGTCTGTGCGAACATACTGCTTGAATGCATCAAAGAGGTACAACTACGCACAATGGAAAAATTTATCGTGAAGATTGAAAAAAAATATTTATAACCCTATGAAGCCTAGATCCAATAGTGAACTTGAACCAAAAACTTCTAGCTCAAGTGACTCTGAAGAGGAAATATCATCACAACATAAACCCTTGAGTTTGTTTCCAACTCCATCCACTCCACTTCTAAAATCACATCATAGATCACCCACTCCACCGTGCATTCCATCTCCACCACCACCTCCAACTCCCTCTGAAGTAGAGATGGCTACATCAATGAATTTACCTAATTTAAGAGGCATTGGAAATGAGGATACTGATCACTTCTGGTTTGTAACTGACGCCGTATGGAAGGCTCAACAAGTTAACAATATTTATCTTAGAAAAGTGCAGTTGGCTACTGCCTTCCAAGATCATGCATTATATTGGTACATTAGGTACACTCAAGAAAACCCTAATGCTACCTTGGAAGAAATTAAAGTGGCCCTAAAATAGTAGTTTAAGAAGCCGAAGTCATACGTGCAGCTGGTGATAGAAATGAAGGATATTCATCAGGAGCCTAATGAATCTATATGGGAGGCCAATCAAAGGTTGTAGCACATCATCAAATATGGTGGATTTGTTATTTATGATACTCATCATAAGGAATGGTTCATTGTTATGTTACTCCCACATCTATGTCGGCCCTTAGGTCAAAAAAATATTTCCACACAAGCTGAGGTTGTGGAGATCACAATGAAACTGGAGGCTATACCAACACCTATTGCACTGGGAACTCAACAAATTTAGAATTAGTTGGAAGCCATGCATATATAAATTCAAAGTCTGTGCAAAGACAAAGGCAAGGAGGTTGACACAGATGTGTGGTGTATAAAATGAAAATTTGATGGGAACCATAAATACCAATCCCTGTCTTCAACAAGTATCTGAATGTTGGAGGTCCTAGTCCATTTAAGAATATTGTGTGGTGCACTATCTGTCAAATTTATGGACTACATGACATAGATTCTTGCCCAAGGATCAGAAAATATCAACCTGACTTAAAGTAGTTATTTTGAAAATTATGTTTGTCATTAGGGCATGATGAGTAGCATTGTCACACTTTTGATATGATGTTGGATAAAGCAGAGATATATAAAATTCAGGTTGAGCCTACATCACTAGCATCCCCTTCTAGGTGTGGAGGATTCTAGGGCAGAGGAAGAGGCTGAGGAGCTGGATCAACTAGCCGAGGAAGAGGACAAGTCAGTTTCTATAACTGTGGAGATGTTGGCCATTATGCGCGCGACTGTCTGAATCTAGCAAGACAGTCCTGCAGGTAATGTAGGAAATTTTATCATGTTATAGAAGATTGTCTTGTCTTGATTGCTAAAATGTAGGAAAAGATGACACAGACCTTGACTCAAAATATTCAAATGGTTCGCACAGAAACTCATGAAGAAGATCCCTGTGTGAATGTGGTTACTAGGAGTGGTGTAGCTACCAATGAAGATAAAGGAAAGTAAACAACCACTGATGTATGGATCCGTAAAGCACCTGAAAATAAAGAAGGCTTAAATCTTCAACACGTAAAAGAGACCTTTATTAAAGCATGAAAATAATTTGAAGAAGGCGGTACGTCAACATCTGGTGGAAAATTAAAGGAAGACGAAGGAGATGAGGAGATTAATCCATTTCTACATGCATTTATAAAGTTACTGCACAACAAGAAGGATGTCAAAATTCTATAGGCATTGATAGATAATTGCACCGAGAAATAACAACCCTTGAGAGAACAATCAGCAATCAACAAAATTTATAAGAACAAGAAGAGAATGAGTAGGGAGATGTGTATGATCGCGTATATTGGTGCTTATGAAATGGACCAAGTTATTTTGGATTTGTGGTCATATGCTAATGTTCTACTTAAGAAAAAATCGTAGTGCATGGGAGAGCCAAAGCTCGAATGGTCTACTATCCAACTGCACATGGCCAATCAACAAGAGATCATTCCTTTAGGGAGGTTGTCACAAGTTGTGGTCAATATAGAGGGTGTTAAGGTGATGACAAACTTTGAAGTCATACAAATTGTAGATGATACTAATCCCTATCATGCTCTGCTAGGATTGGATTGGGCCATTGACATGGATGGTGTTATCAATCTAAAGAGAAGGAGGATGGAATTTGAAAGCAATGGAGTCAGGGTAATCATTCCTCTAGATCCTGCAGAAGGCCAAATATATACTAAAATAGTGTGCACTGAGGATAATATCAATCAAATATATATGTTGACTTTACGCGAAGAAGACTAGATTAATCCACCAACATATGGGAATCTTAAGTGGGAGAAGGATAGCTCTTATTTTTCAAACTCTGATGAAGAACTAGAAAATTGGCAGAAACGATTGGATGAGGTTTTTGCACTACACTGTAATCATGTGACCCAATATCTGCATTGTATAACCTTTGAGATATGTGATTTAACACCCTATGATGTCTCAACTAATGTGAACATGTTTATAGGAGAGCTTGAGAGGGTTGTTCCTGAAGGATAGAGATTCCATGCTTTGGATCTTGGCTTGCACGCTAATCGAAAAATATGGTGGGAAATGCATAAGGATAATATGGGTTACTGGGAGGATGTGTGCACATGATGAGGTTGCAGTTTGAATGTCCAGTTATTAAAATGGAAGATGTATAATTTGGAAAAGAGGATCTGCTTAGATATTTGGCAAGATGGAATCAGGTATGGGGTTTAGATCCAAGACCTGAATGGCTCCATATGTTTATTCACATGTTGTGAAAGGTGCCTACTGAGTGCTACTTGGAGACAGAGCTATGTAGAGGCACTAGTGAATGGTTTGCGCCAATTAAGAGTTTTATTCTTACATTTAGCTTTGAAAGTGGATTTATATATTTGGTCAATATTTGCATAATATTCAAGAAGTAATATTCGATACCACAAAGCCTATAACAGAGTGCATGCCACCAGCATGGAATGCAAAGATGAAAGCCACCGTGAATTGTAGAAATCTGACAGTGGAATAAAATGATGAGGTTCCAAGGAACATCATGATCCCTGAATCTAAGGGACATCACGTAATGGCTAGGCCCTTAATCACCTTGCTATATGTATCAAAGCCTTTAAATATAAGATAGGTGAATATTGGAACTGAAGAAAAACCTAAGTTATTAAATATTAGAGACTAATGGGATGATGATACAATAGGCAAGGTTGGTGAGTTTCTGATAGAATATCAAGATCTATTCCCTACAACGTTTTCAGAGTTGAAAGGAATCATAGGAGAAATTGGAGTGATGAAAATCATCTTGAAGCTTGATGCACGCCCAGTAAAACAACACCCATATAGTTTGAACCCAAGATATAAGCAGAAGGTGAAAGAAGAGTTGGAAAAAATGGTGGAAGCAGGCATCATTGAACCTGTGGAGGAATATGACTGGGTAATTCAAATGGTCGTGCAAGATAATAATACCAAGGGAGAAATCATAATTTGTGTTGATCTGCACAAACTGAATGATGCTTGTGTTCATGATCCATTACCAACCCAATTCTCAGATGAAATCTTGGATAATGTTGGAGGTCAAGAAGCATATTCTTTTATAGATGGGTTTTCAAGATATCATCATATCCGAATTGCGCCAGATGATAGGAGTAAGACCACTTCTTCTAATGAATGGGGATCCTTCCAATATATAGTTATGCCCTTTGGATTGAAGAATTATCCTTCCACTTTCTCGCGCGTGGTAGTTGCTGGTTTCAAGGAATTTATACACAAATTTTTGGAGGTATATTTTGATGATTAGACTGTATTTGGGTTGTTAAAGAAGCATGTGTCAAATATATGGTTAATTTTGGATACTTGTAGGAAGTATCATATCTCCTTGAATTTAAATAAGTGTATTTACTGTGTACCATTTGAAATACCGCTGGGACACATTGTATGCCAGTAGGGATTGATGGTGGATCCCGCAAAGATTATAGACATAGTCAATTTGGAAGTACCTGAGAATATTAAGCAGTTGCACTCAATATTGGGGCATACTGGGTATTATAAGAAGTTTATTCAGGGGTATACACTGATAACTGCGCCCATGGAAAATCTGCTCAAGAAGGATGCAACATTCTGCTGGGATGAGGATTGTCATAAGAGTTTTGAGCTGCTAAAAGAAAATATGGTCACTGTGCCCATCCTAGTCTCCCAAATTGGTCCAAGGCATTTCATGTACATGTGGATGCCTCTTGTATTGTGCTAAGAGTTGTGTTAGCGTAGCCATGAGTAGGATAAATTGATCATCCTATTGCTTATGCCAGCCGAAAAATGTCAAGCACAGAGAATAATTACTCAACCATGGAAAGGGAAGGGCTAGCAATGGTATACGTACTACAAAAATTCTGCCACTATCTGTTAGGAGGTCACTTAAGATGTTCATTGATCATTTTGCTTTAAGTACCTGGTCAACAAGCCTGTGTTGGGGGGGCAGATCTACAGGTGGTTGTTGTTATTCCAGGAATATGATTTTGAAATTATGGTGAAACCAAGAAGATTGAATGCTAGGCGAGACCATCTGTCGCACATTGAAATAGGAGAGGAACCTACAAATATAGACCATGGCTTGCTACACTTGCAGTTGTTTGCGATAAAGGTGGTTGATGAGAATTTCATTTATATCATTCGGTTTCTGACTATGGGACACATGCCCGAGGAGTATACAATTCAAAAAAATAAGGAACTTGTGGCGCGCACAACAGAATTCACCATTATTGTTGGAAAGTTGTACAAATTAGGTGTGGATGAGGTCCTACGAAGGTATGTCCTGGAATATGAGAGGCGTGCAATTCTAAATGAAGCTCATGGAGGAGTTGTTGGTGGTCATTATGTAGTTAAGGCCACTATGCAGAAGATTTTGTGAGTTGGGTTATGGTGGCCCGCACTGCACAATGATGCCTATGTGCACTGCTGCCCATGTGATGTCTATCAGAGGATAAGGAAGCCTTTGCACAAAGACGAGATTCCTTTGAATCTGCAAATGGCACTGCAAGGTTTTGAGAAATGGGCTATAGATTTTGTGGGACATATTAATCCTCTAGGAAGGAAGAGTGGTGCATGCTAAATCATCACTGCGATAGATTATGTAACCAGATGGGCTATAGCCAAACTAGTGAAGGATTATACTTCTGGTGCAGTTCTGCAGTTTATTTTTGAGAATATAGTGACCCGGTTTGGTTTTCCTAAGATTTTGATAAGCGATCAGGGTACGCATTTTGTAAATGACACCATTGAAGCATTGACAGAAGAATTCAAGATGCGTCATTAGAAGAGCTCTCCATATAATCCTGAGGAAAATGGTGCAGTTGAAGCTTTCAATAATATCTTGGAAACCGCACTCACTAAGGTATGGAATTATAACATAAATGATTGGGATGAAAAAGTGCCTACAATTATCTAGGTATATTGGACTACTTGTCAGAAATTGACAGGAAGGACACCTTTCAGAATGGTATATGGGAAAGAGGTTGTGTTTCCCATGGAGTTTATTGTTCCTAGTCTATGCATTGCAACATTTACCAATATGGCTGAAGAATATGCTCTAGAAGACTGATTGTCACAGTTGGTTGCTCTGGAAGAATATCGTTTTATTGGAAATGATCACCAGCAGGTTCAAAAGTGCGCGCGAAAAATCCTGGCATGATAGGCATATTAGGAAAAAGGTTTTCAAGGAGGATGATTTGGTCTTACTATATGACAGCAAGTTTGTGCACCACCCAGGAAATTTGAAGATGCATTGGCTAGGTCCCTATATTGTTAAGGAAACCACTAATGGAAAAGTAGTGCACCTGGACACCTTGAGCAGTGACTACCCTCCTAGATATGTTAACGGAAGTCTTCTAAAGCCATACAGGGATGACCCAGTACCTAACAAATGACTATATGGATGGAGTATTAGACCTGCGCATATGGTATGGTGAATGCGTAGTAAGGTGTGACATGCGCATGGTATTTGCACGAGGAGGTTGACTAGGTCACAGAGGTGTCAAAAAATAACCGTTGGAAAAATAAAACTGGATAAGACGTATTTATTACCATTTTTGGGAGTTTCTAGGATGCATTTAATGAAGGGATTTTTCTAGATTTGGGATCGTTTTGTCAGTAATGGAGCCTCATTAATGCACACGGATCCATTGAAGGTGCGCCACAAGTATAAATATGAACTATGGGGTTGCAATAGTTCCCTTTTCTTTCCAAGTGACTTCTGTCCTTTGAGCTCTTTTCTTACCATAGCATCTGGTGTGTCTATGTCTAGTTTGGATCCAGGGTTTGAGGAAACATTGTGCTGAGCAGGGCTAGGATATGCTATTCTTGAGAAGATGACAACCATAAGATTGGGTGATGACACTACTGCGCCTGAAGTACCAATTCTGGAAATACCTACACCATCTAAGACTAAGAAGGGGAGATCCTTTGGAACATATAGATCTCCCCGAGAGAATACCCCAATATTGTGCCCTTCAGTGAGAGAGAACATGAAAAGACCCAAGGCAGTGTTAGAAAAAATGTATATTACAGAGCAATAAAACACATAAAATATGCAGAAAACACAAGCACACAAAACACATAAAACCAGAGAGACACAGATATACGTGGTTTACCCAGTTTGGGCTATGTCCACCCCGAACAGTTAGTCCTTCCTTTCTATTATCCCGCAAAATGAAGAGACACAACCTACAGCAGATCCGTTGTAATATCCTATCTTCTCTCTCACAATATCCCTATCTATTTCTTGCTCTGAGAATATACATAAAATACACAGCCACAATACAATGCCCTCATACAAGCGAGGGGTTTCCTTCTAGAGCAAAAAACCCTAAACTAAACATAACTTCTACCATCATATCATCCACCTAATGAATGACCCAGATTGACTAGAAATTACTATACTTTTACAAGGCAATTTTACATTTGTTTTTAGCTTCGGGGGCATTGCCCCCGAAACCCCCTACCACAGGGGCGCTCCATAAATTCATAGCCTCCCCCCCCCCTGGACCCCCCAAGAAGTGTTTAATTTTGGGCAGCGTTGCCGCCCCATTAAGTTACTTGGGTCCAACACTGTGATACAAAATAAACAAGATAATCAAGCTCCACACCCAACAATCTCCCACTTGGAGACTGATTGTAGCAACTCCACCACTGCTTCATTTGCTGGACAATGAACTCTTTGGACCTAGTTGTTTCTCATCTTCATCATCATTCTTGAAGACCAATTGAAACTGAGCATATTCTTAGTTTATGCTTGGTTACAACTTTTGTTAGCATATCTACAGGATTCTGGCTAGTGTGTATTTTTTCTAGCTTTAACTGTCCATCTTTCAATACTGACCATATGAAATGGTAGTTGAGGTGTATGTGTTTAGTCCTAGAATGAAATGTTGAGTTCTTTGCAAGATGAATGGCACTTTGGCTATCACTGTATAATGTGCCCATATCATGCTTCTTACCCAATTCATCCATAAACCTTTGTAACCAAATCATTTTTTTACTATTCTCTGTAGCAGCAACATACTCTACTTTTGTTGTTGAAAGCACAACAATACTTTGGATTTTTGAAACCCAACTGACAGTTATTCCACCTACAGTAAATACATACCCTGTAGTGCTCCTCTTGTTATCTCTATCACCTGCCATATCTGCATCAACATATCCCTATAGAGCAATGTTTGAACCACCAAAGCATAATTATTGATTTGTGGTACCTCTCAAATATTTTAGAATCCATTTCACTGCCATCCAATGTTCTTTCCCTAGATTTTTCATGTACCTGCTTACAACTCCCACTGCTTGTGCAATATTAGGCCTTATGCAGACCATTGCATACATTAAGCTTCCAACTGTTGATGCATATGGAGCTTTAGACATATAATCCATTTCTTCTTGGGTCTTGGGGCACATCTCCTTACTAAGTTTGAAATGGCTAGCAAAAGGTGTACTAACTGGTTTTGCATTATTCATATTAAATATTTTCAACACCTTTTGTATGTACTCATTCTGAGATAGTGTTAATTTGCTATTTTTCCTGTCTCTACTTATTCTCATACCAATGATTTGTTTTGCAGCTCCCAAATCCTTCATTGCAAATGAATTTTCTAATTTTATTTTTAGCACATTTATTTCCTACATGTTAGACCGTGCAAAAAGCATGTCATCTACATACAATAACAATATAATATAGCTGCTGTCATTTTTCTTTTTCGGATTAAAAAAATCATCAGAGTGACATCTAGTATAACCTTGTTCAGACATAAACTTGTCAAATTTTAGTTACCACTACCTTGGAGCCTATTTTAAGCCATACAAGCTCTTCTTTAACCTGCACACTAGTTTTTCTTTCCCTTTGACCTCATATCCTTCTAGCCTCTCCATATAGATCTCTTCCTCCAAAATCTCCATGGAGAAATGTTGTCTTTACATCTAACTGTTTAAGATGTAAATCTTCCGCTGCTACAAGACTTAAAATAGTTCTGATTGAAGTCATCTTAACAACAAGAGAAAATATTTAATAAAAATCAATACCTTTCTTTTGTGCAAACCCCTTCACCACAATTCTAGCTTTGTACCTCTGTTTTCCTCCATCTTCTTCCTTCATCCTGTAAACCCATTTATTCTGCAAGCTAGTTTTACCTGCAAGCAACCTAACTAAGTCCCAAGTCTGGTTATGCATTAAGGATTCCATCTCTTCTTCCATGGCTAGGTCCCACTTCTTCCTAGTTTCAACCTGCATTAATTCTTCATAACATTCGGGTTCACCAGAATCAGTCAACAATAAATAATATAATGAAGGAGAGTATCGTTCAAGGGGTCTACTTATCCTGGTAGATCTTCTAACACCACTTTCAGGTGTTTGAGGTGCATGTTGTTGTTGTGGTGGTTTTTGTTGCTGTGGCTATTGATTATTATCATTTTCAGGCACCTTTACTTTTTCTGTGATCTCATCAAGAACTTTGTATTCTTTATTTTCCTTTTCCTGTTTCTTTTCCTGCAACTGATTCTTATACAATACATTTTCATTGAATATTACATCTCTGCTCCTAATTATTTTTTGATTTTCATAATCATATAAGTGATAACCAAAATCATTAACACCATATCCAATAAAGGTATTTTTCTTTGATTTTTCCTCAATATTTGTTTTGTTTTCTTTATTAATATGGACAAAGGCCTTACAACCAATAGGATTTAAAAAAGAGTAGCTTACCTTTTTACCTGTCCATGCTTCCTCTGGAATACCACCATCCAAGGAACTTGAAGACCCTCTGTTTATTAGATAAACAATAGTATCTACAACATCTGCCCAAAATTGTAAAGTCAATCCTGTATGCAATCTCATGCACCTTGCACGCTCCACGATTGTTCTGTTCATTCTTTCTGACACGCCATTTTCTTGTGGTGTTCTTGGAACTATCTTCTCTTCGCGAATTCCATGATCTGAACAGTACCTATCAAATTCTTTGCTGCAATATTCACCTCCATTTTCTGATCTGAGACACTTCAACTTCTTTCCTGTCTTAATCTCAACCAAAGCTTTCCATTTCTTGAAAATATCAAATACATTAGATTTATTCTGAATACAATAGATCCAAGTTTTTCTAGTTGCATCATCAATAAAAGTAACATAATAACGAGAGCCACTGAGAGATGATACCTGAGCAGTTCCCCATACATTTGTATGCACAAGCTCTAATTTTTCTCTCTTATTTTCTTCCCAACACTGAGAAACCTGACTCTCTTCCGTTTTCCATAAATACAATTCTCACAGAAATCCAAATCAACATTCTTCAAACCTGGCAAAAAATTTCTTGACTGAAGAATCTTCATCCCCTTCTCACTCATGTGTCCGAGCCTATGATGCCATAATGCTGCATCTGATCCTTTGGAAGTTAAAGAATTAACAGAGTTAGAAATACCGTTGCATAAATACAATGTACCAACCTTTTCTCCTTTTGCTATTACCAGGGCTCCTTTGGTGATCTTCCAAGTTTTATCTGTGAAAGTTGTCACACAACCTTCACCGCCTAACTACCCTGTTGAAATCAGATTTTTCTTCAGATCTGGAACATGCCTTATCTCCTTTAATAGCTTTTGGTTTCCATTCTGCTGTTTTACAAGAACTTTACCAATTCCAACAATTTTACAGGGTTTATTGTTACCCAAACGGACTTGTCCAAAATCTCCTTGAACATAGTCATGAAAATATTTCTTATTAGGTGTGGCATGGAATGAGGCCCCTGAATCTACCACCCAGGAAGAAGTAGCATTTTCGAAAGAAAGAATCAAAGCATCATGTAACACATCACCTGTCACATTTTCTTCATGATTTTTTTCTTACTGTTCTGCGTCTCCTTCTTTTACCTTTCGAGATCTACAGTATTTCTTTAAGTGTCCTTTCTTTCCGCATTTCCAGCACACTATCCCCGATCTGGACTTAGATCTGCCTTTCCTTGATTTACTGCAATATCCTAAGATCTTTCCTCTTTCCATTCTTCTTCCTTAGACTCTACACTCAAAGCATTACCTGATGTATCACCGGAGCTTTTATGTCTCATTTCCTCGCTGAGGATAGCGTTGAAAACATCATCAAACTTTAAAGTACTAGATCCAAAGACGGAGTTATTAATGGCCATAACTAAACCATTCCAGCTTTTTGGCAATGAGAACAGAAATAAAAGAGCCCTAACTTCATCATCAAAGTTTACCCCTACATAACTTAACTGACTGGTAACTTTATTAAAATCATTTAAATGGTCTTCAACAGATCCACCTTCCGACATCTTCATATTAAATAAACGTTTCATAAGAAATACCTTGTTTGAGGCTGAGGGTTTTTCATATAATTTCACCAATGCCTTAATCAAACCCTCTGTTGTTGTTTCCTTTGAAATATTGAAGGCTACCAATGCCGTGAGGCACAACCATACTGTTCTGAGTGCCTTTCTATCGAGACTCTCCCATTTTGTGTCTGTCATAGCCATTGGCTTCTTCTTTTGTCTACTCAATGGTAGGTATAGATCTTTCTGATACAGATAATCTTCCATTTTCATCTTCCACAACAGGAAGTTTTGGCCGTTAAATTTCTCGACCCTAAACTTACCATATTCTTCCATTACTCCCACTCAAACCAAGAACCCTTATTTCCTACGAGTTTATCAGCCAAATAGACCTTCGGCTCCGATACCAGTTGTTAGAAACATTATATATTACAGAGCAATGCAACAAATAAAATATGTGGAAAACACAAGCACACAAAACACATAAAACCAGAGAGACAAAGATATACATGGTTCACCCAGTTTTGGTTATGTCCACCCTAAACAATGAGTCCTTCCTTTTTATTATCCAGCAAAATGAAGAGACACAACCTACAGCAGATCCACTGTAATATCCCCTGTTCTCTCTCACATTCTCCCTATCTTTTTCTCGCTCTGAGAATACACATACAATACACAACCGCAATATAATGCCCTCATACAAGTGAGTGATTTTCTTCTAGGTAAAAAAACCCTAAACCAAACATAACTTCTACTGTCATATCATCTGCCTAATGAATGGCCCAGATTGACTAGAAATTACTACACTTTTACAAGGAAATTTTACATATGTTTTTATCTTCGGGGGCGCTGCCCCCGAAACCCCTCGCCAGGGGGGGAGCTCCATAAAGTTGCAGCCGCCCCCCCTGGACCCCCCAAGCAGCGTTTAATTTCGAGCGGCGTTACCGCCCGATTAAGGTACTGGGGTCCAACGCTGTGATACAAAATAAACAAGATAATCAGGCTCGACACCTAACAGGCATAAGTCCCAGAAACCATTGAAGAAGAAGATGAGGATGTGGTCGAAGCAGCCCCATTCTCACAGCTACCAAAATACATTGCACCTTGCAAACCATCTTTCAAGGCACCTAAGGACCTGGACAAGGTGCGTGCAGGTATCCAAATACCCCTGATCCCTGAGAATGTCCCAATGGAAGGGGACATGTTCACAAATATTCCGCAGCTAACATTTGATGATTGGGACATCACATATGTTGAGAAGTTTCGAGAACTTGCACCAAAGCTATACTTGGATCAGGTCACTTATGAAGGAGGCGTTGTGCACCTCGAGCCAAAAAGGGGGGGCACTAGGTCTGCATAAGGTAGACCTACTCAATTTACCTCAAATTTCTAATTTTGGGCGCAACCCCATAAATGATATCTGCGTCAAACAGTTGTTGTCTCTAGTCCATGATTAGGAGATCACATCCCTATCATTGCCAAAAGGGCCAATATTTGGAGGGTTTGTTGGTTTATCCATAAACTCTGAACCTTGGTATGGACCCCTTAAGCCAAAAAATGGTTATGTTTCCAGGACTGGGATCACCATTTTGAGGGAGATTTTATGTTGTGGCATCTATCATGCAACGAATTACAAGACTGGTTGGATAGAAATATCCTTGATTTTACGCTGCAAGATAATACAAGCACTAAACTATCAAATTAACAGTGGGTACAAAAGCATATTTATACAGAAGTGCATGAAATTTTCTTTTGTTCCTTTGTGCACGAACTACAGGAGTGCTTGTCGCGCTTAACTGAATCTCGTCACTTCATAAAGGATGACGTAGTCACTGAGTGCAATACTGAATTGATCCAGCAAGTAGAGAATTTTGATAATAAGTTCACTCGTGCGGTAGATCATTGGATCGATCGCCTTTTGGGCAGATATTTGTGACTGAATTTGTGGTTGAACAATTTGTGTCATATTCTGAAGTAGAAAGGAGGTTTTTCAAAGGCCCTAGAGGTAAGTTCCTGTGCTCATTGAAATTATTTCTGAAAATTCTATTGTGTGAACGAGGTTGTCTGTGTGAACATACTACTTGAATGCATCAAAGAGGTTCAGTTACGTGTAGTGGAAGAATTTACCATGAATACTTTGAGAAAGTCCTTTATAGTCCTCTGAAGCCTAGATATGACAGTGAACCAGAAACTGCTAGCTCAAGTGATTCGGAAGAAGAAAGATTGTCATATCAAAAACCTTTGAATCTATTCCCCACTCCATCTACTCCACTTCTGAGCTCACATCATAGATCACCTACCCCACCACGCATTCCATCGCCACCTCCACTTCCACCTCCCCCTGAAGTAGATATGGTTGCATCCATGAAATTACCTAATTTCAAAGGCATTGGAAATGAGGACACTCAACACTTCTGGTTTGTAACTGAGGCCGTATGGTATGCTCATCAAGTGAACAATATTGATATTAGAAAATCACAGCTAGTCACTAAATTTCAAGATCACGCTCTAGACTGGTACATTAGGTATGTGCAAGAAAACCCTAATTCTACCCTCGAAGAAATTAAAGCCCTAAAAGAGTAGTTTAAGAAACCTAAGTCATACGCGCAGATGGTGACAAAAATGAAGGATATTCATCAAGAACCTAATGAATCTGTATGGGAGGCTGATCAAAGATTAAAATGCACCATCATAGATGTTGCATTTTTTATTAATGATACTCAGCATAAAGAATGGTTCATTGCTAAGTTTCTCCTGCATTTGCACCAACCATTAGGTCAGCAAAAGAATGCCACACAAGATGAGGTTGTAGAAGTTGCAATGAATCTAGAAGCTGCCCCAACAGTTATTGCACTGGGAACTCAATAGATTTTGATGTCAGCTGGAAGCAAATCATCTGGAAATTCAAAGTCTGTGCAAAGACAAGGGCAAGGAGGTCTGCGCAAAGGTATATTGGTGTATCAAATGCAAAGCTTATGGTCATCATAAAGACCAGTGTCCTATTTTCAACAACTATATGAATGCCGGAGGTCCTAGTCCACTAAAGCATCATGTATGGTGTACAATATGTCAAATTTATGGACTACATGACACAAAATATTTCCCAAGGATTAGAATTTAATATCATCTTGATTTGTAGTTATTTTGCAAGTTTTGTTCGTCATTAGGGCATTATGAGTAGAATTTCCATACCTATGATATGATGTTGGATAAAGCATAGATCTATAGAATAAAGGTTGAACCTACATTGCCAACATCCCTTTTTGGGTGCAGAGGATTCCAAGGCAAAGGAAGAGGCCGAGGAGGTGGATCAACTGGTCGAGGAAGAGGACAAATGATTTGCTATAATTGTGGTTATTTTTGTCACTATGCGTGTGACTGTCCAAATCTAGCGCAACAGTGTTGCAGGTATGTAGAAAATTTGACCATGTTATAGAATATTTTCCTGTTTTGATTGCTAAAATGAAGGAAAAGAAGATCCCAATGCATAATCTTCATATGGTTCATGCAGAGACTCCTGCAGAAGATTCTTGTGTGAATGTAGTTACTTGGAGTGGTGTAGCTACTAATGAAGATAAGGGAAAGAAACATGCCACTTATATATGGATCTAAAAAGCACTTGAAAACAAAGAAGGCTTCAATCTTCAGTGCGCCAAACAGACCTTTAGTGAAGCAAGGAAAGAATTTGCAGAAGAAGATACTTCAACAAGTGGTAGAACATTGAAGGAAGAAGGAGGAGAAGAGGAGATTAAGCCATTTTCACAAGCATGAATAAATTTGTTGTGCAATAAGAAGGCTGTTGAAAATTTGAAGGAATTTATGGATAATTGCGCAGAAAAAGAAAAGCCCATGGTAGAACAACAAGAAGTCCACAAGATTTACAAGAACAAGAAGAGAACGAGTTGAGAGATGCGTATGACTGTGCATATTGGTGCTTATGAAATGGACTAAGTCATTTTAGATCTGGGATAAAATGCTAATGTTATACCTAAGAAAACCCCGACAGTGCATGGGAGAGCCAAAGCTGGAATGGTCTACTATCCAACTACACATGGCTAATCAACAAAAGATCATTCCATTGGGTTGTCAAGAGTTGTGGTCAATATAGAAGGTGTTAAGGTGCTGGAAGAATTTGAAGTCATACAAATTGTAGATGATATTGATCCTTATCCTACACTGCTATGATTGGATTGGGCCATTGACATGGATGGTGTTATCAATCTGAAGAGAAGGTGAATGGAATTTCAGAGAAATGGCGTCAAGGTAATCATTCCTCTAGATCGTACAGAAGGCCAAAGATATATTGAACCAGTGCATGCTGAGGATGAGATTGATCAAATTTATAACCTAACTTTGTGTGAGGAAGGTTGGATTAATCCAAAAGCCAATGGGAATTTTAAATGGGAGAATGATAGTTCTTTCTTTTCAGACTTTGATGAAGAACTAGAGAATTGGCAGAACCGACTGCAAGAGGTGTCTGTGCTACGCTATCATCATGTGACCCACGCTCTATGTTGTATAACATCTGAGGTACATGATTTCCCACATTATGATGGCTCAACTGATATAAACATTTTCCTAGGAGAGTTGGAAAGATATGTGCATGTAGAACAAATATTAAATTTTTTGGATCTTGGCTTGCACACTACTCCAAGAAGATGGTGGGAAGCACATAAGGATAATATGGGATATTGGGAGGAATGTGCACACATGATGAGGTTGCGGTTTGAATGCCCAGTAATTGAAATGGAGGATTTATACTCTAGCAAAGAAGATCTGCACAACCATCTAGCTAAGTGGAATAAGTTATGGGGTGCAGAACCAAGACCTGAATGGGTTCATATGTTTATTCACACACTGGGAAAGGTTCCTACTGAATGGTACTTGGAAACATAGCTTCGCAGAGGCACTAGTGAGTGGTCTGTGCTAGTAGACAATTTTATTCTTACCTTTAGCTTTGAAAGCAGGTTTGTTATAGTTGGTCAAGCTTTGATCCCAAAAATTATTAATGTGATGATACGGGATACTGTGCATCGCAAACAATTGGCACTAGTAGAAGTTAGGAAACCGTGTGTGCTCAAAGGAACCTCTATCCCCTCGAATGTGAGACAAGTGTGCTCCATGCTGATCCTTGTGGGATATTAAAGAAATCACATTCCTAAGTATGAAATGATAACTACACCCATGACTAGAGTACTCAGAGGAGGTGCGATATTCCATTGGGATGATGAAAGTCAGAGAAGTTTGTAGTTATTAAGGGATATGATAGATACTACTCGATATGCTTTGAATTACGTGGTCCAAAAGTGTGTGCTGGGGGGGGGAGTGATCTGTAGATGGTTATCCTTAGCTCTAGAATATATGCATAGTAAGGTGCGGCATGTGCATGGTATCTGCGCCAAGCGATTGACTGGTGCGCAGAGGTGTCAAAAACTAGCCATTGGAACAGTAAAATTAGATAACACAAATTTATTACTGTTTTTAGGAGCGTGCAAGATGCATTTAATGAAGGGATTTTTCGAGATTTGGGACCGTTTTTCCAATAATGGAACCTCATTAATGCATAAGGAGCCATTACAGATGCAACACAAGTATAAATATGACCTATGGGGTCACAATAGTTCCCATTCTGTTCTAAGTGTTTTTTACGCTCTGAGCTCTGTGTTTGCCATTAAATTTTTTCTGTCTATGTCTGGTTTGGATCCAGTATTTGAGGATGCATTGTGTTGAGCTGGTCTAGGGTACGTAATTCAGGACAAGATAACAGCCACCAGACCAAGTGATGACCCTGCTCTGCCGGAAGTGGTCATTGTAGAAACACCTCTGCTGTAAAAAATGAAGAACATAGTTACCGATCAAACGAGAAAATTACCTAATACTTGCTTTTTTGAGGTAGCATAAAAAGCACCCAATTTTGAAAAGTGGTGATGGAGAATCACCATTTTTTTTTTGGAGCATAATTTTGGCACTTTAAATTTTCTTATGACTTTTTTTTCTTAATGTCTTGATTTTCATGTTGATTTTGAAAAGTAGTGATGTAGAATCACCTACCTTTTTTTAGAGGGTTGTTTTTGATGCTATAAATTTTCTAATGTCTTCTTCTTCCTTGAGATGTTTGTTTTTAAGTGCATTTTTGTACTTGTTTTTTTTTTTTTTTGTAATGAAATCTTCATTTTTTCACATAGTTGAAAAAAAAAGGTCAATATTTTAAAGGTAGGATTTTCTATATGTCCATGTATTGTTAATTAATATTTCAATGCACATCAAATAATTGTCGCTAAAAAACCAATATTTTTAATCATATGAACAAAAAACACACATTTTCAATATAAATACAATGAAAAAAATACACATTTTGAGACTTTTTGTTAAAAAACAAGTTAAATAAACGGTTTGTTTGGGAAAATCTTAACAAAAAAACTGAAAAAAACAACATTTTTTTATGATTTTTATGTCAAAAATTAATATTAATCATAGGCTTTCTGCAAAAAATAAGGATTCTTCTCATAAAATATCAAAGTCTAAACATTACAAGTAATACTGATTAATAGCTCTCAAATTTGACCTTTATTTGCAAGCATAACTTAAATCTAATCCATAATATCAACTAATCCATGTTCAACATCTTCTAGAACATCATTAATGTCTTCTTCCACAACATTTTCTGCTTCATTTTGGTCATTGTTATCTTCTAATGGATCTTTCATGTCTGCCAATATTCTAAAATTTCCTTTTCCTCATTCCATATAACGGTGGTTGAGGTTCCTTTTCCTTTTTTGCCACACATGATTCATTAAAATCCCCTTTCCTCAAACCAACTTCTTGCATTGCATCTGGAAGAAATTGAAGAGCATTAATTATTTTTTGAATAAATTTGCATTGCACTGGGTCTTTCTTAATGGAAATGCAATTTCTTCATTTTTTTAGGCAACATGCTAGTGTTGTAGCTAAACATCATGCACAAAAGAAATAATTAAGAAAATTAGTATAAACACATAAAAATAAAATATCTAAATTCAATTTTATATAATAAATCTTACCTGAACCTAAGAATAAATCAAAGCCCCAATATCCTTCATTTGAACATAGATCTATAAGATAGTTAATCAATGCTTGCGGTTTTTGATAAATGTTAACTATATCTCCTTTTGAATATTTTTCCTCATATGTTAGTTTTTTTACAACAACATCATAAACTAGTACTTGACTATGACTCTTCCCATCTACTTGATTCAGAAGAATAGGCCTATAAATATCCTCTTTTGTCGAACATTCAACATGGATGAACTCACAATAAATTATAATAGGTTGATCTTCAGAAAAAACAAGATTTGACTTCTTCCCGTAACATAACATAGTAAAAGTTCAATTAAATTGTACATAAATAAAAAAAATTTAACATTAATTGAACATAAAATTTCAATGTCTTACCATGTAAGCTGCATCCTTGATTTTATTTTTCCCTTGAAGTTTGTTAATAACATTGAAAATTGTGTGTCTGAATGAAATGTCACAAATATCCAAAGTGGTGATGTTGTGACTTCTTGAAAGCTCGTAACCACTTTACTAAAATATTGATAAGTATATGGTTCACTGTCATATTCAATGTTTGGGAAATTGAAACCATGAGGAATATCGGCAATAACTAGGCCATATTCCCTTTTAGGTATGAGTTTTGCAATGTCTTCACAATCACCTGGTATTATTTGATATTGGATATTGTCGAGCCCATTCCAAATGAAATGATTAAGAGTAGGATCAAGTTCAACATTCTTAAGATGTTGTTTTCTCATCTTTTCTAGCTTAATTTTTTCAATAAATCTTTTGAAAGTATTTGGTACTCCATTTGCATCCTTATTCTACATCTTTAATGACATGAAAAATATATATGTATAAGTAATAAAATAAAAATAGTTTACATATGAATAAAATGAATGTATAAATAAACATACCTTATTGAATGCAATATAAAAATCTTTAAGTGTTGCTGTAGAACTTGATTATGGGCAATTGCGCACAACATCATCCCAACTGTCTTGATTCAACATTTTAGCCATATGTTTTGTATTTTCATATAAATCTTCCGACTGAATAAATAAATTTAAAACCGTTAATATAGTGAGATGTATAACCAATTCTACCAACAACAATATGTTTTATTTAAAATTATGCACACATTTCCTCCATTGATAATTCACCTGACTTCACACGGGATAGAAATGATTTGACTAGTTTATCTTCCTTCACTCTTTGCATTGTTCTCCAAGGTGTGATAGTCATATCATTTGGAAGTTGCTTCATTTCAGGGCATGTCTTACTGTTGGTACATTTCATGGGTCTACACTTTTTAACCTTCTAATTATTTATGGAAATATTCTCCCACCGCTCAAAAATCTCATCAATCAATTCCCATATCTCCCCAATTTTAAATGGCAACTGAAAAAATTTATCCATGCCTATGAATATATTTCAATGTATTTCTCCATCTTTTGATTTGATTTTATCATCAATTTGATAACCTGTTTCCTTTAAACATTCCTTCTGAAAGGTTAGACTGACTATTGCCTTACCCCCACCACATTTTTCTATGAATTCATTATGAATAAATCCGACCCTTTGGATGAAAGTCATTTTCATTATGTACTGACTATCTGCATTATGATCCCATGCCAATAAATTTGATTATGTTTATGCTAAATCAACGTAAATGATGCATTTCACTGTTTGGAAAAGAGATTTATTGGAATATTCCTCAATCAACTGTCTTTTAGCCTCTACCGAATCATAACATCGTGTCTTGTCAAATGCCTGTTTGTTGGGAACCTGATGTGAATCAACAAGAACCACATAATCCACAACATGCGCATATGGATTGAACTTGAACAATGTTTTCAAATTATGTACATGTAGGTGATGTGCCTTTATAGTTTGATATTGAGATTTTCCTTCATTTGGCTTATAGAATTGGCTGACATTAAGCTCAAATTTTTTGCCAACACAAATTAATTTATTCTTCCTCAAATTGGATCGAATGGAATTTTGTTTTGTTTTAATAATGCCATCCTCTAACTCAACACCTAGTGTTATGATTTCTCTACTTCCTTTAGAGCTTTCAGTTTGTTCTTCATTGCTTCTCATGACTTTTATAGGTTTACCAACATTTTATTTCTTCTTCTTACTGGTTAACATTTTTTTTTTTTTGATAAACAAGCTCTTCATCATCAACTAGAAGAGGGACATCTTTGGCCATTTTTATTTTTGGTATTTGATTTTTTTTCTCCTTTTGCACAACAATTCTGATATCCTCCTCACTAATGCTAACATAATTTTCAGATTCATTTTCCACATCTTCAAAAGAAACATGTTTAGGTTTACTAGATTGACCCACCTTAGTGAGTCTTCGTTGACCCCCTTTTTGAACTACTGCAGTGTCATGAGCTATTGGTCTTTGCCTCATTCTCATTTCTTCTTCTGTTTTTCTATGGAAATTCTTGATCACAATCATAAAATTTGGCTCCATATAATAAATACCCTCAATCAAGTTTAAAATAGGCTCAACAAAATCCTGTGAAACAAAATAAAATGTCAATGATCAATAATTTATACAAAATTGAATGATCCTTATTGCTATCATCAATAACAATTAGCTTGTTTTCAAGGTATCATCTTCTGCAGGTTTCAATTGTGAAAGGAAGCAGTGTTGTTTTGGAGGAGATGGCCACGGAGAAGAATGACAATAAAGGAAAAACTCCCCAACATACTTATCACTATCACATAATCGCATATCCGTCGCTCGATAATGCATTCATGTCTGCTCCTAAAGCCCCGATGCGATATCGCTTATCGCTATTGCACAATCGCACTTGCTCCTAGGACCCACCTTACCGTTATCGTGCAATCATTTATCGCTATCATTATATCGTAGATCGCAGATCGCAAAGAACTTTGTTACAGCCTTATGTTGCCCGCTCCTAAACCCCTGATGCGATATATCGCATTTCATCTCCACATCCGATAACCTTACCGCCATGTCACTTATCGCTATAGCAAAATCGCAGATTGCATTATTGCCCACATTGCACTATCGCATTTTACATTATTGCTCGCATCACATTATCACATTATCGCCCACACATCACTCACGATTTATGTGCCAGATCCTAAACCCCGATGCGATAATGCGATATATCGTGCCGCAATCCTGCCACCTTGTCACCACCTCAGTAGGACCCACCTTCCACCATGTCACTCATCGCAATCGAAAATCGAAAAACATTTTGTTTCTGCCTTATGACCTCTGCTCCTAAACTCTCGATGCAAGATGATTTAAAATCGTGACTAATTAGATGGTTCATTAAAGCTTTTAAGTACATGAATAGATAGTTACACATGTATACGCCGTGAGCTAAATATTATAAAGGTTTATCAAGGTTTTGAAGTACAAAAAATGCCTGAAGCCATCACATTTCCAAATTTCTAGTAGCAGATCCTTAATGTCAGTTAGTTGTTATTTATTTTGGTTATGGACATCACCACTTCACACAAAGTGGTCATGTTCATTAGTATCATCATAAATAAATTACGTAAAGATTGTTAATGTAATAAATATAATTTGATTCCTATCAGGTATTAAACTCTTGTAAACAAGAAATATCTTGATGTTATCTCCTTGTAATCTGTTTCCTTTTTGGATAAGATGTCTTTGGAAATATTCAAAGGTCTAGCCTGGTTGGCAGACTACATGTAAATTCTATAAATAAGCAGATGAGAGGATAAGAGAAAATGGGGGGGGGGATGGATGTAATGGTAGAAGCTACTTTTGTAATTTTTTTCTGTCAATAATATACAGTTGCAACAAACCTCTTTCTCACCTGAGATTCCATCTGCATGTTCATAAGTTTCGAGTTGAGTTTCCTAAGGATTGTCTCATGAAAATGTTTATGACCACCCGGGAGGATGAAGCCAGAACATGGTATGAAGGGTTGAAACTAGGAAGCTTGTTTTCTCTAAGAGATTTCCATAGGAATTTCCTAGAACATTATGAGAAAACTCATTCTTCGGTATCAAGGTTACAAGACCGTTGTGATTTTTGTGAGGTTTTCATTCCATATCTTAAAAGTCTTGGTGATAATCGAGAGTGCATGGATGAGGATATGTTAGAGGCACTCTATGATTTCTATTCTCATGTTAACTTTCATGATAATCAAGAAGATTTCCAACAAGAAGAAGTTTCTTCTTTGCTTGAAAATAAAATAGATCGTAAATTTGATAGTCAAGTCATATTACATGAAATTTATGAGGATTTGCAGCCTTTTCAATCTATATGTAGTCAAACGTATGAGCCAAATAATTTAAAATGTTTTTTAGCACATTCCTTTTCTAAAATTGTATGTCAAGAAGAAACTCCTCAAGATCAGGTTGTTGAAAATACATGCATGAAAATCCTGAACAGTGAAGTAACATGTGATGAAAGTTCACTTTTGGTAAACTCGATCTACATGAAAAGATGAATATACATGTTTTACCTTTTCATTTTGGGGATCATAAAAATGACATGGATGGTATGCATAAATTTGTTGGTATAGGAGTTGTTAGAGTTCAGAATCAAGATGACAACCTTCAAGCAAAACTACAAAAGATTGCATCTGATTTGTTTGATAAGATAAATATTAGTTTTTATACACACAATATGGATGTCATGTTTGAAGATGTTCAAGGATGCATGGATGGTTTTTTTTATTTACACGAAAGGGAAGAAAAACTTATTGTTTCCTTTTCATTTGATGATGTTCTTGGAATTGAAGACATAGGACAAAAGAAGCCATCAATTGTGAATGAATTCAGCTCTCATGGTGTTACTCATCAAGATAAGGTGAATTTTCATGGTTTCCAAGATCCAATGGTAAGTCTATTGCAGTCATCAACCAAGACAAATTTTGTATTTCTTATGGAGCAAGGATTCAATTCTCATTCCGAGTTGCCAATAAATGATTCACTTCCAATGTTGTTCAAGTACAGTCAAGGGGTTCATGTATCAGATCATCTCATTGACTGACTTTATTGGAGGTTTCATGTCGCTTGAATGAAGCAGGAAGATTGCAACAGATTAAAGTAGCTCTGTACATAAATAAGTTGTCTAAATCAACATTTCAATTTTCAGCATGGTTAGTTTCAATATCCAGTTTTCAATTTTTAAGCATACATATGGTTTGGCTTCGGAATAAAGATAAGTTTGCAGGTTTGGGATGAGCCCAAAGAACAAGGAACTGGATTTACAAGTTCTTTGCTATACCTCAAGGGCACATCATCCCAAGTGGAGACATTGTTATCATCAATAACAAATAGCTTTTTGTCAAGGTGTCATCTTCTGCAGGTTTCAACTGTGAAAGGAAGCAACGCTGTTTTGGAGGAGATGGCCACACAAAAATAATGACAACAAAGGAAAAACTCCCCAAAAAACTTAACACTACCGCGTAATCACAAATCCTCTACCTGATAATGCATTCACGTCCGCTCCTAAAACTTCGATGCAATATCACTTATTGCTATCGCACAATCACACTTGCTCCTAGGACCCACCTTACTATTATCACATAATCACTTATCGCTATCGCTATCTCACAATCACAGATCAAAAACTACCTTTTTACCGCCTTATGTTGCCCGCTCCTAAACCCCCGATGCGATATATCGCATCGCAACTCCGCATCCGATAACCTTACCGCCATGTAACTTATTTCTATTGTGAAATCGCAGATCACATTATTTCATTTCGCATTATCACTCGCATCGCATTATCTCATTATCACCCGCACATCACTCACCATTTATGTGCTGAATCCTAGAACCCGATGCGATAATGTGATATATCACGTCACAATCCCACCACCTTGTTACCACCTCAGTAGGACCCACCTTCCACCACGTCACTCATTGCAATCACAAATCACAAAACATTTTGTTTCTACCTTATGACCTCCGCTCCTAAAATCCTGATGTGAGATGATTTAAAGTCGTGACTGATTAGAGAGTTCATTAAAGCTTTGAAGTACAGGATTATTTTTTTACACATGTATACGCCACCAACTGAATATTATCAAGGTTTTGAAGAATAGAAAATGCCCGAAGCCATCACATTTCCAAATTTCGAGGAGCAGGTCCTTAATGTCAGTTATTTGTTATTTATTTTGGTTATGAACAACGCCACTTCACTCAAAGTGGTCACGTTCGATAATATCATCATAAATACATTATGTAAAGACTATTAGTGTAATAAATAGAATTTGAGTACTATTAGGGCTTAAACTCTTGTAAACAAGAAATATCGCAATGTTCTCTCCTTGTAATCTGTTTCCTTTTTGGATAAGGTGTCTTTGGAAATATTCGAAGGTCTAGTCACATGCATTATATGTAATTCTATGTAACAGCGTATGAGAGATAGGAGAAACTGGGTGACAATGTTAGTTACTTTTTGTAATTTTTTCACAAGAATACATGGCCAAAAACCTCTTTCTCACCTGAGATTCATCTTGTATTCTTGTATGTGTTTTTCCTACAAGTTCTTTTGATCTTCTTTCAGTTTTCTTTATGTGTAATCACTTGGAATTCGTGTTTAATCATGCTCCAACTGCCTGTACACATATGGTTTACTGTTCTAGTTGTGTTTTGGTCTTTCAATTTGATTTATGTGTAATCACTAGGAATTCATGTTTAATCATGCTCCAACTTCCTATGCACATATGGTTTAATGTTTAGTTTATGTTTTTATGAGAATACACACATGCCTCAGCTTCCATGTTAGATGATTTTCATGTAATTGAGTTCATATGACTCCATGCCCAATGGTAGCTACTTCTTCACATCCTTCACCTGCATAAAAACATTTAAAGAAAATTTCAGAGTTAGCCATATGTTTATCTTCATTTACATAATATTATCTTTATGCTTGAGAGAGCCCTCTCAGGTCGGAAAGGCTAAGTACCAGCTAAAAGTAGGCTTGAAATAGTTACTTTGAGTTGACTGTTGAAGCAGCCCATTAGCCTCAATTTAGTGATAATGCTTACAATAATGCATAACACAAATATGAATAAACATACTTACAATGTTATTGCAATGTTGCTTGAGATTTATGCACATAACTTTGTATATGTTTCATCTGTGTCATACTTGACCTTTGATAGACGGTATCTAAGCTTTTCACATCTTTTAGCCATTCTTGCAAGAACATAAATAGTGTTTATATTCAGAACGAAACCTATGTCTCGTACTCTTCCCATCACCTCATATGCTTCACCTAAGTGAATCACACCACAAAAGAGATAGACATGTGTACCATCATCGGTTTCATTTTTTTCAAAATACCATGAAAAATCTATTTTATTTATTTCCTCTGGGTTCTTCCATTCAGAAAAAAAGTTTGATTGAACATGATGGACCAATTGCTTGACTTTTATTACGTTTTTCAATTTTTTTTGTGTTCAACAGTTTTCATAGTGTGCCCATCAATATTCTTAGTGTGTCCAGCAATATCCATAGTGCGTCCAACTGCAACTTTAGATTTGGAAATTGCAGCCCTTAGTCCATAAACATTCACATAAATCTTCTTTGATGCCATCTTATTGATAAAAAGAAATATATATATATATATATGTTAATGAAAAAACACAGATCCTAATTAATAGATTTTTTTTAAAGTTTACCAATTTAAATTTCTATGAAAAAATATACAATTAATTAGTAAAACCATTTAAATTTAAATTTAAAAAAAATATATATCTATATAGCTAACTTTTCTTAATATTTTTATAATTATAATTTTTTTTTTCATTTAAAAATAAACAATTCTAAATCTTTTATATATATATATATATATATATATATATATATATATATATATATATATATATAACATTTTTAAACCAAACAAAAATAAAAAAAAATTAAAAAGATTTTAATATTAACATTTTTTAAAACAATTTTAAAATAAAAATTTAAAAAAAATATCTTATATTAAAAAATTTTAATATTAGTATTTTTTTTAATTATAAAAATAAATTAAAAACAATTTATTAAAATCTATTAAAATTAAAACAATTTATTAAAACATATTAAAATTAAAACATTTTCTTAAAACATATTAAAATTTAAAAAAAAATTATTAAAATTAAACATATTTATTAAAAGAATTTTAAAAAATAAAAAATAAAAAATAATTTTAAAATTATTAATATAGTATTTTTTTTTAAATAATTAAAAAGAAATTATTTTTAAAATGTTTTTTTTTTAAATGAATTTAAAAAAAAAAATTGTTTTCAATGCCTCACTGGCGCCGGAGGCTGGCAGGGCAACCCTGTGAGCGCTGCTCCACTGGCCTTTGGCCCCCAGCTAGGCGGAGGGGTGATTCCCATAAATAAAATAAATAAATATAATTGTTTTTTGTTATGTGCAAGGTTTTTTTTTTTCATGGAGGAACCCAACAAGCCTAAAGAAGATTTTTTATTTTTTTTTCTAATTTTTTGTCCAAAAAACCCTACAATTTGAGTTTTTTTCCATTTTCTTCGCTATAAATATAAAAAAAAAATAGGGTGTTGGAACATAAAAACCATAAAAAATAGTTTTGGAACATAAAAGCCATTAAAAAAGCAGATTCTCCCCAAATTCATCTTTAAATGGTCAAAATAGAAGGAAAACTAACCTTTCTAATGTGAAAATATCACATTCAATGTGTTATCAATGCCAACACAATGCCTCCACAAGTTGCTCCAAAAAAACCCAACACCTCCACAAGTTGCCTCCAACAAAACCCAACGCCTCCACAAATTGCTCCATCAAAACCCAGCGCGTCCACAAATTGATCCAACAAAACCCATAATACTTGATGCGATGTGAGGAATAGAAACAATGATTGTTATTATATAGCAAAGATTGTGTGATTTCTTTAGCGTTTCGCGAATGTGGGATTAAAATTAAAATGAAGAAAATTAATATGAAGTTAATTTATAGGTTTTTATTAAATTTTATTCAACGTTGGCGAAAAAATAAAACATAAATTTTAAAACTTAATTTTGATACGTAGTAAATGTCAAATAATTTAAATAAAAAAATTATTTTAGTTTGGAAGGAATGCATGAAAGGAATATTTTTGTGGATATTTTGAATAGAAAGTAGGGCGAAATATTTCAAGACCAGCAGGTTAGTAAAATCTTTTGAAATACATTTTAAACGAATATTTTGGAGGGAAATATTTCAAGCTAAATTTTTGGAGGGAAATTTTCTTATCTTTAAGCTATATATTTTCATTAGGAGAGATTGCATTTGTATTGTTCAACATCTTCTTGTTGAAATTCAGGGGTTCTTTTGATACTGAAGTTTTTCTTTTTGCAACTTCAACATCTTATTCATGCAACAACTCTATTCAAATTGTTGAATATAGTAGGAGTTCGTTTACCACAAATAAAGAGTCAAATTTTCAACTTGGTCATAATCCTATGGATGATGAGAACAAAATCGATGAAGGGTAGAAAAAATAAATTCTGTAAATCGAGAGTCAGTTGTTCCACTTCATCCTAATGCTAAGGATTATAAGAGCACCAGTGATGAAGGAAATGATGAAGAATTTCCAAATTCAAAATATCTACTTTGTCCTAACCTTAAGGATTATGCGAACACCACTGGTAAAGGGGGGAATGAAGAATTTCCAGAGTTAAAATATCCAATTCATCCTAATCCTAAGGATTATGCGAGCACCACTGATGAAGAGGGGAATGAATAATTTGCAGAGTCAAAATATCCACTTCATCCTAATCCTAAGGATGATGTGAGCACCACTAATGAATAGGGGAATGAAGAATTTCCAGAGTCAAAACATCCACTTTATCCTAATCCTAAGGATTATGCGAGCACCAATGATGAAGAGGGGGATGAATTTCCAGAGTCAAAATTTCCACTTCATCCTAATGCTAAGGATTATGCGAGCACCACTGATGAGGGGGGGGATGAAAAATTTCCAGATTCAAATTATCCACTTTATCTTAATCCTAAGGATTATGAGAGCACCACTGATGAAGCAGGGGATGAGGAATTTCCAATAAATATAGATTCAAAGCGTCCACTTTATTCCTAATCCTAAGGATTATGAGAGCACTAGAGAGGAAGGGGACGGGTGGGATGAAGAATTTATTGTGAATAGAGATTTAAAGCTTCCACTTAGGCCCAATCCTAAGGATTATGAGAGCACCACTAAGGAAGGGGAAGATGAAGAGTTTCTTGCAAATGATAATTTTAAAGGCACAAATTTGCATAATGCATTTTCTCTAAGTGAGTGTGTCAAAGGAACTCATGGTGATGTAGAATTGAATCCTCCAAGGGAATATTTCGAAAGTATGGATGAAGATGGTGAATAATTTCATCTAAGTCGGGGTTTCAAAATCACAAATGATTCTTGTTAAATTTTTTCTTCAAGTGAGGATGGTAAAGAATATTTTCCAAGCAACGATTCTGATGAATTTCTTAACTATGTTCAAAATGATGAAAGTAGGGATAATCCTAAGGGTGATGAAACTTCGTCTACAAAGGATAATGGAATGATGAATTCGTTGCAAGAAAATATTGCAACTAGGAGTAGGAGTAGACCTTTTCACATCAATCCAAAATATTCCAGTTCTACAAGGGTTAGGGCAACATATCTCACAAGCAGAAGTTATGTCATACATCTAATTTCAAGTGATTTCTTTCAAAACGATTGCTTGAAACATATGGATTTCAACTATGCTTTGGAGAAAAGGAAAAGTTATTTGTCAATAAGTTAAAACATGCAAAATTCATATTTAGTGGGTTGCATGCAATCCACACTAGTAGGTTATGATTATCATATTGGGAATGTATTGCTCTACAACAAGGATTTAAAAATGTCCCATTCAATTGGTAATTTTCATTTTTCAATAATCCAAGATAGACTCTAAAAGGATCCCACATATTATTCATAAGTTCGTTATAAACGAGAGGTTGGGCCATTAGCAAATAATGCTATGTCGTGGATGAAATAATTCTTTTCAAAGCATGGAGAGTGTATTCCAAATAAAGACACAATACATATTCCATATAATTTCTCGAGACGAGAAATATATAACTTATACAAAGAATATGTAGAAGGTGTTGAAGGAGTTGGTAATTTTATTACATATTCATATTTTACAAGGGCATTGAAGAATAAATTCAACAAAGTTTGTGTTCCTAAGAAGACAAGGATGGGGATTTGCAGTAAATGTGCTTGTCTTAAAGAAAAAAGAGATAAATGTCAAGGGGAAGTAAGAGGTATGCGTTCATAAAAATATTGTTAAAATTTGGATAGTTATCAACTATGAAAAAATATTTATTCATATGTTTCTTTTATTTTGTGTGCAGTTTCCATTGTCAAATAACTTCAAGAGAATCACAATCAACAAGAAAGTGAAAGAAAAAAATTGTATAAACATCGAAAGAAGTGTTATGATAATCCAAATAAATATTTTGGTTTGATAATTGATGGTATGGACCAAAAGAAAACACTTCTACAACATTTTTTCCACACACAAAAAAATTTACAAGAGGAAAAATTCATTCAGTTTCACTTGGTTGGTTATATGGTGTTTAATGAGAAAATATTGCCAAGGGTTTACTTCACAACTCCAAATATTCATAATGATGCAAATCTGACATAACTATAATCCATGATGTGGTTACTCATTGGTCTGGTATTCTTCCTGAAGTTTTGTATGTACAATAAGACAACAAAAGTAGTGAAAACAAAAATCAAGTTCTTTCTGGGTATCTACACATGCTCATTGAATTGGGAATTTTTAAAAAGATAAAGGTTGGTTTCCTTCTTGTTGGGCATATTCATGACCATATTGATCAAATGTTCAGTAGTTTTTCTATAGCATTAAGGAGGAAAGGTGTTGGGAGCCTGCCATCATTAATTGAATGTATTAAGAAATCATGCATTCCAGAACCTTTTTTTCATGTGTTGGAAGAAACTATTCACATGTGATGGTTTATTCTAGGATCGCATGGTAAGGAGAAATTCATTGAACAACTTAATGACATTAGCTTCCAGCATCAATTTTGTATCAAAAAAAATGATGGGATAACAATTATAAGGGGAAAGAAGTATTCAACTCTTGCAGAATGGGGGACATCATCAGGTTTAGCATTTTTAAAGTTCATTCCAAACTGTCCAATATTTGCATCAAAGGTATTGTTATTACAATTAATTGCTGAACTCCATAATGCACGAAGGCATAAGAGAGATATAAATAAATCTGAATCTATGAGGAAATTAAAAGACGTATTAGAGATACATACGATTACTTTTATGTTTCTGATTTAGTTAGGTGGGAGACTTTTTTCAATAATAAAAGTGATATGATTTCATGATCAATAAATGAGGATACACTTTTGAAGACGCCATTTTTTTGGCCACAAAATACCCCAAATGAACATGAGGAAACACACAATCTTGAACAACAACAGACTCAAGGTATTATTTATCCTCCACAGGTAGAGGAAAGAGAAATATATATTTGTTCTAGAAGATCACATGTACAATGTGAAGCCATGGAAGACATTTACAGGGGTTCTGTGCAAGATGTTAAGGAGGGTTGCATGATAGCAGTGTTGGCAGATGAATATCCACTTGGCTATCCATTCTGGGTTGCCAAGGTTATAAAGGTAATTAAAGAAAATGAATATATTACAGCTATTGAAGTACATTGGTATGCCACAAGTACCCACCCATTCAATCATGTGTACAAGCCAAAGATGGTAGTTAAAAAAAAATGGTGGAAATAGAAAAAGAAAGGGCACAAATATAAATCGTCACCACACAAATGTATTGAAATTGGAGGATGTTGACATACTTGTGTATGACTTCAATTTTACAAAGAGAGGAACTCTTCACTTGAAGACCATAGATATTTTGAAGAAATTGCTACCATACCAAAAGTGTTGACATGGGACTTTGTTGAATGTAGTCTTAGATCTAGAAGAATTTTGAAATATGAAATGATGGGCATGCATGTTGACTCAGATGGAGCACTAGTTGATGAAAGAGAAGAATATGGATAAAATTCATCTACATCCAGTCATTCAATTGAAGATGTAGGTTTTGATGGTGTGCCAGAACCTATGACTGATTTTGAATAATTGTCTGAGACATTTTTATGTAATTGATGTTTGCATGGTGACTTGAAATAAATATTTTGACTTCCATATGACATTACATGAAGTTATGATGTATTTCTATGTTTGTTGGATTATATGTTTTAATTATGAAGAATTCATCTCTTTAGAATATCCACAGTGCAACAATGAATTACAAAAATAATTTATATTATATTCAATATATCAAAGTTGATATTTTGATTAAAAGTAAAAAACAAACTAGAAATTAATGTTGAATTTTTAGATTATTTAGTGATATTGTCATGATATTATTTATTGTTAACATTTGGTATAAGATACTTTAAAAATTCTAAAAAAATTGATGCCTCATTGAAAGGGGACACTTCATTTTGATGGTTGGTTTTTAGGTTTTGGTTGCAATTATATAAGTTGTCTTAGGTTAAGATTTGAAAAGAGATATATTTTTATCCTTTAAAATAAAATTTACTCTTGGAATAATAAATAGTTCATTTACTTGTTCATTTTTAAAAAAATTTAAGTCATATAAATTGTCCATAATTTCATTGTTCAAGTATGTTAGAAATTTAATATTTAAAAACTTAAGATTTAAAACTTGTCAACATATTAAGGTTTTTATGCGCTACGATATTTTATCTTTAATGTTATGGTTGAAAAAAATTAAATTTTAGGGTTTTTTAGAGTCAAGATATTTTATCTTTAACAAGATATAAGGCTTTCATATATAAGGAGTCAAAATTGTTGGCAATTATAAGGCTTTCAGACAAGATATTTGTATCTTTAACATCATGTATCAAAATTGTTCGAATTCTACGTTTTTTCAATGTCCTAATATTTGATCTTTAATTCCATTGTAAAAAAATGTCAAAATTGTGACGATTTTTTTTTTTGGTTATTCCACCATCAACAATTTCTATTTCGAAGGTGTTTTTTCAATCCTTTTTTCAAGAAAAAAATTGGTTATTAACATAATTTTAAAAAATGTTGAAATTTGACCCTAAAAACAAAATTGCGTTCTGGAAGACTCACTTTTTGTTTTTGGGTTGTTTTTGGGTTGTTTTTTCATGTTTTTTGAGTTTTTTTAGGTTAGAGTTCTTGTTTTGAGGTAATAATTCTCGTTTAATCGGTAACTGTGTTGAAAAAGGGAAAAAATTCTGGAATGCGCAGATATCCCGGAGAAAATACCCCGAGACCACGCCACTCTATAGGAGAAAAGATGAAGAGGCCTATGGTCGAAGTTCCAAAGACTATAGAAGAAGGGGACAATGAAGTTGTTGAAGTAGCCCCATTCTCACGGCTGCCAAGTTATATTGCGCCGAGCAAACCTACTATCAAAGTGCTAAAGGACTTGGATAAGGTGCATGCAAGTATCCAAGTGCTTATGATCCTAGCAAATGTCCCAATGGAGTGGGATATGCTTGCAAAAATCCCACAGCTACGGTTTGATGACTGGGACATCGCAGATGTCGAAAAGTTTTTGGAGCTCGTGCCCGAGCTCTATTTAGATCAGATTACTTATGAAGGAGGCATGGTGCACCTCAGGCCAAAGAGGGGAATGCTAGGTTTGCACAAGGCATGCCTACTCAATATATTGCAGATCCCTCATTTTGGGTGTAGTCCCATTAATGATATCTGCATCACGAAGTTGTTGGCGTTGGTTCATAATTATGCGCTCTGGTTGGGAGAGCGCATCCCCATTGATGCTGAATTGATTCATCACATCACAGGTTTGTCGAACAAAGGGGCCAACCCTATGGAAGACTTTGGAGGCAATGTGCAGGAGAAAGCGCTGGAGGATCAGATAAAGAAAAAATATGATGTCACTCGCAAATATTGGGGGTTTCTTTGTGGAGGAGATTAACAACCCCATTGTCCATTTTGGCATGCTCACCTTGGCCTGCAAGATGATGTGCAAGTGTAGGCCCAAGGAAGTGCCTGCACACATGATTGCACTGGCTGGAAGATGTGAGAAAGGATTTATATGCAACTAGTGCAGATATCTCTGCAAGGAATTTCTTGAGAATGTGTGCGAGGTACAGGAGGAGGGAAATCACTTCCAATACACTTGGCTCTTGTTACTCATTGCAGTGATTAGCTGTAGAACCCCAAAGACACACAGTTCCCCGAGCTTGAAGAAAATATCTGTGAAGCTGCGCGCTATGCAACACTCTAGAAATCATCCGATCCCATGCACGAGAAAGAGAACAATATATTTTGGGTCTTATACGATGCGAAATTACACCAAGTAGTACAGTCAAAGCCTCAGTTTTCACCTACTCTTTATGATCAATAAAAAAATATAGCCGACTTTAAGGCTACGTTTCACAACATACATATCCGCACGAAGGGCATTGTAGAGGGTGTGTGGTATGAGCTGCCCTACTTAGTGACCGAGGACGACCTTATCATAGTAACAACATAATGGTCTCCGGCTTGGTTGACTCTACCAACACAACCGCACACCTCGACAGGAAAATCCATGGAGATGGCTACTGGAAAGCCTACAAAGATAGAAACAGTGACAACCACGGTCATAGAAAAACATACTAGGATGGAACAGAAACCAAATACAACTGGAGATATTTTTGATACAACCACAGTGCTAGAGAAAAATGGATTTGCGCCTAAGGAGACTAGAGAGGAAGCAACATCAAAAGGCACAAAGCGCGACGCTTAGGCCACGGGTGGATCGTGCAAAAAGTAGAAGGGATCTAAGAAAAAAGGAAATGAGGTCCTGGCCCTTACAGAGGATGATCTCAATTATATTGCGAACATAGTTACATCTGCGTAAGAAGATTGATGGACAGAGATGGAGATCCAATAAAAATCTGCACTAAAAATTGTTCAAGTGGGGTTGCAAGAATTAAAATTTCAAGTGAGCCAGATCCAGGAGAGCATGATCCAGGCAAGTCGGGCCAGTGCGCAGGTTAACAGTGCGCAACCACTGGATGTTGCCTTAATAGTATCCGTGGATTCTTGATTCGTTCACATCCCTCTGCTAGCCATACAAATGGACACTAACCAATGCGTTTATTTTATAGGTACACATGATATTCATGTTAACCTTTCAGTGTTTCCTGTAGCTAAACTCCATTTGCTTCATTAAGTTATTGTAGATGAACTCAAATTCTGAGAAGCAACCACACAAACAAATACTAGCGATGCACCGCAGCAAGCTGCACAAGTGCATCAACAACAAAAATAGGTTGAAGTAGCATGTAGAGAAGTATAGGCTCAACACATTGCGCTAGAGGAAAAAATCAATCAAGTGTGCCGCGAAATTCCAATTGTCTTAGCCACATCTTCTCTTGCTGAGAAGTTAGGGTGATTAGATACTGCAGTCAAAGCAGCATGCGAAGAGGTTCAAACCATTAGCATAGAATACAAGTAGCATATCGCGGACCTCTAAACCAAATTGCAGCCGGAGACATTGCCAAAAGTTTGCACAAAAAGGGCAAAGGAAGTCAAGTAGGCATAGGATAGCATCGCTGCTGCGGTCACCCAGTGTGACAAGTCATTAAATGAGGCCATGGACATTTGGGCCTCTGTCCAAAACAATCTGGTCGTGCAGTAGCTGTGCGACAGAATCAATGAAAAGGAGCAGTAGTTTCAAGAGATTTAGACTGTAAAACCTATTTTAGTCCTTACACAAAGACTTGATCATCTGCTATAAGGTCTCTGAATCCAAGCAGAGATTGTAGATTTGCACCATAAGTAACAGGTGTTGAAAGAACACATGCAACCATGGGAAGAGGAAGTGCTGCAGCTATCCCAGACGCTGGAAAATACCTTAAATATTATTCAGCAAACTCAGCGTAATGTGGAGATGGCTATTGAGGGACCTACGATAGACAAACTGGTTCAGCAAGCGCAGAGTGGAGCAATGCAGACCCTTGAACTAGTGCTCCCTTTCCAGAATTTTGTCAAGATTCTCAAGGATAAAACCAAGGAGACAACACCTCAGTGACTCGGGACGAGTCACATGTTTGTGTTGGGCGGTTGTCTGAGCAGGGTCCCCTGTGGTACAAGTTCCAAATACACCTTTTGTATTTTTTTATGTGTGCACTGCGCAGATGAAGTCAAAGGGCTTTTTAACCCAATTTTGGATGTAATTAGGCTTAAATGTAAACTGTGGGCCTCAAACCATGGTTTGATACCATAGTAACTAAGCACTAGGCGTATTATAAATAGATAGAGTATGTCTAAGCTAACTAGTTCTAAGTAAGTCAATTAATTTTATGAGATATTGATGTTTTGATATGATTTGTGTTGGTAAGGGTTTTGGGCTGGGTAAAAGGCTCCTGCTGGCTGTGTGCACGGAGACCTAGTCCTGGCTATGTGTGGACTCTGCTGGCTATGTGCGCAGAAGGGCTTGTAAGGGTTTTGTAAAGGTTTGTGGAGATTACAGTTGATATATTGACAAATCTGGATGATTAATAGAAATAACAATTTGGAGAAGCTCTCTTTGTTATGCATTATATTGGTTATTGTTATGTTTTGATTAAGATCGCATTGTCTGTTTATTGATTAGTGATTGCATGAAGTTATTTGATATGATTATGCATGATTTTTGATATCCGTTAAGTGTTTAAGATCTATATCCAGCTTTGATATGTTATCTGCACTGAAGCAAACAATATTCTTGTGTTATTATGTTGATAGTTGCACATTCTCTCAGTTTCTATTATAAATTGTTGCATGCATATGTATAATTTCACTTATGGTTTTTCTGAGGACCACTTCATCAAATTCTCTCTCAGGGTGCAAAAACTTGGTTCCAACACCCCCCCATATTGCTTTGGGTGAGACTTTGGTCTAAGCAAGCAGGTCATTGCCGAAAGTGCCAGTAGTTGGCGAGTTTTTGGGTTTATCCATAAATTCCAAACCTAGGTCAGGACCCCTCAAGCCAACAAGTGCTTCCTCTCAAAACTTCTGTCAGTGCGCTTAAAGCTAAGATCAAGGAGAAGGCACCTCAGTGACTCGGGATGAGTCACATGTTTGTGTTGAAGGCCTGTTGGAGGAGGGTCCCCTGTAGCACAATTTCTGAAGTAATTTTGTATAATTTTGTATGTGCGCACTATGCAAAGGGAGTCAAGGGGCTTTGGGGTGGGTCAAAGTCCCCAATTTTATGTAAATGATTTTAAGGGAAAACTGTGGGCCTCAAACCATATTTTGAGACCATAGTGTCTGCGTGCTAGGCGAATATAAATAGATAGATCGTGTCTACGCTAATTAGTAGTGAATTTAGGTTCATAATATTGATGCTTATGTGTCTGTAATATGTTTTAAGGGTTGTTTGGGTTAGGTTAAGAGGCTCCTGATGTCTGTGTGTGCGGAGACCTAGTCCTAGTTGTGTGTGCGGAAGGGTTTTGTAAGAGAAATTTGATGTATTGATTGAAAACTTCTGAAGCTAATAAAAGGGACAATTTTTGTCAAGTCTACTGTCTTATGCATCTGAGTTAGTTATTGTTTATGTTTTGTTAATATCACATCATCTGTCTTACTTATTGATGATTGTACAAGGATATATGAGATGATTATGAATGTTTATTGATGGTTGATCGATCTATTTAAGTATTTTTCATTGTTAGATCTAGATCTGGTGATGTTATAATACCTATGCTAAGGTGAACAACAACTCTATTTTATTCTATTAAAGACTGCACATTCTCTGTGGTTATGTTGTATATTATTGCACGCATTTGTTTACAAGTGATAGAAGTTTGCATTCGGTTTTCTGAGGACCACTTCAATAGTTTCTTCCTCATGGTGTAGAAACCTAGTTCCCGCACCCCCCCCATATTTATTCGGGCAAGACTTTGGTCTATGCAATCAGATCACTAGCGAAAGGGCCAGTAGTTGGAGGGTTTGTTGGTTTATCCATAAAATATGAACCTGGGTCAAGATCCCTCAAGCGAACAAAGGGTTTGAAACGGTTTTTCCTATCAAAAGCACATTGGAAATGCTAGGTCAAAGTGTTGTAACCTGCCATCAACACAAGTAGGCAACTGGAAAAGAGCATTGACCCATAAATTTAGGTTTTGAGCTAATATTCTTCAGAAAATATTCAAGGAAACTTTATGTTAGTCTTCAAAGGATATAATGATGTATTATCCATGGTGGATATACTTCACAACTGTCATCTTAGGGAACTTTAGTATCATGGACAGGAAGTGAGCAGGGTGAAAAATTATTGTGTAACTAATGCCACCTAAACCATGAAGGAAGAATAGGGAGTGAAGGGTGGAATTCCTTACAAATGAAGGCAAGGACTCAGAATACCACTAGGATACCTACCAAATAAAGAAAAATACAATATGTGACATCTTTGATATAAACATTCCTAATAAAATATCTCTGAATAGGCATCAAATAACACATGAACCTATAGCATGGTCGCAACCATCCGTCCGAAAGAGATCATGGAAATGGATCCACGATATGGTTGCAACCATCCGTATAGAAAGGATCATGTGTACAATCATGAATAATCAACAACTCCACACATCCTAGATAATAACAAGTGTGATCCAAGGTCTTCATCTCTATCTCGATCTACCCACTGTACGAATCTAACCATGTGAATGGATGTACTGATGTTGAACGTGGTAGAAACCACCTGATTAGCGATCAATAATGTAAACCATTAACATGAACGAGAGAAACAACCAATGATGACGATGGACCTCAAGGCACAACAACATAATCTTTAAGTGTGAATGAATGAGTTGAATTCGAACACCTGCAGAATCATTCGATTGAAGGCTAGTGATGTGAACCTGTCGTCAAACATGAAGAACTTGCCATTGAGCCATGTAAGCTCAAAGGTACTAAAAATCAGATTCTAAACCATATTCCTGGGTAATGAGCTGAATTCGACAAGAAGTTATTTGTTAAAGGAGGGCCATACACAAAAAAAAGGATTTCTCAAGATGATAGGAGTGATTCAGGATTATGGTAAAGAGGGTCAAATAAGAAAAGTATGTTTGACTGTTACAACAAGGACTTCTCTTGGACCTATTAGCGACACGACCGGATTGTGGCAACATTTGACTCAACAATGGGATCAAAGGTCATGGTGACGACAAATGATGATTCAATGAGAGGGAAATGGATTTCCCAAACTTGGGAAGGCAAGTGTATAATGAAGGATATTCCTTACCTGACACAAAATGCATACGAGTGCCATGTTCAAGAGCGACATGCTGTGTCAAAACACATAGGAAGTTTCACTTTCAATTTTCCCCCGTTATTGCTAACAAAAACCTCTTTATTTTTTATAGCAAGCGTGAAGAGAATAGCATATTCTTAGCGTATATGTTCATTCTTTGAACGAATCCATCCTAGTAATTTTAACGAGCCTTAGGAAGGAGTAACTCAATCTTGTCATGGTGACAAGTCTTTCACCGTTTAAGTTTTACGAGTCCGATGGAATAGTAACTCAGTGTATTTTTCATGTTTAGGGAGTTTGAAAAAGAGACAGAAAATAAAAATCCATCAAGTTCCTTTTCGTAAATCATCCCTCAAATCCAAAGAGGTAGAAAAAAATATCGGAGAGAACCTCTTGACCATGTTTGCTCAAGGTATTAATTTTTCTTAAATAGTCAATCTCAGCATGAAAAAGGAGTAAACGTCTACTAAGACGACGTCAATTCATTTAATTTAATGAGTTTTAAATGACAAGTACCCAACGATATTTTCATTTTTCGAGAGTCAGAAAAGAGATGAAAAAGGACTCCTCCTGGAGGAACGAGTGGTATAAAGAGTAGCAACTGGTTCTGGTGATGATGGAACTGCTCAAAACAAGTAAAGGTCACGAGGTTGGCTAACAATACCACTCATCGCAGCGGTTCCCCAGGCACGGGTAACAAAACCAAGTGAGAGCGTATGATAGGCAAAGCAGATGGTGATGATGGAATGAGAAAATCAAGGTTCACTTGGCAGAAGAGGGAGATAAAAGGGAAATCACAAGAGTTGTATAGGAATGGTTTCATTTTTACAAAATCCCTAAGCATAGGAAACTGTGCTCGAAATTGGTTTCATTTTTTACACAAGCTTGAAACATGAGGAAAAGCTATGCTTGAAAAATTTGCATGCACCCAGCATGGTGACTCAATTTGAGGTACATTCTAGCTAATATTAATCTCATTCACCTAAGTAGACTACTGGTTACTAACAAGTGGATGGAATGAAGGTTCATTTACGAGATCAAGTGAAATATTCGACTGGGAATTTACGAGATGTAATCAAAACTCGAATTGAAAGGGGATTTGTTTCATTTTTTAACAAGGTTGACACAGTAAAAATAACTATCCTCATGAAACCTTGTTTCATTTTTTAATGATCTTGACACAAGAAAAGTAACTATGAACTGAAGAGGTTGTTTCATTTTTTAAGGAGCTTGACATAAGAAAAGGAACTCCACTCTGGAACCTTGTTTCATTTCTAACGAGATTGAAAAAATAAAAATAAATTTAATCTGAAGATGTTTCTCATGGCCCATAAGAGGTCATGGCTTCCAATAGGTTCTCATCAGATGGTAGAACTATACTCGAGAAATCAGGATCCAATGGCCCCAGTACATAACACACTATATCACTGACATGTTTACCAACAAACGTGGGAATAGAATAAGTTGCCACATAATTAACCTATGGAGGGGAAGATACCACTTGCATGTAAGGACCATTAAGGGATGTTGGTTTATTTGGAGACATGTTATGACCGATGAATGATAGTTGATCAATGGTCACAATTCTTCCTTCATGTGGGAAACGAATCACAAGAAAGAGAGAAGAGACAAGAGCTCCCATGACATAATTATAGTCACACCCAAGGAGTAAATTAAAATCCAAGGGGTCTTGGAAAACCATCATGTATATATAGAAAATATTTCCTCCCAAAGTAATAGGTAACTTAGGAAGGATCTCTAACAGTTGACTAGTTCCTCTCTTAAAAGCTAACAGATTCTGGGTAACAGGAACAAGCCGGAGAGAACCTAAATCATTCCAAGCAGTTGAGGATAGAATACTAACATATGTGCCTTCATCTATTATTTTTCTAAGCAAGAGCACATTATAGGCCTGTACTATGATCTCAAATGACATGTTAGAGGGGAGACGGTATCCTGCTAGTTAACTCCAATCAAAGGAAGTGACCAAACTACTTGGATGGGGTGCCGTGGGAATGGGAGAACTTCCCCCTTGTGTTATGGGAATGGGGGATCACCTTATTGTACCATGGGAATGGGAGGATTTCCCTCCAATTCATGGGAATCTGAAGAAACAAAAATAACCAGAGTGGTATGGGGTTCACTCTCTATAGGAAAGGTCTTAATAACTGAAGGTGGAATCAGGTCAACTGTTTTCTCAACCAATGGTTGGTTGGGAAAAAAATCATGGGATTCACTTTTGGAGAGAGTGGGGTTGACTATATATGGATTCTGATCAATCACTTGATCAACTAGTGGGGGATCATGGAAAATCTTCTAGTATCCAACTGGTAGTCACGACTGAGAAGCTGTAAGGTTATCTAAGATTTTTGATACTTCATCCATATGATGAAAATAGTGAATGGGACTATTTCCTTCACTTAACCTACAGGGAAATTTAACTTTAACCTATTTCCCATGGAATTTATATTACTATTTGAGGGTTTATCGCCACCATGATCTCTAGAGGCTGATGAAAAATGTTGATGTGAGCCTTTGGACCGCACTTCTAATATCCTAGGAATCCAAGACAACCCTTAAGAAGGTGGTCACATTTTCAAAGCTTGAAAGGTAATTTGAATTTGCAGGACTGATTGGAAGATTTTTCAACATCAGTTGCATCGGTAGCAATGGTTTCTTGGTTTCCCCCTTGCTTATTTTTCTTCTTCTTCATCATCCTCTTTTTCTTCTTCTTAGCTTCCTATCTATTAAAATCTAGACTTTCACCGGGCAAAGATGAATAACGAGGTGAATAAATAGGTGAAGAAGGCGAGGAGTCAAATTTAGGGTCAACATGAGGTTGACACTTTTCAGGTATATTCGAGCTTGGTTGAGAACCAACTTGGACATTTGGAACCATGGGGGTTGAAAATAACTAAACTAGCAAACCAATGGTTAATCTCGGGAGGGACAACGTTGCCATATAGGGAGTGCCAACATTTCCAAAAGAAGGAAAAGGACTAGGATTCCTATCTGGGGGGATTCCTTGATTGGTAAACTTTGGAACTATTTCCATTAGTCTCAACCTAATATGTACTAAGGATTTGTGCATGGGTAAGATGTTTTCGTGGACAATAAATTTTAGAATTAAACAAAATAAACCAAAAAGAGGTAATCTAGGAAAAAGGGTTTACCAAGTATCCGTGAACTGCAATATACACCTTGGCGAACCAAGGACTTGACGTACAACATCCAATCTCCCTGAATGCTATGTTTGGTTTATCACGTCTACAAGGTGGTTGACTCAGTTACGTATGGAAATTTTGCAACCTAGTGGGGTCTCCCAAAATATAATGTATGGTATATGGGAGCTCAGTCTGTAGTAACATTATCTAATGTGTAACCATTCAGTGAGAGCGTCCCTATGTACTTACCATACATGGAACATAGTCTTATACTTATGTACGTGGGATGGGATATCATCCCCGGGATGCAACACAAGCTGTTAGCGGTAGCTTCTACGCTTAACAACGTCGCAACATGTCTCTAGCCTAGACCTCTATATTTTTTTCATTAATTCCAAATGCTCCTTAGGTTAATTGATTAATTTTAATGTTGATCTTGATTAAAGTTTCAATTTCAAGGCTAAAAACAATGTCACCTAAATACCTATAATGCAACTAGCATGAGAAAATAATTCCTTCAATTCAATGAATGATATATAGCTAAGGGAAGAGTTTTCAAATAATGATGCAAGAAACAAAACTTTCTTATCTAGATCATGTTCACTATCCCAATTCAATTTAGAACATTAAAGGATGAAACCATGCAGTGTAATCTATAAACAATTTCTTTTTTTCCCAAAAACTATGCAATGTAATCTATGCACAATTCTCGTTTCTTTTGATGAATAAGAATGCACTCAATGCACTTTTCGATGAAATGAGAATCTACTTAATGCACTATTTAATGAAGTGAATGCACTCAATGCATATTTTAGTTTTTAAACCACTAAACAATGCAATCAATGTATAATTATAATCACAAAAATGACTTTTCAAATGCAATGTAATCTAATGCACTTTTTACGAAAAGTAAATTTTTGAGATAAAATAAAATCTAAACGAATGCAATAACTCAATTTCTTTTATGGAATCAAATGATGCTTGATTATCAGCAAAACAATAATCTTTCCAAACATACAAGCAACAAACAATGATTTAATGGATTCAAAGAATGAAAAATTCAACCAAAATTTTACTTTTACTACTTCAAGTATGGGATGGTTTTTGGCACACAACAAAGAAACTAACACCAAAATAAAAAAAATTCTTACACACAGAGAAAGAGGATGACCTTAGAGATTAGGTCACACTAGGCCTTTAGTAGAAACACAAACATTTCTCAAATTTAAGGACCAACGCTACTTTGCATAAAAAAAATCGTGACAGGGTCTTCAGCGCTACTTTAGAGAGAAAAAGTCGTGCATGTCTACGAAACTACACCAATGTGAGGAGACAGTGGAAGACAAGGTTTTTAGCGCAACTGTACTTATAAATATTTGTGTTGGCAGCACGACTGTGTCTAAAAAAAGACACATTGATTGAAGAACGCTTAGGAAAAGAAATCAAATCTTAACCAAAAACCTAGACCCAAAAATCTAAAGAAAAAATCAAACACTATGCAAACCTATAGAGACCCAAACAGATCAGATCTTGATGATCGGTGAAACTGATCAAAAAACCAAATTGGAAAAGGAGAGACAAAGAGGCTATATCTCCCCAACAGAGTCACTAATTTTATTGTGAAGACAATCCCATATGCGGATAGAGGAGATATCTCTAGCCATAGAGTGGGTCTAGAAACACATGAGGATATATACTGAACCCTTTCCTAACTTGTATTCAAAGCGGAAGAAGAAGATGAATAACCTACCTCTTCCTGATGCTATCGTTCAGTCCTTTAGTGATACCTTGATTCCACGATCCTTCAGGCTCGCTCCTCGCTGCTTGTGGCATACAAATACATGTAAGAGATCAAGAGACAACAACAAGAAACATTACAAGATACATGGCATACATTGAATACGAACTACCTAATAGATTAAGGAGCATTAGGCTACTTGCATAGATATCTAGAAAAATATGGAAACGGAAACATCATATGTATCATTAATTATATGTTGGGTCCCTATATTACTAGTGTAGTCCCTTATTGTGTTAGTGTAGACCCCTTATTGTTATTATTGTGCCCTTACATTATTATTGTTAGGTCAGCTAGGATTATATTGTGACCCCATGGACTCCTATATATAGAAAGGGGGTTTTGTCATTTGTATCATCCAAGAATTTTTCATTTATGTAATGTAAATAAGGCTTCCCCCTTGAAGTGGCTGAATTCTAAGGCGTTGATCTCTCTTTTCTTCTATTTTTGGAGCTGGTTTCATAACATTTGGTATCAGAGCTTTGGATTCTAGGGTTTCACTGCTTCAAACAGGTCATCATGTAATTTTTTTTATAAATTTGTTTCTACTAGGTTTCAAACACTAAAAGGAAAAACCCATTTCGAAGAAAGCCTAAGGAACATCATGTAAAAATTTCAGATCTTGGTTCGAAACATTTTCAGAGATATGATCTGTGGAAGATAGGGTTTTTGAAGGCAACCAAATTTTATCTAAAATAGGTGACCTTGGGAAAATCATCATAAATCTCTCTCTGAGAATCAGATTGGAATTATGTAAAAAGTGGCCGAAATTAAATGAATTGTAGTCTTATATGTATGAAGGATGAAATAGTGACATGTGGCACGCCGTACAAGTTCTCTCTACTGAACTAGTCCATAATTAGGTCATTGTGGGAGATTGGGCATAATTTTTCCTTGAAGAATCGAAATCAGGTCAGACCTATGGCATTCGAAAGAAGATTCAGACGGCTACTACATGACCAAATTTCAGATATTGAAGATCCAAAATCACATAGATAATTCAGTTTCAATATCGAGCTCCTCAAAAGCAAGAAAAATGTGTGTATGTTTTTTTCAAATTGCATAAGTCTTGTTTGAAAAATTAGTTTGAAGTGATTCCAAGGGCATATTGAAGCATATATATCAATATTGGGTTCTAAAATGTCCCCTAAAAAGAATTCAACACCCATTAAGCCCTCAGAATACTCTACTATGACACATGAAGAGGAAGAATTGCAGTATGATATATCAAAATTACAGTACCAAGTGCAACAAATTTCGATCTTACAAAGAGAAATCAAAGATGACATAGATAGTTTAAAAGAAAAAATGGAGGCTAATTTGGATAGTTTGAAGGAGAAAATGAAAGCTAAAATGGATGATAAAGTAGTGGAAGATCACACCGAGCATCAACAGCAAGTTCTCCAACTCTCAAAGGATAACTTAACTTTTGTGCAGAATCGAATGAAACAACAAGAAGATCAACGTCACAATGAAAGGTGTTCTAAAGGAGTCACAGAAACAAGAAATCGACAACTATGAAATCTATCAGTTTTATAGTATCTCAACAAGTGGTAGAACTTAATCGTTGAAGATTCCACATGAGAGGATGAGAATTTTATATAGAAGCATCTAGAAATAATCAAGTGTTGAGGGAAACACTTTTTTGAAGGAGAGGGGAATGTTACATCCCTATAATACTAGTGTATCCCTTTATTTTTGTTAGTTTAGCCCCCTTATTATTATTGTTGTACCCCTGTAGCCCCATAAAAGCCACTATTGTTATTTTTGTGCCCATAAATTATTATTGTTAGGTGGGCAAGGATTATATTGTGACCCCATGGACTCCTATATAGAAAGGATTTTTTTTCATTTGTATCATCCAAGGATTGTTCATTATGTAATGCAAAGGAGGTTTCCCCCTTGAAGTGGCATATTTCTAAGCCGTTGATCTCTCTTTTCTTCTATTTTTGGAGTTGGTTTCATAACATTATACAAATAGGAAGCATACAACCATGGCCTTGATGTTGGTGACCTCCCTTTGGTGATGTCCAAGTCAAAACTGAGGCTCTTCAAGAAATCCTTCTCCCAAATGTAAAATTGAGCATAATCACAATATAGGGATGCAAAGGATTAATGATCATGTAAGACCAAAAAATAGTGGAAAGATGGGATTTAGTTTATAGGTAGGGTGAAGGAGTTAGGAATCCATAAAATAATGAGGAAGTCCCACTTCTCAAGGGAAAATTCCTTAATGATAATATCAAGAGCTCCAAATGAGACAGCTTGAGCAGCTCTGCATTGAACCATATCTAGCTCGTCGTTCTGGAAGCTTCTAGTGCATGAAGCTTCTTCTCCATTTTACAAAACACTTCCAGAAAGGGTTCAACGTGGTTTCACCTATAAAAAGTGCGCTGGCGGTGCTAGGTCAAAGTATTGTAACCTGCCATCATCACGGGCAGGAAACTGTCAAAGAGCGCTGACCTAGAAATTTAGGTTTTGAGCTAAGCTTCTCCATAAAATCTTCAAGGAAGCTTTATGTTAGTCTTCAAAGGATATCTTGATGTATTTTAAATGGTGGATATACTACACAACTATCATCTTAGGGAACTTTAGGATCAGGTATAGGAAGTGAGAAGGGTGACAAATTACTATGTAACAAACTGGCCTTGGGGCATTGATGTCAACTCGGGGTCCTAATAGTGAAGGACCCAACAGGGTAATGTAGGCCGACTGTAGTGGAAAGACTTGCAAGCCCGATTGTATTTAAATTGGTGAAGGAAGGGCCCATTTCCAGGTCAGCCTACAGGTTCTATCCAGGAGCAACAAGTGGAGGAACATTAGGATAAATGACTCAGGGTGACGTGGAATGGGCCATAGTGTTAGTCGATGAAGGAGAAACAAACTAATAGGAGGAGGTTGTGTAACCCCACCCGACAGTGAAGCTCTGGTGGTAAAGAAGTTGCGTTCTTTGGAAAATGTCGGGAAGGTTAGGGTAGGATTATGTAAGGAGGGTTTGTGGCTAGGCATGCATTAATGGAGATAACCCATAGGTGGGAAGGCGGCCCCACCTACTGGGTCAACTTGTCACAGAGATACTGGGTGCGCAGAACAGTGGAATAATAAATGCGTGGGTCTAGTAAGTGGAGAAGGTCAACCCCCCGGACTGTCATGTAGGTCAATGGCATAGTTCCACATGGAAATTAGATGATGTGGCACAACCTATTCTTTGAGAGGCGATATCTGAAAATACAGAGGTCAGATTGAAGTAAAATTTATAGCACTTGTTTCTTCTTGATGAGATGAACACAATGGTGAAGGTTATATCTAAGTTTAGTGAAGTTGGAAAAATTGAAACTTTTATACCCCATCTTCATAATGACACCTTGAATATTGGGTATGCATAGTGATCGCTTCTTACTTTGGGTATTAGGTAAGGGGTGTTGTTCCAAAGTGGTATAAGAGCATCCAAGTTCAACATTTGGACTAGATGGGCTCTATCATGAGCGAGCAATGATTTTAAGAATACTAACCAATAAATTATTTAGGCATTAAAAGCCGATATAAATAATTAATTGGAGGTCTAATGGGTGTATTTTCTCTATGATATATAAGCCAGAAGTTACATGTTGAGTTGAGATAGCAGGCTTGAATGTGCAATTAACAATTTCTACTTACTTGACAATTATGCACTAATATGAATTGTTTTTTTGTAGATATGTGGAAAATATGGATATTTTTCTGTTAGTGGAATGACATCTTGTATGATTAATTAAATATGGTTAATATGCTAACATGATATTTTTTTCACAACAATTTTCTCCATGATAGCTCCGCGAATGGAAGGTTCAATTTTTATTATGATGTTTAATTGATTATGGAATGAAAAATATAACAATGTGTGTGATTGACAACATATCACAAGAAATATAACACATAGGCAACACAATAATGGTGACTGGAATGGTGTAGTATAGTTATGATTAATCAAAACATGGGAGTGAATGGGTGAGAGATAATGAAGAAGAAATATAATCAAACAAGGGGGAGGGAATCACTACCCAGATTGGATGGACACTTTGAGAATCCCAAGGGCTGAAGTGAGAAGCTTCAAGGTTGATCCAACTAGGCAGGTCCAGAAATAGTTGCAGATGGGGAAGGCAAGTTGAGATCAATACATTTATTCTGCAAAGTCTCTCATATTGGCAAAGGCAGATGCAATATGAGATGAGGGCCAATGATCGAAACATGAAGAGCCATCATGAGTCAAAAGAGAATGACAATGGAGCAGATGGTAGAAGGTCTAGAAAGAGTCACATGTGGGGAATTGAGAACATGGTGTGAGGAGATGTATCCTTGAGAAACCCAAGAGGAGGAACTAACACACAGGTGCATAATTCTGGTAGACCAACTAGTTCTGCTACAATGAGGAGCCACCACTATTCTCACCCTTATCATCACCATCATTCGAGAATTGAGGGGAGGGATTACATTCATGGAGAATTTAAGAAAGCTAAGCAACCCATATTTTATGGGGATATGAAGAAAGAATAGGATACTGTTAGTCATCAATATTTTTCACTATATTTGGATGACTATAGGGTGTTTATATATTTCTGAAAACAACAATCCTTGAATATTGTGAGTTTTAGAAATCTCACTGCCTTCATTATCCTTGTAGAAAAAATTTCACTATTCTATCAGTTTCCCATTTCATGCTCACCCTGTTGCTCCTACAAACTCCTCATAAGCTTATACCTCTCATTTTCATCCTACTTCCCTGCCTATAACCTCATTGGCTCATTTTTTCCCCTATCAATAGAACCTATCCTCCATCTAAGGTTTCCTATAGCTAACTCATTCCCATGTTCCCTAGGTTCCTCAAGTATTCATGTTCTCAAAACTATCTCTGTAGGCTCTTTAGATAAATCAAGTACATTAGATTTTGGATCTTCAATACAACACTTTTGACAATACTCTATTTTTCACTTGAAGCCTCCAAGCCAATTTTTAGTCAAGATTAGTTCAAAGAACCCTCCCACTAGGTCAATTAGGGTTTCACATATTTTAAGGTCATCATTGGATGTTTCAGGCACTGCTTTTCCTTTGCTAGAATCTGGCTCAGATGTAATAGAATGTTAAGACATGGTTGTTCAAGAAGGACCTAAAATATTTCCAAGGAAGATTACGTCATTAGTTCAAAGTCTGAAAATGAGGTAAATGCAAAGAGTTTAGCACTTCTGCAAGAGTTTTGAAGGATTTGTCAGTAGAAGATACTGATGAGGTGGACTTTCTATTCCTAAATGAAGACAACTTCCAGCCAAGGAAAGGGAAACAAATTGGTCTTGAAGAGAACTAGGGTTTTGAGCTTGATGATCAATTTGAGTGCCAAAAACAGTGATCCCTTGTATAAAATGACATGGAGGAGGAACACAAATCCAAACATGAATAAAGTCTATCAGAATAGATTGAAGAAAAATGGAAAAGGTGAGGTGAATTGGAAAAAAATGAATGAACTTGAAAGGGCTATAGAGAACTTAGAAGACAACAATGATGATTGCTACAAAAGAGTTGCAGACACTTAGGGTTTGGAAGAAAGTGGTCAGAGAAGGTGTAAATATAAGTTGAACTCCATGGTGGAAGAAAAAGGGGATTTTGAAGCTACTTTTGTGTGTAATCATCCTCTGGGTGTCAAAATAAACATGTCAAGTCTCCTGGATCAAAAGAAAAGCAAATTTCATAATTCTAGCAAACTACAAGCAAAAAGGTGAAAAGGTTAAGTTGAACTTAAAGGTTGAGACTACACAAGAATTTGAAGATGTTGCTATATGTTTGAATCCTAAGGTTGTCAAAATGAGCTTTTCATGCCTCAAGGAGAAAAAGAAAGGTCAAATTCATCATTTCAGTCACCTGCAAGAAAAATTCAAAGAATATCAATAAAAAAGGGAAAAAGAATGTCAAACATTAGAAAGTGGGTTTTCATTATTAAATAAAGTTCCCCAAGTCCATAAAAACTCATTTTACACTCAAATGAATCATTCATTCTTTCTTGTCAAAAGATCAAGAGCACGAAGGAGAGAAGAAATTTTGAGTTTTCAAGCAAATTCAGTCAAAATTTTTGTACTGCTGCGCAATCTGACTGGTGTTGTGCCCCTCGAAGCTGGCGCTGCGTGCTTGGAATTTTCTCCCCATACAAATTCAGAAGGCGTTGTGCGCCTGGAAGGTTGTGCAAGGGAAGGTGCTGTGCTCTTTCCCACCACATTCAGTGAAGTTTTCTTTTGGCATTGCGCTCTTTCTTGACACATTCAGTGAAGTTTTCTTTTGGTGCTGCGCGCTCATGACTGGCGCTGCGCCCTTGGCTAGGAAGGGTTTCTAAGACCTAAAACCACTCAAACCACTTCAAAGCCCTTTCAAGTTTCCTCCAAAGTCTTCTAAAGCACTGAGAAGAGGTAAGTACCTAATATACACTCATCTTCAAGAAATTTTGGTGTTTTCTTAATGAATGAAATCAAATCCTAAGAGGAACCCTAAATTTCAAGCTTAAAATCACTTATTGAACCTCATTTCATCTTCCTAAAAAGAGTGTCAGTGATGGATACGGTATTTATACAGTTGGAGGATTTTCATTGAGTTGTTTAGCCTCTCATTCATTCTCATACTCCTAAACCCTCACTCACTTATCCCATTCACTTGCAAAGCTGCCCTTTCATCACCATCCCTTCATCTCCTTTCCATTTACACTCCAGGGTTTTATAAAGGAAGATTTTACAATGTCAGAGGACAGTGGTAGTGATGTGGAGGCCTAAATGCCAAGGATGAATGATCACGAAGGAGGAAAGATCAATAGATTTCAACTCCTCGGTACAAGAGAGCTCATGTCATCTCCCATTACTGTTTCATGTTTTAAGCATGTAGGATGCTTTGATTTTTGTGAAGAGGTGCAATAAGTGAAAAACCACCCTGAGCTAACTAGAATGTTTATCATTAACTTGCATGACAAACAAGTTAATCTTGCAGGGGTCACTGTCGATGCCATAGGCATACCTAGTGTAGGGGAGAAATGGTTCAAGCAAGCCAATCTTGACATGAGTTACTTTGAGCCATATCTTAAGCCCAAGTATAAATACCACAACAAATCCATATTTCCTTTATCATATTTTCTTGACAGATATGCACCTATGATGAGAATTATCATGAAGTATTTCACATGTGAAGGAAGGTTCTCCTGTCTTTACTCATACCACATCAGGCTTCTTATGCATTTTACTAGAGTGAGGATGCTTCATATACCATGTTATCTCTACCAAAGCATTGATAAAATGTCCTACATAGTGCAAAATAGAGACTACCCTCAGCTGATGCAAAGCCTCTTTCATCACTCACTTATCAAAATGGTTGTTATGCACCAACTACAGCAGAAAGGAATTCCATGGGAGACCTTCATTGCCAATGAGGTGTTCACTTCTCCACAAGCTCGTCATCAGAAAAATACACCTTCATCATCCCATCATCAAGAATCCATTCCTCCATCACCTCCTGTTGATCATACATCTCCATGCATTCACATTCCTTCACCCCACGATGATCCGCCTTCATCACCTTCCCACAACCCTTCACCCTCATATGATGACACAACATCAAACAATGAAGAGGGAAGTGAGACAGGTGGCACTGAGATGGTTGAAATAGAGCCTTTTCCTTGACCTATTAAAGAGGTCATATGTAGGGTTTTTCTCCACAAACTTTGGAAGGGGCCCTGCCTTCTACATCAACAAAATAGCTTAAAAAAGGTAAGGAAAAGGTCATTGAGGAAGAGGAGGAAGACAAGCATGAAAATGAACAAGAGTTTCAACTTATTCGCCTTGACAGTGAGAATGAGGATGAGGAGAGGATCAAAAACATGTTTCTCAAGAGAAAGGATGCCCAGATTAGGGAGCTACAAACCAATCTTGGTAGGTCCAAAAATGTGATCAACTTCCTTGAGGTGGAAAACCAACAGTTAGAGATAGAGAAAGCCACCTATGAGATCAGAGCTATCAGAGCTTGGAATGAGGCTGGAAAGTCCAAGGCTAATCTAGATGAGACCTTGGGCATTCTTGATGACATTGAGGATGAGGAAGAACAACTTCCTAGGAAGAGGCCAAGGATATTTGAGTTGAAGAAGGCCTTAGCCAAGGAGAGAGAGCAAGAGATGGCATTAGCAGAGCAGGTCACTCCAAGTGAGTTTCCTGCCATGGAAATCAACTATGACAGAGAATACTGGCTAGAAAGAGCCAATATATAAATAGAGGATCAGCTTGAGAAGGCAAAAAGGGATATTGACCTTCAGAAGAAGATGGCAAGGCATTATGCCTTGAGGAACATAATTGCAAGGGCCAAGCTCAAAAGAGCCCTTGCAAAGGTTCAAGTGCAAAAAGAGGAAAAGGAGAAGGAAAGGCTTGAAATACTTGCTGATGTATCCCCCCAAGCATCCCAACCATGATCAGCAAGGTAAAATCCAAATTTTGGCACTTGGTGGAAGCTTTTTAAATTTTGACTATTTGGCCAGCAGAAAAAGGGCCAAATGCGTAGCGCCACTGGCATTGCGCTCTTTTTTGGGGCACTCAATTGAGAAAAAATTTGCATTTTCATGTTTTTCATGCCTATCACATCACCCTTAGAAACGTTCAGGTCATTTGGAGCATAATTGGTTCCTCAAAAAGGCCAAAAACCACCTAAAAAACACCTTTATGCCCTATTTTCTGCACTGGCACTAGACCCTAAGAATGTTATGAATATAATTCATAACGAATATAACAAATACAATTATTAAATAGTCAATTAAGGATTATGTAAGTATTCATTAAGTTAGTGAAAGGGCATGTCTAAGAGACATGCCCAGTCATGAAAGGTCACCTGCGTAGGTATATAGGCAGGGCCTCATTGTAACATTTTAACATCTATCTCATCTCATTCTTCACATAGTTTATATATAATAATATTTGTATCCTCATGTATATTTTCATATTCCAAGTGTTTTGGAGTATTTAACTTGAGAAGGAACTTTGTTTGCTTCATTTAGTATCAGAGCAATTCGAGCCTTCGACTGCTTAAGTGCTTCACAGAGCCATGCTCTCCGATCCAGGTCTTTGACCATAAAAATCATCAACCTTGTTGCCGTCGTGACTGAAGCATTCACTACAAATTTTGGAGTTTCTCCACTTTTTCCACTAGGTCTTCGGCCATAATAAAAAAAAAGGGAAAAAAAAATTGAAAAGAAATATGAAAAAAAGGGAGAATAATTTATATAAAAAAATTGAAGAAATATTAAAAAAGGAAGAATTTATATTACAAATAATAAAAGAGAGAAGGAAAGTCAAAGTATATTAAAAAGAAAAAGAAAGAGATATATATAAAGAAGTACATATACATACATACCAAGATAATTTAAAATTAAAAAGGAAAAAGAAATAAGGAAGAGTAGGTAAGGTTATTTTGATTATTCTTTCAGTGGTTTACAAGCTCGTGGTTTTGGAAGCCCATAGTAATTGCCCATGGTATTTGCAAGGTAAAATAAGAAGTAAAGGAATAAAAAATCTCTTGTGAATGGTAAGTTTACTTTTACGTGGAGAAATACACATAAGTGGACATATATTTTATATGTGAATATATGTGAATAGCCACGTTTCACTAGGGTTGTAACCTTTCAACAAAAAAAAGAGTTAAAAAAAATCTATTGTTAAAAGAATATATATATATATATTAATTTAATTAATTAAATTATTAAAAAAAAAAAAATTGAAGGAATAGTAACCTCATTAAAAAGAAGAAGAATGAGATGATCTATCTCATCTCATTCTTCGCATAGTTTATATATAATAATATTTGTATCCTCATGGATATTTTCATATTCCAAGTGTTCTGAGTATTTAACTTGAGAAGGAACTTTGTTCGCTTCAGAGAAGTCCTGGGAGAATGGGTTTTTGGGCAGGAAAATGGACACCAATCTGGACACTAAAGGCATATTTAGAAGCTAGACAGGAGAGGCTTTCCAATGAGCTATCATGGAGCTCATTTAGACACCGTGAAGGCCTCCAAATCTTAGCCACAAAAGAGGAATTTTTTCCAGATTTGGCACTGCGTGTTTGACATGGCGCTACGCCCTTGCCTGAAAGTCAACAAAATGCATTAGAATTTATGGAAAACAATATTTTGAGGACTTAAAGGACAAATATCTCTAAAATTAGCTGAGGAGTTATGTTAGAAGTTATTTTTGCATTTATTGAGTTTGGGATATTTGTGCCTTGGGCCTTGCATGGTCTCAATGGTCAAATACATTTATGATGTAATTAGTGACTTCTAAAACCCTAGCTATGGTTTAATTGACCATTTTGGCAGTTAAATACTGCATGTGAGCCTCATTGTGATTTTTTCTTGTTGGTTGATTCCTGAGCTCAATATGATATAGACTTTGAGTTTATTGAAGAAATTGGCTTTGGAGTGTTGTGATCGCTTTGGATTGAGCATCAATGGAGCAAGAATATTCATGGGATTCATGAACTCTGTTATATTGTGATGTTGTTCTACTTTTGTCAATGTTTTCCTTTGTTTTACATTATGTTTATCCTTTCTCTGATAGAAGAACATAAATTTTAGAGTAGGATATGCTATCTTGGCACCCTATTTCTGTCTGCATCCTTTATATTTATGTTTTCCTCTGCTAAGTGATGATTAAATAATTCTTAAATGCTCTTTCGTTTCACTGAATTTTTACCTTAAATTTTCTATTTGTCTGAAAGTGATGATTAGATAATTCTTAAATTCTCTCTATGATTATTGGATTGTTGTCTTGAAGTTTATTTACTAGGGTTTGGTCAAAGAAGCTATGGTGTGCCCTACACTTTGGTTCTTTCTCAAGGATAATAGTCTTGAAGGCTTTTCTTGTTATAGTATTTGTTAAAGGATTCTTGATTTCCCTTTAAACCTACTATGTTCACAAATTTAATGTTCATCTCACTCACATAAGCTACTAAGATCCATTTGGCTTTGTTAACTTACCCAATGAAACACCCTTGACCTATTTTTGCACTTTTCAAGCCTTTCACAAACCCCATAGCCCAATGGACTGATTTTCTCTTACCCTATATTTTCTTCTTGAAAACCTACCCAACCAAACAAAACAAAGAAAACAAACCCTATCAATTTAACTAGCCTAAAATCATCATCCTAAAACAAACAAGTCATATCTTTTATCAAATATAGAGAGAGCCCTATCTAAGTATAGGAAGGCTAGGTCCTAGGACTCCAAAGATTTGTTTGATGTTACCCTTGTCTATTTGGTCTTGCCAATCTACCAAATTATAGTGACCTAACATAATGGCGACTCCACTGGGGATCTGAGTAAGTAATTGCTTAAATATTCCTTAAGACCTTAGAAAACCCCTATCAAACCTAGATAGATCAAGTGTTAGCCAAGAATGATATCTGATTGATTTACCATACTAGCATCATGGTGAACACCCTAGGGAACACTCATTCAAATCTTAGTGTTACATAAAGAACTCAGAAAACCCAAAAATATCTCTAGATTGGTATCCAATTGTTGATGCTGGACAACGAGAAAATCTTCAAAAAACTTAGCATCATCCACCTGGTGACTCCACTGTCTTTCCAGTAGACCTGGTGACTCCACTGTTTCTCACAGACTCGCTTAGGAATGTACTAATCAAACCTGATAGAAGAAAGCCCAGACACATATTGTGTGAATTCAGTCTTCTTACATATATTAGGTATGTTCTTCAAAACTCTTACAAACTTTCAGACTCTCTGTGTTATGGGTCTGAAATCTGGCTTCACAAAGAATTAGCACTAGATCTCACCCTGACCCAAACCCTTCTACTATAGTTGATAACCCAGAAATATTCCTAAGAAAAAATTCTAAGACTGAAGACTCAACTATTGTTAGACCAATTCACAAAGCAATTTCTGCCCCTGAAAGCCTTACATCCTTGCAAGATACCCAATTTTACTTACATCATAGAAGAAACCTATTCAGAACTGAGTCTCAAAGTTGGATAGACCAGAAAAATCTTAAGCCCACAAACTTTCAGCAGAGTCCTAGTAGAGAATAATCTCCTTCCACTCCTCCTGATTTTCATCTTCTCCAACACTTTGACTCATTTCGATCCAAATCTGCTCAATCTCTGTTAGCTGGTCCAAGTACACATGTTATTCCCACTCATACACCCATTGTGCAAACCACTCCATTTCATCCTCCACCCCCACTCATAAACCCTCCTCTTGTAAATCCTCTGTGGCTTCCATTACCTCCTATCATGGCAACCTGGTATACCCACCTGGTACTACCTCAACCTTTACCGCCTATGCCTCAAGACTACCAATTTAAAATCCCTCACTTTACTGGAGCTGATTCTACCACAGCCCAACAGCATGTAGACAAGATGAATTATGCATTTGACTACCAAGAAATAGAAGAGGAGACTATAAAAATGAGAATGTTTGTCCAAAGTTTAGGAGGAGAAGAAAATAAATAGTTTAAAAACTTAACTCCTAACAACATTCATGACCTCCCTTCCCTTTATCAAACATTCATAAACAAGTGGGAGACTAAGAAGAACCCTCTTCAAATACTATCAGAGTATGATAACCTTAAGAGGAATGTTGGGGAAATTTTTCAAGACTACTACACTAGGTTCAATAGTGTATACAATGCACTCACTCCCCACATGAAACCGCCACAAGGCCTAACCTTAGTAAAATTTCTGGATGGATTTGATCTAGACATATATTATCAATTCAAAGAAAGAGATCCCATTACCTTAGAGGACATGCAAAGGGGAGAAGTAAGTGTAGAAGGTAACCTAAATGCTAAAAGGGCTAGATTAAGAGCAGAGAAGAAGGTTACATACAAAGAGGAAACTATGGCCTCCACATCTGATGTTAAAATTGACAGCCTAGTTAGGACAATGGAAAGGATGATGGAGACAATTAACTTGAATGAAAGAGCACCTCCTAGGGAAAACCAAACAAAACCTCAAAACAAAAATAGAAACCAAAACTTCAGAGGAGACCCTCATCAAAAAAGACAAAGAGAAAATGACTAGCAAATTAGACCTCCTTTCCAAGAAAGCTATGTAGATGAAGAAGAGAGAGAGACTGAGGAGTCAGAAGAAAATCACGTCAATCTAATAGACTCCAATAATGAGGATGTTGTTTTTCTCACGGAAGAAGAACAAGGTCTATTTTCCTCAAAACAAATTGAAAGAACTTATGAGTATTCTGAAGAATACAAACTGGGGTTTGAAAATTCCATCTTGGAGATTCATAAGCAGTATGACCTCAGAAGTGGGAAAACACAAGACATCCCTAAGATGAAAAAATCAAAAATTTCTGCTAGGAAGACCCCTGAAAACACTCCTAGAAATACAATAGAAAATACAAACACCATGGCTAAGAATGCTGATCAAAGCAAAAAAAAAATCAGCAAACATAATGGTGGCCAAAGCTGCCCTAGTACATCAACTAGTGGCCTTGAAAAAACTGCTTTAACTCAGATCCAAAAAAAAACTTAGTAATCTAAAGTTGTTGAAAGGACCATGCATGATAAAACTGATGTAAATATGCCAAGAACACAAACACCATTTAGTTTTGAGGGAGAAATTTCCAATATCAAAATAGCCATACCCCTTACTAAACTGGTGACCCAAGATGTATATAGATCTCAAGTTTTGAAATCTTTAAACATATAAAATGATACTGATACTCTAGATCTGACTGATGACAAACCAGAGCTGTTGTTTGGACCAGAAGTAGAGGGAAAATTCCAAGAGGGAGTTGTCCCTCCATTCTATGTTAGTTTTAAAATCCATGACAAAATCCTACAGAATGATATGCTAAACTCTGGTGCTTCGCACAACCTTATGCCAAAGGTAGTGATGGAGAGATTAGGCCTTGAAATAACCAAACCATACGAAGACTTATACTCTTTTTATTCAAGTAGATATAAATGTATGGGCCTGATCAAAGATCTGTGTGTCAATCTGGCACGAATACCAGCTAAGAGCCTAGTCATGGACATTGTAGTGGCTGACATTCCCTTGAAGTATGGTATGCTTTTATCTAGATCATGGGGAGCCAAACTCCAAGGAAACCTCCAAATGGACATGACATATGCTACCATTATAGTCTTTAACCAAACAAGAAGACTATACAGAGAATCTCACATGAAATACATGGTAATTAGCCAAGATAGGCCAAACAACACCCCTCTCTATTCTATCCATTCATAACTTGACTCATTTATCTTGTATAATGAAGATGACATTAATGAAAAAGTAAATGAAAAATAGGAAGAGCAAGACTGGTCAGAACAGTCATACCAAACACAAAATCAAGAAAATTACAGCCAAAACCCTAGCAGCCATGAACAACAACATAATGGCGAATCTGAACTTGAAACACTTTGGAACATGAGCTTTGATGGCTCTTGTGGAAAAGCTAGTTAAGGAGCAGGTTTTTGGATACACAACACTAATCAAGGCCACTCCTACAAGTTGGATTTTCAATGTAAAAACAATATTGCAGAGTATGAAGCTCTTCTCTTAGGGTTACAAATGTTGAAAATTATAGGAGCTAAGAGGATTTCTGTTCTAGGGAATTCTGAGCTAATCATCAGGAAAATAAAAGGAGAATATTCAGCTAAGAATCCTAGGCTAAGAGAATATATAAATGCTGCCTTAGACCTCCTAAAGACATTTGAAAAATATGAACTTACCTCTATCCCAAGAACTCAAAACAGCCTTGCAAAGTAACTGGCCTTTGTTGCCAGCACTTGCCAACTACCTCATGCCAATGAATAGTACACAGTAAAGGTCAAGTATAGACCAGTAGTCCCTGATAACATAGATTATTGGCAAGTATTTAAAAACGACAAACAGATTGAAGACTTATTTCAGCCCAAAACCAAGTTTGAAATGCCAAAATCAGACTCAGATCATCAAGAGGAATGCCTTGCTGAGGAACAAACACACAAAATAGATTTTCCTTGTACTGTTGATATAAATCTTCTAGAACACCCTCTTGAGGTAGAATTGTTTGAAGATTTAGACAAAAGGGACCTTGAGGTATTGCAATGCAAAGATAACTTATTGCCAAGAGGTCTTTCCCCCTTGCAATAATTGTTTGATTTCAATGATGTTGCTAAGAAGCCTAAAATGGAATCCACCAAAACTGATGTAAAGGAATGCAACATAGGGAGTGATGAGGAACCTAAGATGATAAAAATGTCCAAAACACTACCAAATCTTATAAAACAGAAATAAATTGAGTTGTTCAAAGAGTTCAAAGATGTGTTTGCATGGGGCTATGAGGACTTGAAGTCCTACGACACAAACATCATTCAACACAAGATCCCTCTCAAGGAAAATCAGAAACCATCCAAGCAGAAATTGTGTAGGATAAACGTTGTCCTAATGCCTATAGTTGAGAAAGAAATAAAAAATATGTATGATTCTGGAATAATAGTCCCACTCAGGTACTCAAAATGGGTCTCAAACCTTGTGTCAGTAAGGAAGAAGACATGAGAAATTAGGTTATGCATAGACTTTAGAAATTTGAACAAATCCTCCCTGAAAGACAACTACCCTTTACCTAAGATGAATCATATACTACAAAGGGTGGTAGGCTCCAAAAGAATATCATTGCTTGATGGTTTTTCAGGGTATAATTAAGTGCTAGTACTTCCAAATAATCAGCATAAAACAACCTTCACAACACCTTGGGGCACCTTCATGTATGTCAAAATGCCTTTTTGGTTAATGAATGTCAGGGCCACTTTTCAAAGAGCCATGAAAATTTTTTTCTCAGAAGAGATAGGCTACTTCATTGTGATATACCTTGATGACATCACTGTTTACTAAAAACTCGATGAAGAACACCTAGCTCACTTAAGAAAAGTCTTTGAAAAATGTAGAAAGTATGGTTTATCCTTGTATCCTAAGAAAACTTTGTTTGGCCTTCAAGAAGGGAAAATTATAGGCCACATCATATCTGAAGAAGGAATCAAGATAGACCCAAAAAGGATTGAGGGGATATTACAAATCAACCACCCTAGAAACATCAAACAGATGCAATTTTTCATTGGAAAGATCAACTTCCTAATAAGGATCATACCAAACCTTGCTAACCTCATAAGAAACACTACAAACATGCTGAAAAGAGAAATAGGAGTCAAATGTACCATAGAAGCCAAGAAATCCTTTGAACTGGTAAAACAAGAACTTACCCAAACACCAGTTCTAATCAGCCCTGACTTTACCAAGGAATTTTTAATCTTCTCATTTGCATCCGAACACACCATTGTTGCAGTATTGCTACAAAAGAATATAATGGGACAAGAACAACCCATAGCTTTCTTCAGCAAGGCACTAAGAGATGCACCTCTGAAATATAACATCATGGAGAAACAATCTTTTGCCTTAATCAAAGCATTAAAATATTTCAAGGTTTACATCTTGCATTCACATATCATTGCTTTTGTTCCTCATGCAGTTGTCAAGGACATAATAACTCAGGACCCAGATGGTAAAAGAGGTAAATGTATTGTTGTCATTTTAGAGTATGATTTGGAAATCAAGCCCACCAAGTTAATCAAAGGACAAAGATTGGCCAAACTAATGGCTCAAGAAAACTTTCAAGCATTGGACATAAACATGATGCATTCCTTGGATGAAAAAGAGGAGTTGGCGACTCCACCTATTGAAGAAGCACTTCTGAACTCACTCTAGTATGCTAAAATGTTACATGTGCTTTTGAATCTAAATGCTCCTCCTATTTTGTCCAAAACAAAGGAAAAATTCTTGAAACTAAAAGCTGTAAATTTCCGCATTCTAGACAAAGTTTTATATTGGAAAAAATTTGTTGGTATCTTGCTTAAATGTTTACTTAAAGATGATGCAGACAGAATCATGCATGAGTTTCATGAAGGGGAGTGTGGAGGTCACCTCTATTGGAAAACCACTGCCAAAAAAATCCTTAGAGCTAATTTCTATTGGCCCACTCTTTTCCATAATATCCACAAGCTAGTAGTGACTATAAATGCCAAATATTTAAGGGAAAGAGAAAACTATTGCCTTTTCCTTTGCACCCTATCAGTGTTGAAACTCCTTTTCAATAGTGGGGTTTAGATTTCATTGGATAAATCCACCCTGCCTCCTCTGCCCAACAAAAATGGATCCTCACTGCAACTGACTATTTCACCAAATGGATAGAAGCCATCCCTTCAAGGAACGCCAGTGACTTGGTAATCATCAACTTCCTTGAAACTAATATTTTGTCTAGATTTGACTATCTGAGAAAGATCATCACTGATAATGCTGCTTCATTCAAGTCCAAGAGAATGGTGGAATTTTTCCATTCACACTTGGGAATTATACAACTTATTACCCTCAAGGTAATGGGTTGGTTGAGTCCTCTAATAAAAGTTTCATAAACATCATCAAGAAATTTTTGGAAGAGAAAAAAAAGCCGTGGCATAGCAAACCGGTGCATGCACTATGGGCAGACAGATTAACAAGCAAGAAATCAATTAACATGTCTCCCTATTAGCTAGTGTATGGCATGGATGCATTTTTTCCAACATCCTTGGGAGTTCCAGTGATGAAGCTCCTTCAAGAGGTACAATAATAGGATAATGATATACAAAGGAGGCTGAACCAAACCATTCATTTGCAACAATCAAGGGAATAAGTATACAACAGAACACAATCAGTGCAAGAAACTATCAAGAAAATTTTTGGTAAGAGGACCAAGGAAAATTATTTCCAGATTTGGGACAAAGTGTTGAAGTGGGATTCAAGAAGAGAGGACAAAGGCAAGCATGGAAAATTTGAAAATTTGTGGAAAGGCCCATTCATCATTCATTCAGTAAGAGGTAACAATGCATTCTTTCTATAAGAAATGGATGGAACAGAGTTGTTTGGAGGTCCTGTCAATGGCAGGATGCTCAAGAACTATTTTTGTTGAAGTTCTTAATTTAAATATTTTTTCATTGTACAAAACATTTCTTGAGTAAAAGATCAGAAAAAATGAAACCCAAAAACATAGAAAAGAAGAAAAAGAGGGAAAATTAAAATAAGAGGTAAAGCCCCATACCAAAAAAAAACATGTTTGAATGTGTGCAAGTCTAAATGTCACTACTTTGAGAAAGAAATTTCTTGTTCAGTCATACAGCCTAACCATGATTGAACATGTTTTAAATTTTTTCTGATAATTCAGAAAAGCAAGATTTACCAAACGATTTAAAATTGGCTCAGCAGTAGACTAGGTTAGGAAAAGATGTTGATTCCCAAAGCTTAAATATGAACCAAAGAGAAATCAGAGGGATAGGTAACAAACTCCAAATTATGAGCCCTCAAGTTTCTAGTTTTACTTGTACAAAAATAAAATTTGTGTGCCACTTGTCCAAGATGCCACAACTCTTGAAAAATCAAACAGCTTAACCTTGATTTGATCATGCTTTAAATTTTGTGTTGATAGGTTAGAGAATGAAAATCTATCAAACTGCTAAACCTTTACAGATAAGTAGATTAGGTAGAGAATAAAATAGCTCATTAGTCTAATCCGAGCTCTTGGAAGTGATAAGGGTAGAAGTAGATAGTTTTTACGCTTTCAAAGAAAAAATTATGTCAAGGGTTTGCCAATCCAAATGCACCCAAGTGAATAGAAAATGTTAGGAGAGGTATGATGGGTAGGTAGGGTTGATATTGAAGCAATCATGTTTTTCATACTTTAAGATCATGGCTTCCAAAAATAGCAGCAAAGATCAGCCTTGAAAAATGAAATAATAGGCGTAAATCAGCAAGCATGTGAGGCTTCTTATCTACAAAACCAGAGATTTGAACTCTGAGGTTCCTGACACCTCCTGAAAGGAGCTAGCCTCCCCAAGTGGAGCCACTGTTAGTCATCAGTATTTTTCACTATATTCGATGACTAAAGGGTGTTTATATATTTCTAAAAACAACATTCCTTGAATATTGTGAGTTTCAAAAATCTCACTGCCTTCATTATCCTTATAGAAACTTTTTCACTACTCTATCAGTTTCCCATTTCATGGTCACCCTGTTGCTCCTACAAACTCTTCATAAGCGTATACCTCTCATTTCATCCTACTTCCCTGCCTATAACCTCATTGCCTCATTTTTTCCCCTATCAATAGACCCTATCCTACATCTAGGGTTTCCTATAACTAACTCATTCCCATGTTCCCCAGGTTCCTCAAGCATTGATGATCTCAAAACTATCTCTGTAGGCTCTTTAGATAAATCAAGTACATTGGATTTTGGATCTTCAGTACAACACTTTTAACAATACTCTGTTTTTCACTTGAAGCCTCCAAGCCAATTTTTCAGTCAAGATCAGGTCAAAGAACCCTCCCACTAGGTCAATTAGGGTTTTACATGTTTTAAGGTCATCATTGGATGTTTCAGGCACTGCTTTTCCTTTGCTAGAATATGGCTCAGATGTAATATAATGTTAAGACATGGTTGTTCAAGAAGGACCTAAAAGATTTCCAAGGAAGATTACCTCATCAGTTCAAAGTCTACAAGTGAGGTAAATGCAAAGAGTTTATCACTTCTACAGGAGTGTTGAAGGATTTTTCAGTAGAAGATACTGATGAGGTGGACTATCTATTTCTGAATGAAGACAACTTGCAGCCAAGGAAAGGGAAACACATTGGTCTTGAAGAGAACTAGGGTTTTGAGCTTGATGATCCAGTTGAGTGCTAAAAACAGTGATCCTTTGCATAAAATGACATGGAGGAGGCACACAAAGCCAAACATGAAGAAAGTCTATCAGAATAGATGAAGAAAAATGGAAAAGGTGAGGTGAACTAGACATAAATGAATGAACTTGAAAGGGCTATAGAGAACTTAGAATACAACACTGATGATTGCTACAAAAGAGCTCCACACACCTAGGGTTTTGAAGAAAGTGGTCAGAGAAGGTGTAAAGATAAGTTGAACTCCATGGTGGAAGAAAAATAGGATTTTGAAGCTGTTGTTGTGTGTAATCATCCAAAAGGTGTCAAAATAAACATGTTAAGTCTCCAGAATTAAAAGAAAAGAAAATTTCATAACTCTAACAAACTACAAGCAAAAAGGTGAAAAGGTTAAATTGAACTTAAAGCTTGAGACTACACAAGAGTTTGAAGATGCTGCTATATGTTTGAATCCTAAGGTTTTCAAAATGAACTTGTCATGCCTCAAGGAGAAAAAGGAAGGTCAAATTCATCATTTCAGTCACCTGCAAAAAAAAAGTCAAAGAATATCAATAAAAAAGGGAAAAAGAATGTCAAACATTAGAAAGTGGGTTTTCATTATTAAATCAAGTTCCCCAAGTCCATAAAAACTCATTTTACACTCAAATGAATCATTCTTGTCAAAATATCAAGAGCATGAAGGAGAGAAGAAATTTTGAGTTTTCAAGAAAATTCAGTCAAAATTTTTGTGGCGCTACACCCTTGGAAGCTGGCGCTGCGCGCTTGGCATTTTCTCCCCATACAAATTCTGAAGGCGTTGCGCACCTGGAAGGTGGCGCTACACACTGGGGAAGGCGCTGCACTCTTGCCCGACACATCCAGTGAAGTTTTCTTTTGGCACTGCGTGCTCAGGACTGGTGTTGCGCACTCATCCTTGGCACTGCGCCCTCAGCTTTGGCGCTGCGCCCTTGGCCAGGAAGGGTTTCTAAGCCCTAAAACCACTCTAACCACTTCAAAACCCTTTCAAGTTTCCTCCAAAGTCTTCTAAAGCACTGGAAAGAGGGAAGTACCTGATATACACTCATCTTCAAGAAATTTTGGTGTTTTCTTAATGAATGAAATCAAACCCTAAGAGAAACCCTAAATTTCAAGCTTGAAATCATTTGTTGAACCTCATTTCATATTCCTAAATAGAGTGTCAGTCATAGATAGGGTATTTACATAGCTGGAGGATTGTCATTGATTTTTTTAGCCTCTCACTCATTCTCATACACCTAAACCCTCACTCACTTATCCCATTCACTTGCAAAGCTGCCCTTTCATCACCATCCCTTCATCTCCTTTCCATTTACACTCTAGGGTTTTACAAAGGCAGAGTTTACAATGTCACAGGACAGCGGAATGATGTGGAGGCCCAAATTCCAAGGAGGGATTATGACAAAGGAGGAAAGATCAATAGATTTGAACCCCTCAGTACAAGAGAGCTCATGTCATCTCCCCTTATTGTTTCATGTTTCAAGCATGTAGGATGCTTTGATTTTTTTGAAAAGGTGCAGCAGGTGCAAAACCACCCTGAGCTAACTAGACTATTTTTCATTAACTTGCATGACAAACAAGTTAATCTTGCAGGGGTCACTTTTGAGTTATCTACAGATGCCATTGCCAATGCCACAGGCATACCTAGTGTAGCGGAGAAATGGTTCAAGCAAGTCAATATTGACATGAGTTACTTTGAGCCATATTTTAAGCCCAGGTATAAAGACCACAAAAAATCCATCTTTCATTTCTCACATTTTCTTGATAGATATGCACCTATGATGATAATTATCATGAATTATTTCACATGTGAAGGAAGGTTCTCCCGTCTTTACTCAGACCACATTAGGCTGCTTATGCATTTTACTAGAGTGAGGATGTTGCATATACCATATTATCTTTACCGAATAAATGATAAAATGTCCTCCATAGTGCAAAATAGAGACTACCCTCGGCAGATGCAAAGCCTCTTTCATCACTCACTTATCAAAATGGTTGGTATGCACCAACTACAGCAGAAAGGCATTCCATGGGAGACCTTCATTGCCAATGAGGTGTTCACTTCTCCACAAGCCCATCATAAACAAAATACACCTTCATCATCCCTTCCTCCAGAATCCATTTCTCCATCACCTCCTACTCATCATAAATCTCCATCCACTCACACTCCTTCACCCCATGATGATCCCCCTTGATCACCTTCCCATAGCCCTTCACCCTCATCTCATGACACAACATCAAAGAGTGAAGAAGATAGTGAGATAGGTGGCACTGAGATGGTTGAAATAGAGTATTTTCCTTTGACCTATCAAAGAGGTCATAGGCATGTGTTTTCTCCACAAATTTTGGAAGGGGCCTCTTGAGATTCAACAAGATGATGAGCTTAGTGAAAAGAGTCGCCTTCACTAAGTGGGCCCACAGGCTATTTTTGACGCAAGTCTATTTTTAGACATGTTGATCATATTTCAGAAGTTGCAGGATGCTATTTGTGGATGGTTGATCAAGTTGGAAAAATAGATGAAATTATATTTTTAGAATATTGGGCGAAGTCTATTTATAGATCGTCAATCTAAAAATAGATGCATGCTGATTATTATTAGCTCTTAATAATAATCATACTCTAAACAACAACTTATTCTCTTGGAGCGCTTCAGTTCAGTGCACAGATGTAGCACAACAGCTGATAGAAGGAATTACGCTATTCCCGAGGGTTTAATGGAGCTATTGCATGGAGGACTCAGTTAGAACTCAAGTGGCAGAGTTATGACATAGTTGGAAGAAGTAGTTATGGAGTGAGATTTGTTTAACCCGCTTAGAAACAATGAGTTAGTTGTATCTAGTCTAACCGATTGATACACTAGTGAGAGTGGAGTGAATTAATTAGTTAATTAATTCACAAATAATAACTCATTAATCAACTAAACAATACATCAATTAACCAAGGGCAGCATGGCATTTAAGTGGAGACTAGTGGAGAGATAGCAAAGTGCAAGATAGACTATCTCGTTTTGACTGGTTATGATGCATTGATTGCACCAGCACACAAAGGATATGCCAATGATGATTGCTACCAATACAAGAGTAATTCGACCATTCAGACTATTCTCCAAAATAGGATTGAAAAGTAAAGGAGGCAAAAGAAGTGTGGCAAAGATCGGTGCATGGATTTGCAAGATTAGGCCTGATTAGTGTATGAAGATTGTACTGTACTGAGAGCTTGCGATAAGCTTTGTATGTTTGTATGAGATTGTCATATGATCTCCATGTTACATAATATATAGTTGGGGTTTTCAGCTTCAGGCTTTCCTGGTTAAAAACTGTGTTATGTGTGATTGATAAAAAAAATTTATGCTTCACATGTGTGTGCAAATAATTTTTCCGCAAAAGATTAACAAGTGGAATAGATTCAGTATCTTGCATAAAGTTAAATAGTATGATATTAGGTTGATATTGGACATATGCGTGCTTAGTGCATATAATTTCTACATGGTATCAGAGCATTGTTGATTAAAGATTGCAATTGTGAAGTGAGTTTGTGTTGGTGGACAATTTGAATTTGCTACAGAAGATTCTTGGTGCAGAAATCAAGTATACATTGAAATGTCTTTCAACGAGTTGAGATTGGAGTATGCCCTTGATGGGAGCTCAAACTACATAGCCTGGAAGGACAGGATGGAGGCAGTGCTTGAGGATAATGGGCTGAAGGATTTCATCGAAAGCGATGTTCCGAAGCTGGGATCTAGCGATGTTGCATTACTTGATGCATGGAAAAAGAAGACTACAAAGACAAGGAGTATTTTGTTGGAAGGTGTGAAGGACCACATTGTGTCCAGCCTTCATGGGATAGCCACTCCATTTTTAATGTGGAAGGCTTTGACATACTTTTTCCAAAGCAGAAGTGACCAGAGGAAGTTGGTGCTTAAAGACAAGCTCAGAAAAATAAAAATGGAGAAAGGCGACAGTATTCCAAAATACCTCACGAAGTTTGTCCACTGCAAAGATGAGATGGGACGTGTGGGGGTTACTATTGATGAAGAAGAATTTTTGAGCTTGGCTCTCCTTGGGCTTCTGAAGAGTTGGCATAGCTACGAATACTCTGTCAATGGACGGGAGAAACTTCCGAGATGGGAGCGACTTTGGTCAGATCTTGTGCAGGAGGAGATAAGGCGGGGTACCAGGGATGGATCTTCATTGAAGAATGAAGATGAAGAGAATTTTTCTTTGGCTGCCAAAGAAAGGAAAGGGAAGGGGAAGAAAAATCCTTCTAAATCTGGTGCGAAAGGCAAGAATCAAGACTTGTCCAAAGTGAAGTGTTTTCACTATCATGAGCATGGACATTTCGCCACTAACTGTCCACAGAAGAAGAAGAATAAGCAGGCTGTTGGATCTATAGCTGGAGAGGCCTTAGCCTCTCAATTTGAGCTATATTTTTCCTTTATTTCAAGCTTGTTTTCAAGCTGCATGGGATCAGTGTGGTATCTTGACAGTGGTGCGTCTTTCCATATGACAGGAGACAAAGAGTTGTTTAGTGACTTGGAGGAGAAGGACCTCCAGATGCATATAGAGATGGGTGATGATGGTCAGTATAGTGTGACAGGCATTGGGACCATTACCTTTGAGAGGGAATCTGGTAATCCATTCTTGTTGAATAATTTCATGCATGTTCCAGGTCTGAAGAATAACTTGGTCTCGGTCACAATGCTGGAAGACAAGGGTTATGATGTTATTTTCAGTGAGGGAAAATCTTTCCTTCGACATAAAAAAATAGGTCAAACCAAGAAGATAGGGGTTCGAATTAAGAATCTCAACAAGCTGGAGGTAGATGGTTGCGCTGCAATGGAGGGAAAAATAGAAGAAGTGGTGAGCCGGGACGAGGGCGAATTATGGCATAGGAGATCGGGCCATCTTCACCATAGGGCTTTGAAAATTTTGCAACAAATTTCTACTGGACTTCCCAAGGGTACTCTTGCGCAGTTAGATCAGTGCAAAGGATGTACAATGGGTAATTTTGTGAAGAACACCTTTCATGAGAAAGAGAACCGTGCTTCGATGATCTTGGAGAGAATTCACACAAACGTGTGTGGACCATTCTCGGTTGCTTCAACAGTAAAACATAGGTATTATGTGATTTTTTTGATGAATTTTCTCGTAGATGCTGGATCTTATTCATGTAGAAGAAGAGTGAAACGTTCTCAAAGTTCTATGAGTTCAAGCCATTGGTGGAGAAGGAGTCGGGGAAGCAGGTGAAAGTTGTACGGAGCGATAATGGTGGTGAATACATCTCGAGCTAATTCAAAGACTTCTATAGCAAAGAATGAATTCGAAGAGAACTCATAGCACCTCATAACCCATAGCAAAATGGGTTCGCAGAGAGAAAGAACAGAACAATCGTGGGTGTTGCACAAGCGATGCTGCATGACCAAGGCCTACCGATGCACTTATGGGCAGAAGCATGCAACACTGCGGTTTATGTGCAAAAAAATTGTCCTCATAGAGTACTTGGCATGAGTACACCCGAGGAAGTTTTTACTGGTAAGAAGCCTGATATTTCTCATTTGAAGATTTTTGGCTTACCCATTTACATTCATGTGATGAAGGATGCCAGGAAGAAGTTGGAGCTGACTGCAGAAGTTGGGATATTTGTGGGGTACACAGAAACACCCCATAACTATCGTGTGTATTTTCCAAACAGTCGGATGACTATTATGCGATGGGATATAAAATTCAATGAGGTGAAAGCCATGCAGTTGTCGCTTGAGAGGGAGCTACACTTGCATGTGGAGGGGGAACTTCTTGTTCCCAAATATGAGCCTCTGGATGTGGATTAGCCACAGGAGGAGATTCATGGAGTGGAAGAGTCCACTCATGTAGAACCAAACATCAGACAAGGAAGGAAGCATACCACAGAAGCTGAGAGACTGAAGGTGGATGCGGCACAGAATGTAGGAGTTCCTACATCACAGTGTAGACACAGACAGTCACCTGACTGATATACTGGATACATGGCTCTTATGAGCAAGTGTATTGTGACAGAGCCATCTTCTTTTGTAGAAGCAGCGTAGGAACCCACATGGGTAGATGCCATGGTGGAGGAGTATGACTCCATTGTCAGAAACAGTGCTTGGGAGATTGTTCCAAGGACGGTGGGAAAATCAGTTGTAGGATCAAGATGGATCTACAAGGTAAAGAAAGCTACTGATGGGAGTGGCGAGAAGTATAAGGCAAGATTTGTTGCCCAGGGCTTCTCACAGATTGAGGGGATTGACTATGAAGAAACCTTTGCACCTGTAGCACGGTATTCTTCCATACGGACCATCCTTGCTCTCTCAGTGCAGATGGGTTGGCACATTCATCAGATGGATGTGAAGACTGTGTTCCTTAATGGGATCAATGAGGAAGAGGTGTACATTGAGCAGCCTGAAGGATTTGAGATCTTCAGCACCGAGTCGCATGTGTGCAGGCTCAAAAGAGTAATGTATGGGCTGAAACAAGCACCCCGTGCTTGGTACACTCAGATCGACAGCTATTTCACTGGACTTGGCTTCACCAAGAGTGAGGCGGATGCAAACCTGTACCAGATTGTGGTGGAGGGTAAGCTTTTGATCATTGTACTTTATGTTGATGATTTGATACTAACAGGTGATGAGCATTTGATACACTCATGCAAGGCAGATCTTGCAAAGGAGTTTGAGATGAAGGATTTGGGCCTCCTTCATTATTTCCTTGGATTGGAAAATATGGCAACGGGAAGGTGAACTGTTTGTGTCTCAAGGCAAGTATTCCCCACAGGGGCTTCACTCAATTAACCTATGACATATCGCGTGCGTTCGTGACATATTACAAAATACCCTTAATTTGACTACATATTGGAAAATACCTTTGAAAATCACATTATTTAACCCCCTACCAATACGAACCCAATACACCTTCCTAATTTAAAAAACCTCTAATTTCACTAGATATTGTAGGTATCCATTTTTTCATTAACATTTTGTATACCCCTTTATATTTTTTCATTAGCTTTGAGCTCCATTTTTTATACTTGCCAATATTAAAACCCTTTACCCCCTATATATCCCCCAATATATAATGCCATTTTCCCCTCAAAATATATCCCCCAATATGAACCCACGTGGTATGATATTGCTCCCCCAGTGAATCCCCTGTGGTATGCCCTAGAGATACTGGAGAAGTTTCACATGCAAGGCTGCAAGCCTATCGACACTCCTCTTCCAGGAAATTGGAAGAAAGAGGATGCTACATCGGCAGAGGTAGTGGATGCCACTATTTATCGACAGTTGGTGGGTTCGCTCATGTATTTAGTCAATACAAGACCGAACATATGCTATGCGGTGAACCAGCTTTCACAAGCGATGGTTAAGCCTACCAAGCTCTTTTGGAAGGCAGGAAAGCATGTCCTGAGATATCTCAGGGGCACATCTAAGTATGGTTTATGGTACATATAGACGGATGAGGTGAAGTTGCATGGCTTCACAGATGCAGATTGGGTAGGAAGCCAAACAGAAAGAAAAAGCACATCGGGAGGGATTTTCAGTATTCGATCTACGGAAGTTTCTTGGTACAACAAGAAACAAATATCTGTGGCACTTAGTTAAGCGGAAGCAGAATACATGGTAGCAATTTTAGCTACATGTGAGGCTATCTGGATGAGGAAGATTCTGGTTGGTTTGTTCGGTTCACATTTAGATCCCACGGTGATTCATTGTGATAATGAGAGTTGCATTAAACTCTCCGTTAATCCTGTGTTTCATGATAGATCTAAACATATTGATATCCATTATCATCATATCAAATATTGTGTGCAACGGAAGATAATGTTGCTTCAGTACATTCCCACGGAGGATTAGGATGCAGATATCCTGACAAAGGTGCTCACCAGGAGAAAATTCGAATACCATAGAGGCAGGATCGGGGTGAATGATAATCCCTATCTTTTTGAGAGGGAGTGTTGAGATTCAACAAGATGATGAGCTTAGTGAAAAGAGTAGCCTTCACTAAGTGGGCCCGCAGGCTATTTTTGATGCAAGTCTATTTTTAGACTATGTCTATTTTTAGACATGTTGATCATATTTCAGAAGTTGCAGGATGCTATTTGTGGATGGTTGATCAAGTTGGAAAAATAGATGAAATTATATTTTTAGAATATTGGGCGAATTCTATTTATAGACCTTCAATCTAAAAATAGATGCATGTCGATTATTATTAGCTCTTAATAATAATCAGACTCTAAATAGCAACTTATTCTCTTGGAGCACTTTAGTTCAGTGCACAGATGTGGCACAACAGCTGACAGAAGGAATTACGCTATTCCCGAAGGGTTTATCGGAGCTAATGCATGAGAATTTTAAAGGAACTCAAGTGCGTAGTTAAGGACAGGCAGCTTGGAAGAAGTAGTTATGGAGTTGTTTTTAGTTTAACCCAAATAGAGTAATGAGCTGGCTTAGCCTAGTCTAACTGATTGATACACTAGTGAGAGTGGAGTGAATTAATTAGTTAATTAATTCACAAATAATAACTCATTAATAAACTGAACAATACATCAGTTAACTACAGTTCATGGCAGTTTCAGTGGAGACCAGTGGAGAGATAGGTGAAAGGGCAAGATAGACTATCTGTTGTGAATATTAGTGATGCATTGATTGCATCCAACAAACAGTGGAGATGCCAATTAGTATTGTGCATTCAATCCAAGAGTAATTCGAATTCATTTAGAGTTATTCTCCAGCAGGGATTGCGCAGTGGAGGCAGGCTAGCAGGTGGCAAAGATCGGTATGACGATTGTACTGTACTGAGAGCTTGTGATAAGCTTTGTATGTTTGTATGAGATTTTCATATGATCTCCATGTTACATAATATATATTTGGGTTTTTCAGCTTCAGGCTTTCCCGGTTAAAAACTATGTTATGTGCGATTGATAATTTTTGTTTATGCTTCAAATGTGTGTGCAATTAATTTTTCCGCAAAAGATTAACAAGTGGAATAGATTTAGTATCTTGCATAAAGTTAAATAGTGTGAGATCAAGTGGATCTTGGACATATGCATGCTTAGTGCATATAATTTCTACAGGGCCCTGCCTTCTACATCAATAAAATAGCTTAAAAAAGGTAAGGAAAAGGTAATTGAGGAAGAGGAGGAAGACAAGCATGAAACTGAACAAGGGTTTCAAATTATTCACCTTGACAGTGAGAATGAGGATGAGGAGAGGATCATAAACATGTTTCTCAATAGAAAGGATGCCCAAATTAGAGAGCTACAAACCAATCTTGGTAGGGCCAAAAATGTGATCAGCTTCCTTGAGGTGGAAAACTAACAGTTAGAGAAAGAGGAAGCCACCTGTGAGACCAGAGCTATTAGAGCTCGAAAAGAGGCTGGAAAGGCAAAGGCTAAGCTAGATGATATGTTGGGCATTCTTGATGACATTAAGGATGAGGAAGAACAACTTCCTAGGAAGAGGCCAAGGATAATTGGGTTGAATAAGGCCTTAGCCAAGGAGAGAGAGCAAGAGGCAGCATTGGCAGAGTAGCTCACTCCAAGTGAGCTACTTTCCATGGAAATCAACTATGACCGAGAATATTGGCTAGAAAGAGCCAATATATACCTAGAGGATCAGCTTGAGAAGGCAAAAAGAGATATGGACCTTCAGAAGAAGATGGTATGGCATTATGCCTTGACGAACATAATTGCAAGGGCCAAGCACAGAAGAGCCCTAGCAAAGATTCAAGCCCAAAAAGAGGCAAAGGAGAAGGAAAGGCTCGACATCCTTTCTGATGTATCTCTTCAGGCATCCCAATAATGATCAACAAGGTAAAATCCACATTTTTGCACTTGGGGCAAGTTTTTGAAATTTTGACTATTTAGCTAGCAGAAAAAAGGCCAAATGCACAGCGCCACCAGCATTGCGCTCTTTTTTGGGGCACAAAATTGAGAAAAGGTTTGAATCTTCATGTTTCTCATGCCTAGCACATCACCCTCATAAAATTTCAAGTCATTTGGAGGAGAATTGGTCCCTCAAAAGGGCCAAAAACCACCTAAAGACACCTTTCTGCCCTATTTTTTGCAATGGTGTTGCGCCCTGAGAAGTCTTGGGAGAATGGGTTTTTGAGTAGCAAATGGACAGCAATATGGAAAATAGAGGCATATTTGGAAACTAGATAGGACATACTTTCCAATGAGCTATCATGGAGCTCATTTGGACACCAGGAAGGCTTCCAAATCTTAGCTGCAAAAGAGGCATTGTTTCCAGATTTGGCATTGCGCGTTTGACATGGTGCTGCGCCCTTGCCTGAAAGTTAGCAAAACACATCATAATTTAGGGAAAAGGATATTTTGAGGACTTAAAGGACAAATATCTCTAAAATTAGCTGAGTAGTTATGTTAGAAGTTATTTTTGCAAATTTTATTGAGTTTGGGATATTTGTGCCTTGGGCCTTGCATGGTCTTAATGGTCACATACATTTATGATGTAATTAATGACTTATAAAACCATAGCTAGGGTTTATTTCACCATTTTGGTAGTTAAATATTGCATGTGAGCCTCATTGTGATTGTTGTTTGTTGGTTGATTGTTGATGTCAATATGATATAGACTTTGAGTTTATTGAAGAAATTGGATTTGGAGTGTTGTGATCGCTTTGTATTGAGCTTCAATGGAGCAAGAATATTCATGGGATTCATGAACTCTGTTATATGGTGATGCTATTCTACTTTTGTCAATGTTTTCCATTTTTTTTACATTATGTTCATCCTTTCTCTGATAGAAGAACATAAATTTTAGAGTAGGATATGCTATCTTGGCACCCTATTTCTGTCTGCATCCTTTATATTTATGTTTTCCTCTACTAATTGATGATTAAATAATTTTAAATTCTCTTTAGTTTCACTGAATTTTTATCTTAAATTTTCTCTTTGTCTGAAAGTGATGATTAGAGAATTCTTAATTGCTCTTTATGATTGATGGATTGTTGTCTTGAATTTTATTTACTAGGGTTTGGTCAAAGAAATTATGGTGTGCCCTGCACTTTGGTTCTTTCTCTAGCATAATAGTCTTGAAGGATTTTCTTGTTATAGTATTTGTTGAAGGATTCTTGATTTCCCTTTAAACCTACTATGTTCACAAATTTAATGTTCATCTCACTCACATAAGCTACTAAGATCCATTTGGCTTTGTTAACTTTCCCAATGAAACACCCTTGACCTATTGTTGCACTTTTCAAGCCTTTCACAGACCCCATAGCCCAATGGAATGATTTTCTCTTACCCTATCTTTTCTTCTTGACAACCTACCCAACCAAACAAAACAAAGCAAACAAACCCTATCAATTTAACTAGCCTAAAATCAGCATCCTAAAATAAACCAATCATATATTTTATCAAATATAGAGAGAGCCCTCTCTCAGTCCAGGAAGGCTAGGTCCTAGGACTCCAAAGACTGGTTTGATGTTACCCTTGTCTATTTGGTCTTGCCAATCTGCCAAATTACAAGGACCTAATAGATACAAAATCTTGGTTATTTGGTATGAAGAAGTTTTTCAGAATACATGACTATTCTGAAAATATGAAAGATATATTCACCACCTATATCCTGAAGGGAAAATCAAATATATGGTGGGAATATATGAATAATGTTCAAGGAATTGTTTAGAAATAATTGACCTAGGATGAGTTTGAAATACTATTCAGAGAGAAATAATTGTTTGAATTCTATTATGATAACAATGGAAAAGAGTTACATGAACTCAATATGGGCCAATTAACTAGTGATAATATGTCGCCAAGTTCTTAGAACTATTGAGGTGTGTTCCATATCTCAAGGAGTAAAAAGCCAAAATTCATAGATTCATCAGTAGATTTTCTATGGCATTCAGAGATAAAATTGAATTTCTAGAACCTCAAACTGTAAAATATGTTATCAAGAAGTTAGAGTATTGTTATGAGCAAACAAAGAACAACCTAGAAATCAAAATAAATTGGCAGGTAAAGAACAATGATGGATGTAAGAAGAGTTGGCCCAAGAAAAGCTCAGAAAAGAGAGAAGATATGCAACCAACTCATGCAAGAAAACCTCAACAGAAATCTAATGTTGCTACTAAGAAAAACGTGCAGTGGCCAGTGTCATGACAACCCAAGTTTGAAGGCCAAGATCCACTCAGATGCTGGACTTGTGGTGAAAAAAACAGAATAAGGGATTTTCCACATCAACAAGATATGGAACCAAATATTTACAATGCTCAAGAGTCTTTCATGGTGGGTGAGGTAGCTCGAAGTATGCCAAGGGTTCATGTGTTAGTGGAAAACTGCTAGGAATATCACTAGACATCCATCATTGAGATAGAAGGTACGTTGCATGAACAAATTGTTTCCATTTTAATCGATCCATGTTCAAATTATAGTTATGCCATCCCAAAAATTCTTCAAAAATGAAATGTAGTCAAGGAATTGCATGGAGAACCATGGATAGTTCAGCTAGCAACTGGGAAGAAAAGGAATATCAACCATTGGGTAAGGTCTTGTGCATTTGAGCTCAATGACATGCCCACAACAACACACTTGAATGTATTTCCATTGGGTGCATATGGAATACTGTTGGGAATGGAATAATTGTACCTGCATATAACCAAGGTAGATTTATTTAAAAATGAAATCAGATGCTTAGATTAGCAAGGAGAAATTAGAGTGCTGCAGGGTAGGAAAAAGCCTATTTTAGTAAGGAAAATCAATGTTATGTAAGCGAAACACAGTAGCAAAAAAGGGTGCATGTTGTTTACAGTGCAATTTTATAGGAATTATAAAGATGATAGTGAAATTGAAGATGAGGAAGCTAAGTTGCTAAAGAGGTACCATGTTTTGCAGTTGTAAGAATATTTATTCCCAATGGAGGTTCTTGGATTACCTCCTCACAGGGAGATATATTTCTTTATTGAGTTAGTACCTAGAGCAACACCACCATGTAAGGCAATGTATAGAATGAGTACCCTAGAATTGGTCAAGCTGAAATTATAGCTAAAATAAATGCTTGAAAAAAGCTACATAAGGCTAAGTGTGTTTCCATGGGGAGAATTTGTACTATTTGTAAAGAAGAAAGATGGGACCCTTAGATTATTAATTGATTACAAATAGTTAAATAAGGAAACCATCAAGAATAGGTTCCCATTGCCAATGATTGATGACTTCTTTGATCAGTTGAGGTGAGAAGAAATCTTCTCCAAAATAGACTTAAGGTCAGGATACTATCAAGTAAGAATTAAGGAGGAGGAAATTCATAAAATTTCTTTCAAGACAAGGTATGAGCACTATGAGTTTGTAGTGGTATCTTTTATGGTTAATAAATATCTTTCTATATTCATGTGCCTAATGAATAGTGTGTTGCGTCCTTATCTGGACAAGTTTGTCAATGTGCTTGTTGATTACATACTAGTGTACTCAAGGGAAGAATAAGAGCATGAAAAGGATCTAGTTGCAGTGCTACAATTAGTAAGGGAGCACAAGATTTATTCAAAGCTTAGTAGGTGTGAATTCTTTGAATCATAGATGCATCATTTGGGGCACATTGTCTCCAAGGAAGGGATCTCAGTGGATTCGAAAAAGATCAAGGCCATAATAGAGTGGCCAACACCAAAGAATGTGGATAAGGTTAGATCATTCATGGTATTGGAAGGATATTATAGGAGATTTATCAAAAATTTCTCTACGATAGCCCACCCCATCACAAATTTTGCAGAGAAATGGAAGGCTATTTGAGTGGACCACTCAATGTGAAGAGAGATTTGAGCAATTAAAACAATTACTCACCAACACACCAATGTTGAGAATTATAGATCCTGACAAGGATTTCGGGGTATGTAAAGACGCCTATAAGGAAGGGCTTAATGGAATCTTAACACAGGAAGGGTAAGTAGTATTCTACAAGTCCAGGAAGTTAAATGAACATGAGGTGAATTTTTCAACCCATGATTTAGAATTGGATTCCATCAACCATGCCTTGAAAATGTGGAGGCATTACCTAATTTGAAGGAAATTTACTCTCATGACAGACCATAGTGGACTCAAGTATTTTTTCAGGAAACACAAGCTGAATGCTAGACAAGAAATATGGTTGGACATGCTCAGTGAATTTCACTTTGAAATCAAGTATATAAAAGGAAACTAAAATAGGGTCGTCGATGCTTTGAGTAGAATAATTCAGGTGAATCACTTGGAAGTTGTGACTTCATATAAAACAAACATGGAAGAAAGGGTCAAAAGTGTTGGGTAGAAGGATGAAAAATACCAACAAGTGAAACAAAAATTGTTGCAAGGTGGTGAAGATGAAGAATATCAACTTATTGAGGATGGCCTAATCAGGTTTCAAAACAAAATTTATGTGCCAAACAACGATGAAATAAAGAAGGATGATAATGAAAGAGTTTCACGTTAAGCCTTATTCAGGCCATCTAGGATATCAAAAGACCCTTACAGCCATTAAAAAGTACAATTATTGGCCAAATTTGAAAAATAAATTGGATGATTTTGTGGAAAACTGAATAGGATGCTAGCAGGTAAACGTTGAGTGCAAACATCCAGTAGGATTGTTGCAAACTAATCTCATTCCCGAATGGAAGTGGGAGGTAATTTCTATGGATTCCATTATAGGATTTCCTAGAGAATCTAAGCAACATGGTGCAATCATGGCAGTGGTTGAGAATATGAGAAAAGTAGATCATTTTGTAGCAGTCAAGTCCAATAACTTTGCTACTGATGTGGCACAAATATTTCTAAGGTGATTATGAGGCTGCATGATATTCCAAAGAAAATTATGTCAAACATAGATGTTGGGTTAGTTCAAGGTTTTGGAAGGAACTATTTGCAGGATTGGGAACTGGTTTGGAATTTAGTACAACATATCATCCATAAATAGATGGGAAAACAAATAGGACTAAAAGATTTCTTAAGGACATGTTAAGGATGTATGTGATGCATCTACCAAAGAACTGGGAAGAATATATTCCACTTGTGGAATTTGAATACAAAAATGGGTACGAATAATCCATAAATATGAGACCATTTGAGGCATTGTATGACAGGATTTGCAACACTCCTATTAGCTAGAGTAATTTGGTGAACAAGGTCTATGACGTAGGACCTAATACACTGAAGGATATGGAGAAGTAATTTAAGATCATAAAACATAATTTGAAAGTGGTGCTAGATATGTAGAAGAACTATTCATATTAGCATAGGGTACACAAAGAGTTCAAAGTGAGGAAGCATGTTTATATGAGAATTAAACCCAAGAATATTTCCCTAAGGATTGGGACATGTGCCAAGTTGGAACCAAAAAATTGTGAGCCTTTTAAGATACTTCAGAGGATTGGAATACTAGCATAAAGACTAGCTTTACCTCCATTAGTTAGAGTTCATGATGTTTTCCATGTCTCTTTACTTAAAATTTATGTGTAGGATTCTAATCATGTGATTGACTAGTTTGTGCTACAAGTGGAACCAGAGGGGTAGTTCTAGCTAGAACCAATGTGCATTCTATACCAATGGAGTCTCATGCTCTGAAATTGAGCCATATAGCAAGTCAAAGTGCGGTGGAATCATTTTGGGTCGGAGGAGGAAACTTAGGAAATGGATGATGCCATGAAATTTAATTATCCCTTTTTGTTTTCTAGTTAAGGCAAGTTTATATATGATTGAAAATAGTGTATATAGTTGTGTATATAAATATACTTAAAGGAGTGTGTGTTTGTATTTTGTTTCTGGTGTTGCATATGATCATAAGAACACCAAGGACAATGCTCCCTCAAGGGGGTGGGGTCTGTGATAGCCCCACCCATGTTTCTCGCATAAAAATAAATTTTAAATATTTTAAAAGATATATGTAAAAGGGGTTGAGTCAAATGGAAAAGGATTCCAAAGTTGAGGAGGAGGATTGGTTTCTTGGGATGTTGAGGTTTTCTTCTGAAGACAATATGAATTGTTGGAAAACCATTAAAGGATGGATGGTGCATGAATTAAGTGGACTAGTTCTTAAATTGAATGAGGTGAAAAAGAAGGTACACAATCCCATGTACTTGAGAACCTTCACAAGGAAAAGCGAACATGAAAATTTATGGACGAAAAGACTAGGAAATGAAAAAAGGATGAGGATGGAACACCCATAAAAAACAAGGAAAGGAAACAACAGAGAGATGAGTGCATGGAACCAATGGGGAGAATTGCATTCTCTCATTCGTTTATGTAATAAAATTGACGATTGGAGCATCAATCAGCAAGGATAAGAGAGCATAGCAACAACTCGTAGAAGAGAGCAGAAGTGAAGGGATTGGTATTTGGTTCCTGGAGGATGTGGGTTGGGACACTAGTATTTTGATCCCTGTAACATCTTGGGGTCCCTAGAGGTTGTGGATTAAGATAGGTATCGGTGGAGCCCTATAAGAACTTGGGTTCCCTAGAGGTTGTGGGTTGAGATAGGAATATTTGGAGCCTTGTAACATCTTGGGTTCCCTAGAGGCTGTTTTTTGAGACAAGAATCTCTTGATACCTATAATAGCTTGGGTCCCCTGGAGGATGTGAGTTATGATATCTATCCCTCAAGCCCTGAACAACTTAGGAAGAGGCTAGTGTTGAGTTAATTTTTGGTCGAGCGATGCTTATACATCCTATCCTTCTTAGTCGATGCAACTTATGTTTCCAAAGAGCTAAAAGAAGTGGATTTTGGAATTCCTGGAAAGGAGGTGAATCCCTAACATTATTTTTTAGGGTGCAGGTGGTGAACCTTTGGATTCCCTATGCATTATTTACTTCAACAAGCAGTTGGTGGGACTGAGGAAAAAGGTCCTCTAGAGTCCCTATTCCAGCTGGAAGATTGGTGTTACAATACTATAAACAAACCCTCCTCTATCTCTAGAATCTAGCTCGAGGATGACAACTGCAAGTGAGCTTGGGTGCATCTGTCTAAGGTTGGGTGGCGAGTCCTTGTCCCAGACTCAGTTGCCGTGAAATTTTAAAGATAAGTATTTATGTACTTGTTTAAATATTAATGAGATTATATTTCATTTTTGGTTTCGAATGGCTCTAGAACTTGGATTGTAACAATGCTATTAATGTAATGAGCAGGTTTATGCATTTTGGTGTGGAAATGACACTAATAGTTATGATTGAATAACCAAATATATAAATATGTGTTGTAGCCCTGAAATGAATGATGTTGATAAACAAAATTGAGCTAAACACTATTACCGATGAAATAGGTAACCGCACTGTTACCTACTGTTTTTTGGTAGCATAAAAAGCACCCGATTTTGAAAAGTGGTGATGCAGAATCACCCCCTTTTTTTTTGTGCACATTTTTGACACTCTAATATTTTTATTTATGAAGTATGAATATTTTTTTTTAAATGTTAGCGATTTTCATGCTAATTTTGAAATGTATTGATGTAGCATCAACTTTTTTTTTTTAGAGCGGTGATTTTCATGCTATTTTTGAAACGTATTGATGCAGCATCAACCTCTTTTTTTTAGAGTGGTGATTTTCATGTTAGTAATAAAACACAAAACTTAGATATATATATATATATATATATATATATATATATATATATATATATATATATATATATAAAAAAAAAAAAATCAATAAAAATGTAAAAAAAAAACAAAATTAACTCATAAAAATAAAAAATTTAAACAAAAATAAATTAAAAAAAAAACTAAAATATTCGAAAATTATAGCAAAAGAAATGACAAAATTTGAAAAAAAACACACATAATTTAAAGAAAAAAACAAAAATTAACCAAAAAAATTAAAAAAAAAAAAAACATCAAAAACATTTTTTTCTAAGTTATTAAAAAAAACCATATAATTAAAAAAAAATTAAAATAGAAAATTTTAAAATAATTTAAATTACAAAATTAAAATTTAGATAAAAAAAATAAAATACAAAAAAGAAAAAATCAAAATTAAAAAAATAATAATAATAATAATAAGAAAAAAAATAGAAATTTTAAAATTAACAAAAAAAACAAAATTGAAAATTGAAAAAGAAAATTAAAATAAAATAATTTAAAAAAAAAAAAAAAACTATCATTAAAAAACAAAAAAATGAAAAAAACCACGCGCAAATAATTAAAAAACAAATATCCATAAATTTACCATTTTTTTTTAAATGAAACAATTTATAAATTTTAAAAATGAAAAACTAAATAAACTAAAAGATTAAAAAAAAAATTAAATTAAATTAAAATTTAATAAATTTAATAAATAAATTTTAAATTTAAAAAAATAATTAATCTAAAATATTAAATTTAAAAACAAAATTTTTAAAAAAAAAACACAAAAAAATTAAAACAAATTAAATTTAAAATAAAAAATTTGAATTAAAAAAATAATAATTTTAAATTTTTTGAATTTAAAGAAAATCAAATTAAAAAAAAATTAAGAAAAAAAGAATTTTTTGATCGTGGTGGCGCTGCCAATCAGCCTCTCGCCCAGGTGGTGGTGGGGTCCGGCCGCTTGGCGGGCGGGGAGGCTGCATGTAGCCCCCTGCCCGCCCAGCGGCCGGCCTCCCGCGGTGGGAGGGCAATTCCAAGAATCGGCCCTCTCGCGGCGGGAGGGCGATTCTGGGAATCGGCCTCCCGCCGTGGGAAGCCGATTCCGATTCCGGGAATCGGCCCTCCCGCGGCGGGAGGGCAATTCCGGGAATCGGCCTCCCACGGCGGGAGGGCGATTCCTGGAATTGGCCTCTCGCGGCGGGAGGGCAATTCCCGGAATCAGCCTCCCGCCGCGGGAATCGCCCTCTCGCCCAGTTGGCAGCGGAGGCCGGCCGCTGGGCGAGCGGGGGGCTGCATGCCACCTCCCCGCCCACCCAGCGGCCAGCGCAGCCTCCCCGCCCGCCCAGCGACCAGCCTCCGCCGCCACTTGGGCGGGAGGCTGATTGGCAGCGCCACCACGATCAAAAAATTCTTTTTTTTTTATTTTGTTTAATTTTTAATATTTTTTTTTAATTTGATTTTTTTTTTATTTTTTTTTTAATTTAAAAATTTTAAATTATTATTTTTTTTTAATTTAATTTTTATATTTGAAATTCAATTTTTTTTAATTTTTTTTAATTTTATTCATTTTTTTTGTTTTTAATTTTTCTTTTTTTTCTAAATTTTGTTAATAATTTTTATTAAATTTTGTATTTTTTTTATTTAATTGTTTTTTTTTTTAATTTTTTCAAATTTTTTTTATTATTAAATTTTATCTTTAGTTTTTTCCTTTAATTTTTTAAAATTTAATAAATTTTGTATTTTTTTTTTAATTTATTTGAATTTAATATGTTGTTGTTGTTGTTTTTTTTTTTTTTTGGTTTTTTTTTTTTTAAAATAAAATTTTTATAATTTTTTTATTTCAATTAAAATTGTGTATTTATAATTAGATTTTTTTTTAATTAAACTTAATATTTTTAAATTAATTTGTTTTTTATTTTATTTTTTATTTAATATATTTTTTTAAATTTATTTTTTTCAATTTTTCATTTTTAATTGATTTTTAAAGTTTTTTAACTTCTTTTTATTTTAACAAATTTTTTTTTTTTTTCCTTTATATTTAAAATTGATTTTTTATTTCAAAATTTATTTGTTTATTCATTTATTTATTAAAATTTAATAATTTTTTTTTTAATTTAATTTGTTATTTTAATATTAACATGTTTTTTTTTTAAATTTAATAAAATCTAATATATATATTTTTATTTTAAGTTCATATATATATATATATATATATATATATATATAATTTAAATTTAATTTATTTTTTAAAATTTATTTGTTTTTTTAATATATATTTTTTTTAATTTAATTTCTATATTTTATTTTTTATAATTTCTTTCTTTTTTAACTTGTTTTTATTTTTAATTTAATATTTTTATTTTGTTTTTATTTTTATTTTTTTATTTCTATATATTTTGAAATTTTAATCTTTAAATTTTTTTATTTTTTTTTTTTTAAATTTTAGGTTTTTTTTAATGTTTGAATTAAAAATTTTATTTTGTTTTGTTTTTATTTTTATTTTTTTATTTCTATATATTTTTAAATTTTAAGCTTTAAAATGTTTTTATTTTTTAAATTTATTTTTTAAATTTATTTTTTTCTTAAAATTTTAGTTTTTTTTTTAGTGTTTGAATTTTAAAAATTAAAAAATGTTATTTCTGTTTTTAAAAATGTCAAAAATATGACACAATTTTTTTTTTGGTTATTCCAGCATCAACTGGTTTTGTTTTGAGGGTGTTTTTTCAATCCTTTTTTCAAGAAACAATTTTGTTTTTAGAATAATTTTATAAAATGTTGAAATTTCTAATTTAAAAACCAAGTGCTCTCCTGGAATACACTTTTTTAGTTTTTGGGGTGTTTTTTCATGTTTTTTTGAGTCTTTTTGGACTAGAGTTCCCGTTTTGAAGTCAAGTTATATATTTCATCGATAACAGTGTTGCTAGTGTGTGCTTCTAGATTGGAATGAAATAATGTGTTAAATGCTTGTTGGTGTTGTTTATAAAATATATCATTTAGCATATTAATAATGTTTTACATTATAGCTAACTAGAGTTACATATTTTTACTAAAACAATAATTAAGATTCAACGCTTATTTGTGGTGTTAATTGTACGTATGTGAATAACACAGAGATAACATGAACCGCTTTAGACTATGGTAGGACCCATAAGGATCTGGAGTAAAAAACTGTAAACCTTGGGCTTAAAAACCCTTTCTATTAATCTGAAAGATTACATGAGACACTACTTGCTTAGTAGGGTATGAGCATTCACATGAATATTGATTCACCTAGATGCAAGCTTGTGAATCTGTACAAGAGACGTGTTAACGTTGAAAGAGTTATTATCCCTTTCTAGTGTAAGGATAGCCTTAAGCCCTTACACGAAGGCTTGGTCAACCTTGCATCTTGAGAATCCTAGATGTATTCCACTAGCTTCAAGGCATGGCTGGTTAGGTCCAGGAAGCCCCTGCATAGCACCATGGAGAACCTTACAGGTCTTCCTTGGAGTCTAGAGCTCCTAGCATGTGGCAGGAAAGGTGGATCCTTTCGGGAGTTAACTGCAGGTCCATGGCAGAGTGTGGTTGTAAGATCACATACACTTTCACGTTGGTAAATTCCATATTCCTATAAGGGGAATGTTAGAGGGCCATGAACTCGTTGGAGAGGCCTTCACTGAAGCTCAAGAGGGGTAACACCATGGGGTGCATTAGCAAGCCACTTTCGCCATCGTCGCCACCAAGCGAGGATATCGTTCTCAATTTTTACTGAACCCCTTGGTAGAAATCTGATTAGAATAACCAGTGAGGAGCGATCGGTGAGATTCTAAAGAAAGATATCATGGTACTCATCGAATTCCCAATTGGGTTCATCACACAAAGCTTGATAATATTTATATGGTTGAGCCATGGCAGGAATTGAGTGTAAGCTCTTCTGTGACGTAAGGAGGACCAAGCTCTATAATTATAGGATAAACCCGGTTAGCCTTATCCATTATCTAGATGGAACCCTAATCATGGATATTTTCCATTGGCGCGGCCTGATTCCCCTCTCCCACAATTGGACAAAGTTATAATGACGTGGCAGAGCTGCCATGTGCACCAACCGAAAGCAAGAAGCATGTGAGGGAATGACCACACCCAGGATAATCAAAATGGGAAATATTTGGAGGAACTGATTAAGTGCATCATCAGGATGTGGCAAGATGACGTATGCTCGAAAGTCACCCCATTGGCCGGAAGGGTGGCCCACTAATCAGGTGGCCCAAAAGCTATAGCCCATAAGAAAAGAAGAATGCACCAAGGGAAGCGTCAGTAACGTAAGTGCGGGATAAAATCATCTAAAATCAATGTGGAAGTCTCACCCTGAAGGTATTCTCGGTGGAGGAAGCAGAGGAGCTGGGAATGACCCATTAAGGTGATGTAAGCTTACTGCGGTGGAAAGACATGCAAGCACGATTTTATTTCCATTAGTGAAGGAGGGACCCATGGCCAGGTAATCCTGTAGGTTCTAGCCTAAAGCAGTAGGCGAAGGAACGTCGGGATATATGAGTCAAAATGACATGGCATGGGCTGCAATGTTAGCAAATGGAGGAGGAGCATACCAATAGGAGGAGGTTGTGTGACCCCACTTCAGACGTGAGCCTGGAAGTGAGGCCCCGACGATAAGCAAGGTGTATTCTCTGGAAATTGTTCAGAATTTCATGGAAGGATGATGTAAGGAGAATGTGTGGCAGCGTCCACACTGACAGAGATAACCCATTGGTGGTAAGGACGTCCAGCCTCACAAGTCATCCTGTTGTACACATCTCTGCTGCGCAGAACGATGGAATAAAAATGCATCGGGCGGGTAAGTGGAGAAGGTCAACCCCTAACTGCCACGCAGGCCAATGGAAGACTACCATGTGGTAGCTAGATGATGTGGCAGGGCCTATTCTTTCATAGGTGATATCTTGAAATCCAAAGGTTAGATCGAAGTAAATTTTTCATCACTGCATTCATCTTGACGAGATGAACGCAATGGTGAGGGTTATTATATTTGAGTTTAATGAAGTTGGAAAAACAAAAAAAAAAATATACCCATCTACATAATGATAACTTGAATATTAGGTATGCATAGTGACCACTTCTTACCGTAGGTATTGGGTAAGGGGTGTTGTTACATCGCCTTTGGTGTCTCCATGAATATAGAGATCGAAATCACTGCATACATTTCAACCATGATTTTTTATAGTGTGGGATCTACATTCTTTCCATAATCTTCTTTACTCAATTTTAGACCCACATATGTTGGTGTTATAGAAAGCTTGTTTTTTTTCATTTAAAAACTTCTTCAAAATGTATACACAGTGTATGTTGCATACTTTGTTTGAGAAATAAAAATGTGATCTTCCATTTTCTCCAATCCTATGCCTAGAAAATACCCAAAGAATCCCAAATATGTCATTTCAAATTAATTTTTCATGACCTCCTTGAAATCAACAATGAGAAGATCATAACTCCCCGTGATAATTAGATCATGTACATATAAAACAAAAATTAAAGGATTACCATCATTTTATTTGATGTAGAGGGCAGGCTCACCATCACTTTTCCTAAAGAAATTGCTCAATAAATATGAGTGATCATGTACATATAAAACAAAAATTAAAGGATTACCATCATTTTATTTGATGTAGAGGGTAGGCTCACCATCACTTTTACTAAAGAAATTGCTCAATAAATATGAATCTATTATGTTATACCATGCTTGTGGTGTTTGATTCAACTCATAAAGAGTTGTCTTTAATCTATACATTTTTTCTTCTTTCCCTTTAACCTCATAACGAGGTAGCTACTCGACATACACTTCCTCTTTCAATACTTCATTCAATAAGGTTGATTTCACATCCATTTGATATATATTCTATTCATGTTGGGCTACTATTGCTAAAATTGTCCTCATTATTTCCATTCTTGTAACCATAGTTACCAAGTTCGGTCGTATTGCCGAAAAAAATTCGTAAATTCGTGGATTCAGTTCGGTACGGCGATTAATTCGGAAATTTCAAATTCGGTTCGGTGTTTTATTTTTTTTAGAGTTTTTTTCAAAGCTTTCCACCGGCTGTCTCCCACCTTCACCGACTGGTTCCCAACTTCAGTGTGCTCAGTGCCTCAACTGTGCCTCAACATGGAGGCGCTGTCTCCAACCTCGCAACGTGCTTCGTGTCTCAACAGACCTCTCAACCTTTAGTGTAACTTCGCAACCTGCTTCGTGTCTCAACAGTGCAGGAAGACACTCTCTGCCTCTAACCTTTAGAGTGCTTCAACATGAAGACATGGCCATTGCATTTATTTGAAGGAGGTAATTTGGAAAACATTGAACTATGCAACAGCAAATAATTGGATGAGTCTATTTAATCTCTAACATAAAACAATCAATTAATCAATTTGGAAATTAGCAAATTGGTAATTTTTAATGGAAAAAAATGTTTTATAATATATAAAAATCAGCAAATTAGTAATTCTTAATAGGAAAAAAAAATTAAAAACAGTAATTTATATATTAGAAAATTCTATAAAATAAGAAATTTCAATTCAAAAAAAGATAATTCCTACTTTAAACAAAATTATAAAATAACATATTAGTTGTAAATCTGTTGCAAATCAATAATTATATAAAAAAATAAAAAACAATAACTTCTATTTTGGAAAAAATTTAACTTTATAACTTTTATATTTTCTTTAATAATGATTGTTCCTTTAAATTTATAAAAATATAAAATAAAAATTAATATATTTAATTATTTGTAAGATCTATGGTGTCGAATTTTTTTCGTATTGAATTTTATAGATTCGAATTTTTTCCATATCGAATAGAATTCGAATTCGATTTCGAATTCGAATTTGGTAACTATGCTTGTAACTGGTGTAAATGTTTCAACATAATCTCTTAGAGGTTGTTGTTTGTATCCCTTACGAACAAACCTAGCTTTATTTATTTATGTCATTCCTTCTAGTTTTATTTTGTTACTATAAACCCACTTTACACCTATGACTTCTTTTACTTGTGGAATATTCACTAATTCCCATGTATCATTCTTTTCTATGACATCTATTTCCTTATCCACTACTGTTACCCATTTTTTCTCCTTAATTTCACCCTAAAAATTAAGTGGATCATGTACATGTGAGTATAAAGCAAAGAGAGAATTATCGAATGCGCTAGTTTCACCTTCATTTTTCTCATAAATATATCTCAAACTTCTAAATTTATGTTTTCTCAAGCTTGCCAAAGTTGGATTTGATGTGTTACTTGAAGTTGAACTTGTAGAATGTGGAGTTGTTTTCCCTACATCAATTTTTTTTTTTTGACAAATGCAAGAGCATCCTGCTTGATTTTCATTAAAATATTATGTAATTAGGGGGTGATGTCTTTTTAATTATTTTATAAATTATTATGCTAATTTTAATAAATTGAGAGAAATATCTGAATGTGATATTTATTGTAAATATTCGCTTAATTAATTGAGAATATGAGTGGATTTGAGTTGGATAGATATTTGAGGGATTAGGAATTCCTTAAATGGAACTTAGTCAAGTCAAAAAAGGGATATTAGAGATATAGTTTTAGGATTTGGTTGAGATTTGTGTGGAAGAAATCATGGATTCAAATTAATCCATAATTACGTATAAATATGAAGCTTGTGTGAGGATGGAGGACAGAGAGAGACATAGAGAGATACAGAGGAATGGTTTGAGAACTTATGTAAAGGGGGCGAGATCCGAGAGGCCAACAATTGTTATATTCGGCCAAAGAAGGGTTTGCATTTATAAATTTCTAATGTTTTTTGTGCAAGCATTTTATTTATCATTCGGCTCTCTTCATATATGGTTTTGAGTTGATTCTAAGTAATTTTTATAAAGATTATAATGAGGAAATCGATTGAGGGTTTCATGCAAAAGGGACAATGCAATGCGTAAGTGGCTGATTTATGCAGAATCTCTGCGTCATTTGGTATCAGAGCCAAAAAGCTACCTGTTCTACGTTTTGTTTTGACTCTGCATTATATCATACATATATGCCTAGACAAGTGTGTTAATTGCAGGAAAGTATGAGCAATGAGAACTACATCCATGGTGAAGTCTAGATGAAAACTACATTCAGCGTAGGAAGAAACCAACCAACGAAGGAGACAATCCAATGCTATAGACTAAATACAGAGGAATTCGAACATTGAATGCGGCATTGTGGAATGACGAAGATGATGTCGTAATGGAAAATCGGAAACCAGGTCGACGTGCAGGCCTTGGCAAATCGGAAGTTGAAGATTGCAACCGGTCGATGTGCAGGCCTTGCTGCCGAGACCGCATTACAACCTTTGATGCTATCACAGTGGAGTTGGGAGGTGATGACATTGTGAATTGGAATTCGTAAATGCATTGAAAGTCTTGCGAGTGAAGTATAAATTCTGAATTCATAACTGCATTAACAGTCCCACAAGTGAGATGTCCATTCTGAATTCATAATTGCATTAAGAAGTCTTGTAAGTGCGATGTAATTTTCTTTAGGCACCTTTCTTGTGTAGAAATAATTGCGTTCAATCTCATGTTGTGAATTGCCTCAGAATGTCATTACATTGATAGAGTGTGAAGATTAAAATGTAAGTTAGAAATTGGAGATATAGATCTCGGTCGATATAGGTCGTAGTCTTGATGTTTTATGTGGTTTAAAAAAAAATCAGAGTTGCGCATCAAAAGAGTCAAAGTTACGATCCAAATCTCGGCCAATTTAAATTGCAGTCTTGTATTGTAATAGCTGTGTGAGATATTTGTGAGACAAACGCAGGGATTATGGACTCCATAACTTGTGGAGAGTTGATACTTTGGTTCTATGATGATATAATGTTTTACTCCATTGGATATTAACACACACGTTAGTTGACTGCACCAAGCAAAAGAGCATCCAGTAATACAAGATGAACATAACAAAATCCATATGTTTGTGGCTCCCTCTTTCAAAGTCCATACCAAGAATATAAGGTTGGTCGACTTGTCTCTTTTAAGGTGTTGAAGTATTTTTTACAGATATGCATTGAAATATTGTTTGCAGAAAGCGTGGAAGACCCCTATTGAAGACTCGAGATTTGTGAAGCGTTTTTGAGTTCACGACATTGGGTAAGTGTTGTGTGAAGATCCGTGGAAGCATGTAAGAGAGGCTTTGTAGAGCGTGTGGACTGGAATTGTGTCAGCCTCAGTTTGAACATGGAACTTTCTAAGCGTGGAAACCAGAGACGAAGACTGGTATTTTTTGTCAAGCGAAATGGTGGAAAAGAGTTACAAAAACCAGAATTGGTTTTTGTGTAGCTTTTAAGTGGTAAGGCAGATACATTGTTAGCATAATTTGTTTTGAGCGTTGCTGGTCTAAGAAATCAGATTAAGAATGAAATCAATGCGGTATATCTGTTGCACACATTTGTATCCATTTATCAAGGTATGCATAGTTTCACTGAATTGATTGTTGAGGTTAAGGGCTAAATCAAACAAGAAGAAACAATATCGTTGCCTCCGAATTGTGTTATGCTTTCTGTGAGTTTTTTAAAGTGATATGTTCACAATACCTGCAAATTATGAAGAAAAATGAACTGTTGAAGAAGTGTTTTGACCTTGTTGATCAAGATTTGTTGGCAACATTCGAGAGAAAGCGTTGTGGCTGCCAATGCTAGTAGTTGGTAATGGACCAGCATGGAATGTTGAAACAAGTGAAATACCAATACAAGCACAGGTTCTGTGGGATGTTGGTACGTGGTTTATAAAACCTTGTTTATTGATTGATTTGGAAGAAAACAACGCTTGCGGGCAGCCTTATCATTAAAATTTGGATGGTTAAATTTTGCCATATTTGAGAAGTTAAGTTTTTTGTAAATTTTATGAAAGAGTAAAATCAATCCAAAGTTTTGGAATTGAAATACATCTCATAAATTGATGTGAAAATATGGTTCAAGCGTGGTTTTGTTTATTACTACCGGAGAAATATGTTGATGCCACCATGTTAAAGGGAAGTTTTGGAAAATTCCTATGAAGGAATTGGTTTGTACATTGAAGAGAGATGGTGTTGCATGAGAACCATCACTGCAAGAAGGAGTTGCATGGAAGTACAGGAAAACTGTCTGTGCTAAGATGATGAGCGTGTTGAAGATTTTATGGTATGAAGGGCATGAAAATATTCACAGTGATAAGAACAACATAGAAGAATGAAATCCGGATAATTGACATTGCAAAGAAAATGTTTATTGAAGGGAGAATAAGGTATAAAAATTCATTTCAAAGAGGTATTTAAAATGTTGAAAATTAAATGGTTTATTTTATTTTCATCATAAAATAAATCTTGGGAAAAGTGGAGTGCATTTCGATTTAAAGGCTTAAGTATCATGTGAAGTGATAATGGGAGATCATATAATTAGTGACTTATGATATTTTCATAAGAATGGAGTGTGAGAGAGAGTGAATATTTTACATCATGAAAATGTATTAAGGGTGGATGTTCATTGATATGTTGTATAACTTGAATTAGAGTCAAAATATCCAGTATTGTAATTATTGGGTTAAGCCTTGAAGTCAAATCATATGTTAAAGTCAAACGAAAAATTGGATAGCTTGAGTCAAGTTAAACCATTGAGTTATTGTACAAGAGGGGGTATTTTTCATCCAAGATGAAGAGTTGATGTCAAGTCTGGAGTCAAAGAACCTTAAATCAAGTCAAAGTTTGGAATGTAATTGGGTGCATGATCGGCGGAGCCCGACACCCAAAGATTTTGGTCATTGTAACGTAATAATTACTGCAGTTGTTGTTTTACAGCAAAGAGGAGCAAGAGAGTTTTCCAGAAATGATTCCAAGACAGAGAACTGAAAGATATCAAGTGCAAGAAGAGAGCTTGTATTCTTGGATGGCAAGTATGAAGGCTTGTTGAAAAGGAATTTGAATGAAATCAACAAGTGAACAAATGAAGTTCACAAAGGAGGAGAAGATGACTGTTGATAGTCATTTCAGAGGTTCTGAGAAAGACCTCAACCGAAGAAAGAAAAAGGAAAATGCTAAGGCAAATGGCATATGTACGCAGTTGACTGATGAAGAGTATGAGAGGGAGAAAGCTAAGATAACAGTTCACCTTGAGTTATTGATGGAATTTTTGCAGAGAAATACAAAATATCAAAGACATGGTTGGACCATGAGAAAGAAAGTGAAATGGCAGAGACTACACGCAAAGAGGGAACAACAGGTAGACATACAGTTGAAAGAAGAACTGAGGAAGCTCGAGCAGATGATGAGTGTGCAATTGAGATGTGAAGAACTCAGAGAGGTTGAGTTGCAAATGGAAGTTTCCATTTGTGGCCCAGAATAGGGTGAAATTCTGGGTGAAGAGATCAATGAGAAATATCTCATGGACTATTGGAATAGTTCAGAAGAATTGGAAGATATGTTGACAAGAGAACCAGATGAGGCTATGAAGCCTTGTATTTTTAAAACTCATAGTTTGTGTATGTTTGCAGGATGTGCAGAAGATGGTGGATAGTCTGGTGGAATTGTCACAGAGATGAATGAAACTCTTGAGGTGAAGTATGATGGAGAATGCCTTTCAAGGGAGGAAGGTACTTATTTGTTGCAGCAGAAAGAATTCATAGATGAATTCTTGTTTTCTGTAAGACATCCAGTTGAAGATGTTATGGAGCAGAAGCATAATGAAAATGCCAAAGTGATATTCCAAGGAGGTAAACAATGAATTTGTTTAATGAAATTGATGACAGATTTTTGCAATGTGATGATACAGAAAACAGGATAACTCAGGAGGATTGCCAGAAGAAGAATGAAATTGGGAATGAAGGTTGTGATTAAATGCTGGAAATATTTCACATGGAAATAGAGTTCTTGGAATGATGGTTGAAGGAACCTGACGGAGAAGTGAAGCTTACAGAACCTGATATAGAAGAGATTGTAGTTTCCATGCATGATAGGGATGAAATGTTTTTAACATTTATAGAGTTGAGTGAATGTTATAAATTTTCAAATAATACTATGGCTATAGGTACAGAAGGGAACATTAATAAATATGATGTTGAAATCAGAGAAATTGAGCAGAAATTATTTGGAGATGAGATGAAAGATAAGGAGTAGCAAGAAAGTTATGTCTTTAGAGACATAAAGGAAATATAAGTATTGAACCAACAGGATAAAGATGAAAGCAGCTAGCAATTCAAAACAGGATCTATTGAAATCCAGGAAGTCTATGATGGGAGATTGTTGCTTGAAGCAACAAAAGAGGCCAAAAGGTCTGGTATTTTTAAAACTAATAGTTTGTTAATGAATGCAGGTACAACACCGGATGAGAAATTTGTTACTATAGGAGCAATCAATAACTATAGTTGTGATCAAAGAGAAGTTCTTGATTATTCTTCATTTTAGAAAGTTGAGCGTTCAATGCCATTGGAGACGGAAACAACAAACCAAGAAGAATTACTCCGAGAATTTGACGGATGGAATCCAATTGACAGAGTGAGTGATGTTGGTGATGAATTACAAAAAGGAGTTGATACTTTAAAAGACCAATGACAAAAAAGATTTTGGAATCTTGGAGGGAACAAGTCATCGAGACTTGTGGCTATTGCATTATTACATAAAAGTGGCAGACCTCATAGACAAGAGCCTATAGAAACCTCTCTACATGGGGAGTCTGATGCATGAGCATTTTGCTTGATTTTCATTAAAATATTGCGTAGTTAGGGGGTGATGTCTTTTTAATTATTTTATGAACTATTATGCTCATTTTAATAAATTGAGAGAAATATATGAATGTGAGATTTATTGTAAATATTCTCTTAATTAATTAAGAATATGAGTGGAGTTGAGTTGGATAGATATTTGAGGGATTAGGAATTTCTTAAATGGAACTTAGTTGAGTCAAAGAAGGGATAGAGATATTTTAGGATTTGGTTGAGATTTGTGTGGAGGAAATCATGGATTCAAATTAATCCATAATTATGTATAAATATGAAGCTTGTTTAAGGATGGAGGACAGAGAGAGACATAGAGAGATAGAGAGGAATGGTTTGAGAACTTATGTAAAGGGGGCGAGATCCAAGAGGTCAACAATAGTTATATTCGGTCAAAGAAGGGTTTGCATTTATAAATTTCTAATGTATTTTGTGCAAGTATTTTAGTTATTATTCGGCTCTCTCTTCATATATGGTTTTGAGTTGATTCTAAGTAATTTTTATAAAGATTATAATGAGGAAATCGATTGAGGGTTTCATGCAAAAGGGACAATGCAATGCATACGTTGATGATTTATGCAGAATATTTACAACATTGACGATTTTTATTGTCCACTTGAAGGAGTATTTAATTGAATATGTGAGGTTTTCATATTTCCTATTGAATGTGTCACTTGAGGACTTCTTTGTTGAGCTTGAATAGGTGTGGAAAGAGTCATAATTGAAGAGGTACATGTTATTATTTTTTTTCCCTTCTTGTGATTAATTTGTTGCTACATTGATTTTTTTCTCCAAATTCCCATCCCATGCTTCCTCTTCTATGAATTGTACATCTCTATTGATTATGACCTTTTTGGTTACTAGATTTTATAGCTTATATGCCTTAGATTCATCACTATAAACCACAAATATGCATTTATCTCCTTTTCCATCTAATTTATTTCTTAATTCATTTGGGATATGTGCATATGCCAAGCATCGAAACACTCTCATGTGAGAAACACTATGTTTTCTGCCACTTCATGCTTCTTCTGGAATAATTTTCTTTATAATTTTGGTTGGACATCTATTTATATTATAAGTTTCACATACTACAACTTCAACCCAATATTCATTTGGAAAATGTTTCGCTTTTAACATTTTCCTCATTTCCATAATTGTTCTATTTTTTCATTAAGTGAAACCATTTTTTTAAGGTGTATACATTGTTATATGTTGTTTGTGAATCCCATACTTCTTGAAAAAATGTAGGAGGTAACTTGAAATATATTCACCATATTTATCAGCTCTTAATGCTTTGATGTGATGCCCACATTGTTTTTCAACACTGAGCCTTGAATTGAAAAATGTCCTCAAACACTTCATTTTTATGTCTTAGAAAGTAAACCCATGTTTTTCTTGTGTAGTCATCTATGAATATCAAGAAATAATAACTTCCACTAATTGAGGGTGTATGCATTGCACCACACAAATCTAAATGGATGATCTCAAAGTTCTTTTTCTCTTATTGAATTTCCTCATGGAAATGATTCACCATGTTGTTTTCCCAAGATGCACCACTTTTTGATTTTTCTATAAGTGGCAAACCCTTTACCATGCATTTCCTCTATAGTAAGTTTAGACCTCTAAAGTTGAGATGCTCAAATCATAGATGCCATAGCCATTTTTCATATTTTATTTTTGCTTGAAAGGTTGCTTGTGTGATTGCTACAATTTGTCCTTGATCTTCTTGTGGATTCTTTGAGAGTTGCTCTTAAGCAAGATCTACCTTCAAACATGGCTTTATCCTTAGGGGAAACATTCTATTACTTGTCTTCTAGACTTTAGCAATAAGTTGTTTACCTAGAAATTTATCTATGATTGTGCATTATCTATTTTTAAAAAATGATAGATAATGATTAGACTTACTGATCCACTAGTTTGTGTAAAAAATGAGCCTAATGTCTTAGAATCATTCATAGACACGGTTTTAAAATCCCTTCTCAACATTTGCAATTTTGTTTTCTTCACTCTTTCCATGCCTTGATATGTAATTTGGATAATGTCCCATGATTATTTTGACTTTTTTGTTGCTACAATCCTTGGAAAAATACTCTTATGCACTTCTTCAAATATGTAAAAGAGTGATTTGGAGGCCTTCTTCCTATTATTTCATAAGAAATTTTTCTCTTCTTGTGTCTATGTATTGTATGATACTAAATTAGCTGGTTTTTGGAATCCATTTTCTACAAGATCCTATATCTTGAGAACAAAAAAATATCTTCATTGTGATCACCCAATAACTATAGTTTTCCCATTAAACTAAGGAATCTGTGGATTTTTCAATCTTGTGCTTGAAGTTGCCATATCTCATTGATATACTCCTTCTCCCTGTCAAGCTCTAATAAACTTTTAACTCTAATATACCTACTCTAATACCACATGAAAAGAAGAAGAAGAGAAAAAACAATAGAGAAAACCAAAATAATGCACAAATACAAATTAAATATTAAATTTCACAACAAAGAATGAAACTATATATATATAATTGCATGTTGTGAATTTAATATTTAATTTGAATTTGTGTATTACTTTTGTTCAATCTATTATATATATATGACAAAGGCTATTATGTTGCATGCTTTGTTGTGAAATTTAATATTTAATTTATATGTATACACACATACTTTGACCCATTTTTGGATATCCCAACATGGGACGATTATAGAGTACTTAATAATACATAAAGTTGTTCACTTACACAAATTAATTGTGTAGTATATTAATTAAGCACATATGTACAGTAATTGCACATTGCACATATGAACCAAGCATTAACTGACCATTCCACATGTCTGCTGATATTTTTATGATTTTGATTGATGGATACTGACTACCTATTACGAATATCTTACAAGGGTGAAAATTTATATGCTGGTAAAATATTCAACCGGTTTCTTATTGCTTCAGCCTTAAGGTAAATCAACACCGATATTTTCTTTGTACTATAGGAATTTATTTCCAAAATGAAACACCTGGATCTTCCATTAAGGATTGTTTTATATAGGGAGATGAGGATTACTAGGAGCTTCTGGACATCATTATTCAAACTTGTTGGCACAAAGTTGTTGTTGAGTTCCAGCTATCATCCACATACAGACGAACATAAAAATGCATCAATTGACTATTGGAAAAGACTACTTGCAACACTATGTGAGAGGGGATTAATCAAATTGATTCTAGCATAGTTCAATTACAACTTATAGAAAATTTTAGAAATATGTTACATTCTATTCATATTGATGAACTAATAGCAACCTATATGCCACATTTGGTGATGAAAATATTCTACAGGAAAAAGACTTAGGGTTTATAACGAGCTGGAAAGTTAGAATAGAGTGAAAATCATGAATTTGACTGGTGTGTCGCAGAAGATGATGCACTGGGAAAATCATGACAGACATAATGTAGATTTCACTATGGGAGATTTGGTTTTTGTACATGGCTTCATCATTGGTGTAGATGTTTGAGGGCTTGCTCAAGATACTTTGTATTGTTAAATTGGTTAAGTATAAAATTGTTGTGAACAAGGACTTAATCTAATAGGAAGGAAGGAGATGTTTTACAAGACAAGTATAGGTGGGTTGGGCACACCACTGAGTAGAAAGTTAGTTGGTGTTACATGCCGAGAGGATGCTAGAACGCCCAAGCTTGCAAGAGTCTTTTAATGTCGTGAAAGATTGTCTTATTTTCTGTTTTTCTTTTTGTTTTAATGGAGGTTAGTCATCATCGTTATATATTATATTTCTATAGAAATATTAATTTTCAAAAGTGATTAATTTTATTATAAAGATAATTATTATAGTTTCTTATTAATGAATAAGAACTGAATCATTATTATTCCATAAATTATATTACTTCAAATAAATAATTTTTAACATGTAAGGGGATAAAGTTTTTAAATAGAGGTATTTATCAGTAGTTTAAAAAGTGTAATGAAACTATAAAGATTATGTTTTCCCAGGTCAGTGGTTTAGTCGTTTAGAGCTATAAAAAAAAGTAAATTTTGGCTTGAAATTAGGTGAAAATCACTTTAAGGGAATGGGAAAAATTGATGAGATAATAGATTCGAGGTAATTAGAATATAGTTACAATGTAAATGTAATTAGGAGTAAACAAGTTTTGAGCTTTGATTCTATGGAGTGTTTTGAATTCTGATTCTATGAAGTTGAAGTAGATTATGATCAATCTGTCTTTTAATGATTAAAAATATCATACTCTTCTTTTGTTCCAATTATTTTTCTGCACAATATTGTCCCCTGTCTTGTGATCTCCGTGCCTACATAATCACAAAAGATCACTATTTTTACTATATATAAATTATAGGAGAGACATAAAATCGACAGTGAAATCCCTGGTCTCAATCGACGGTATGTTCTTTGAACGCAGTACGGTGGCTACTAGGTTCAGAACAACATTGTATGCATCAATGGTTAAAGCCTCTAGATCATTCACTAATCAGACAAAGATGAAATTATTCAGCGTGGAATTCAATTCGAATTTATCACTGATTTCAATAATATAAATATCTTTGAAAACCCTAAAGCCTCCTACCAAATTAGTGTAAAAAAATCATCTTATAATGTGGAGAATATATACCATGCCTGACACCGATACAACCATACTACCTAACCCGTATTGTCTGGTCCGAGTGAGTGATGGAAACATCTGCGTTAGGACTCAAGAGTCACCATAGGAGTTTGAGATGCAGCAGATGATACAGAAGAAGATGTGAGCTTGGGTAACATGATAATTCTTAAAAGCCGACTTTGTGGGATGCGGTAATGTTGGTAATGTCGCAGAATGAGTTGAGAGCATGAAACTGAATGTTGACATATGTGTAAGAAGTGATGCTTCGGCCCCTGAAGAGGTTTGTCGTCAGGTGTGGGGATTATTCTAATACTTCCTCTCTGGCAAGAATTTTAAAAGCGGATAGGGGAATCAAATTTCAGTGTACACTTTGATATCATGAAGAGGTTTTTTGTTACATCAAAATTCAAAACTCTGTGTTGATAAACTTTCGAAACTAGTAACTAGGATCTCCAAAGTGGCAATTATGATTCCATAGAAATGTGGTGATTCCTCCAACAACCATCATTATGTCACATATACTATTCTAGTAGGAAATTTTAAAGAATAGAGTGCCAACAAAATGAAAGTTATATGCAAATAAAACAATACTCTTACCTCATCGAAAACAAAAACTTACAACTAATGATGCAGCTCCCAGAAAATAAAGTTTTGAAGTTTGCAACAAGAAACAGTGAAGGAGGCATCTTGAAACATCATTCTTGATTCTAGTTGGAAAATAATCACCTAAACTAGGTGGGGCCCACACAGGCTATTTTTAGGTGTATGTCTATTTTAAGACATGGTGAGCATATTCTATAAGTTGTAGGATGTTATTTGTGGATGGTTGGTCAAATGTGAAAAATAGATGAAATTCTATTTTTAGAAGATTGGGCGAAGTCCATTTATAGATCGTCGATCTAAAAATAGATGCATGTTGATTATTATTAGCTCTTAATAATAATCAGACAATAAACAACAACTTATTCTCTTGGAACACTTAATTTCAGTGAATAGATTTGTAAAATCATTGGGCTGAAGGAATTATGGAATTCCTAAGGGTTTACTGGAGTTCATGCATGGAGGACTCAATTAGAACTGAAGTGGAAAAGTTATGACAGAGTTGGAAGAGTAGTTCATGGAGTTGTATGTAGTTTAACTCAGTTAAAGTGAGTTAAACTCAGTTGAGCTAGTTCTATCTAATCTAACTGAATGATACACAAGTGAGAGTGGAGTGAATTAATTATTTAATTAATTCATAAATAATAACTCATTAATCAACTGAACAATACAACAGTTAACTACAGTGCATGTCAGTTCCAGTGGAGACCTAGTGGAGAGATAGGTGAAAGGGCAAGATGGACTATCCGTTGTGACTACTAGTGATGCATGAATTGCATCTACATATACATTGGAGTTGCAAATGATAATAACGCAGTCAAGGAGAGTGGGATTGCATCGAATTGGTCTTTGTAATCAACTTAGATTGCGTAGTGGAGGCAGGCTAGCAGGAGGGAAAAGATCGATGCATGGATTTGCAGATTTTTCTTGATTAGTGTGTGACGATTGATTGTACTGAGAGCTTGATGTACTAAGCTTTGTATAAGGATTGTTACATGATCTCCATGATACATAATATATGATAGTTGGGGTTTTCAGCTTTAGGCTTTCCCGTTAAACAACTGTGTTATGTGTGTTTTTATTGCTTCATGTGTTTTGCCATTGTTCATTAAATTTCCACAAGAATTATGGTGGAAGGATTATTTATTTCGCACGAAGATAAATATTGTGAGATCAGGAGAGTCCGGATATATACATGCATATTGTATATAATTTCTACATGGTATCGGAGTTGTGTTAATTACTGGAGATTGCAATTGTGAAGCGGTGCTGAGTTTTGTGCTGGTGGAGAAATTTGAATTTTCTGCAGGAGTTTCTTGGTGCGACAGTTGAGTATACATTGAAATGTCTTTCAATGGGTTGCGGTTAGAGTATGCACTCGAGGGAAACTCTAACTACATATCCTGGAAGGACAAGATGGAGGCGGTGCTTGAAGATAATGGCTTGAAGGAATTCATCGAGAGAGATGTTCCTAAGCCCACTTCGGCGGATGCTGCAGTACTTGACGCATGACAAAAGAAAGTAGTAAGGGCGAGGAGGATTCTGTTGGAAGGTGTGAAAGACCATATTTTCTCAATATTTCATGGGAAAGCCACTCCATATGCTATGTGGAAGGCTTTGACAGATTTGTTCCAAAGCAGAAGCAACCAGAGAAAGTTGGCGCTTAAAGACAAGCTCAGAAAAATAAAAATGGAGAAGAATGACACTATTCCGGTATACTTGACAAAGTTTTTCCAATGCAGGGATGAGCTTGGGAGTGTAGGAGTCAGTGTTGATTATGATGACTTGGTGAGCTTGGCTCTCCTTGGGCTTCCAAAGAGTTGGCATAGCTACGAGGACTCTGTCAATGGACGGGAGAAACTGCCGGGTTGGGAGTGACTTTGGTCGGATCTTGTGCAGGAGGAGATAAGGTGAAGTATTAGGGATGTCTCTTCATAAAAGCATGATGATGAAGAGGATTGTGCTTGGTTTCCAAGGCAAAGAAGAAGAAGGGGAAGAAATTCCATTCTATATCTGAGCCTGGTGAAGATGGCAAAGAGCATGACATGTCCAAAGTGAAGTGTTTTCACTGTCACGAGTTTAGACATATTGCCACAAATTTTCCACATAAGAAGAAGAACAAGATGGTTGCTGGAGCTGCAGCTGGTGAGGCTCTTGCCTCGCAATTTTAGCTTGACTTCTCATTGATCGCATGCATGGTGTCTAGTGCATTAGGATCGGGGTGGTACTTTGATAGTGGTGCTTCCTTTCACATGAAGGGAGATGTGAACCTTTTCAGTGACTTGGTGGAGAAAGATCTCTAGTTGCATGTTGAGTTGGGTGACGATGGATGATACAGTGCAACCGGCATTGGTACCATTACCTTTCAGAGGGCGTCAGGTAAACTCATTCTTTTACAAGATGTTGTGCATGTTCCAGGTTTAAAGAAGAATTTAATCTTAGTCGCAATGTTAGAGGATAAAGGCTATGATGTTGTCTTTAGTGAAGGAAAAGTTTTCCTTCGGCACAAAGCAACAGGGAAAGTCAAGAAGGCTGGGATTCGAGCTAAGAATCTCTACATACTTGAAATAGATGGGATTTCTACGGAGCTTCCTACTGTTGGGAAGTGTGAGAAATCCATGCAATTGAAGCTTGAGAGGGAGCAGGATTTGCATGCAGGTAAGAGTGAACCTCGGGATGTGGAGCAGCCACAAGATGAGGATCATGGAGTGGGAGCAACCACTCATGAAGAGAAATTTCTTGCCAGATGGGCAAAGGGAGTGCATGCAACTATACCACCAGGTGAGAGGTGGGGCGACATGCATGAGTAATCCCAAGAGGATATTTCTGGGCAGGATTCATTGATATGCTGTGGATCTCATGAATTGAACCTGGCTACGAGGTGCCCATAGAGCAGCAGTAGCATGATTAGTTGGATTGATGCAGTGAGATCAAAGTGACAGTGTCAGATACTGGAGCGCGGTTCAGAGTTGGAAGCAAGTGCAGAGTGCATGGGTGCAGAGTTCAACAACGCAGTGGTTCCTGAAGACATGTGCAGTAATTAAGCAGAAGTCAAATACTTTGATGACAGATGCATTATACCTATTGAGTTGTTTGGATCCTTTCAGTTTCGGAAGTGTTGCAGCAAGAGTTGCAGAGCAGATGCATGGAGTTGCAGCGTGCTTGCAAAGGTTGCAGGGTGAATGCATTGAGTTGCATGTCGCATGCAAAGACAGTCCTTTATTGTTGAGAGGGAGTGTTGAAGTTTGCACAAGAAACAGTGAAGGAGGCATCCTGAAACATCATCCTTGATCCTAGTTGGAAAATAATCACCTAAACTAGGTGGGGCCCACACCGGTTATTTTTAGGTGTATGTCTATTTTTAGACATGGTGAGCATATTATAAGTTGCAGGATGCTATTTGTGGATGGTTGGTCAAATGTGAAAAATAGATGAAATTCTATTTTTATAAGATTGGGAAAAGTCTATTCATAGATCGTCTATCTAAAAATAGATGCATGTCGATTATTATTAGCTCTTCATAATAATCAGACAATAAACAACAACTTATTCTCTTGGAGCACTTAATTTTAGTGAACAGATTTGTAAAATCAGTGGGTTGAAGGAATTACACAATTCCTAAGGGTTTACTGGAGTTCATGCATGGAGGACTCAGTTAGAACTAAAGTGGAAAAGTTATGAAAGAGTTGGAAGAGTAGTTCATGGAGTTGTATGCAGTTTAACTCAGTTGAGCTAGTTGTATCTAATCTAACTGAATGATACACTAGTGAGAGTGGAGTGAATTAATTAGTTAATTAATTCACAAATAATAACTCATTAATTAACTGAACAATACATCAGTTAACTACAGTGCATGTCAGTTCCAGTGGAGAGATAGGTGAAGGGGAAAGATGGACTATCCGTTGTGACTACTAGCGATGCATGAATTGCATCTACATATACATTGGAGTTGCCAATGATAATAACGTAGTCAAGGAGAGTGGAATTGCATTGAATTGGTCTTTTTAATAAGCTTGGATTGCGCAGTGGAGGCAGGTTAGCAGGAGGGAAAAGATCGGTGCATGGATTTGCAGATTTTTCCTGATTAGTGTGTGACGATTGATTGTACTGAGAGCTTGATGTACTAAGCTTTGTATGAGGATTTTTACATGATATCCATGATACATAATATATGATAGTTGGGGTTTTCAGCTTCAGGCTTTCTCGTTAAACAACTATGTTATGTGTGTTTTTATTGCTTCATGTGTTTTGCAATTGTTGATTAAATTTCCGCAAGAATTATAGTGGAAAGATTTTGTATTTTGCAAGAAGATAAATATTGTGAGATCAGGAGAGTCCGGATATATACATGCATATTGCATATAATTTCTACATAAAGGCAACAAACAACCAGCCTGCTATCAGGCCTTTAATGCACCCGATAGCAGCTCCACCATACATGCATGGGCATGCAACTGGACAACCCTCTGGCCGGGAAGAGAGTCCAGTGTCCATAGGAAAATACCAACACTACATGTCTTAATATTGCTTTCAATTAGTGACAATACCTCTATTTTATTATCGGTAGATTTCCATTTATTTTCCCCACTTCCTAAAGGTGATCATTATTTCTTAGATTATAGCCTCATTAATGCGGTTGGGAAATATATACCCACCCTTAGATTTAAATTTGTTTAAATCTTAAGAGTTTCAATGAACATTTTTTTTTCAGAGGGAGAAAAAACTCTGGTTTTTATTTTGTACTAGTGTAGTCCTGAAAATCAGTTGAAAACATACAATCCATGTCTATACATAATCCTTACACGTAATCTTAAAATTTTTCAACATATACCTACATTAGCTTCAGTATTCTCCTAAAAGATAACTGTCCTTTTTACATAAACAAAAATACCCATGTGTCCATGAAAAGTCAGAATACATATATGTCAAGTGTCTGTAGGAGACCAACATGTCTAGTTATAGAGTCAAAATAGAATCAGTGATAATATATTGGGACATTCCGAAAAATTTCACCATCCCTGCAAAATCTGGGCCTATCCCCCAATGTCATGGAAAAAATAGAAACTCAGAAAAAGGTTACCACTCTAGAGGCTTTGACCTCAGATGTATCTGATAAAGTATAATGCATAACTCCAAATATGCCTTCCAAGCCTTTCTTCGACAATCGATCTGCAATAATGTTTTTATCCCGATAGATGTGGGTGTAACTAATAGTGGAGAAGGACTAACCAAGCACATAGATCTTGTCCAACCAGTAGGTGAGGTTCCCTGGTGCTAGAGTATTATGGTTGTTCATGCAGTCTATAAATACTTTGGAGTCCCCAAAGACCCAAATTTTGTCAATGCAGAGTTGTCTGGAAAACCAAAGAACGCCCCATAGTGCCATCACCTCAGCCCTGGTGTTGGTCCCCATGCCACCAAACCAATGGATCTTTTAATGACAGGTAGGGGATATCACAAGCCATGCACCGCATCCACATTTTTGATGTTGTGTCGCCCCATCAAAGAAGCCCGTTGGATAGTGCATCTCATGTTGTCTATCCCTGTGTGACAGGTCTTTTGGTGGTCCATATTTAATCTTTTGTCCCTTCTAGGTCTTCAGTATCTGTCCCGCTACCCACTGTGGTGTAAATATATGATCTTCAAAAACCCCCTTATTTCTGCAGCACCAAATCCTCCAATGAACTATGATGGGAATGTTCCTGAGATTATATCCCTTTCCCCTCCACCACATGTAGCATTCTTGGGAATTTGTGAATGTCGGAGCCTCAAATCTGAATGCTGTCCTCAGTTGTTCCTAGATGGATCTGGAAAAAGAGCACCGGTAAAAAATATGTGTATTATCATCCTTGGCATATTTGTACAGACAACAAGAACCCGAGCCACTCCAACCCCGTTTCCTAGGGTTCATCCAGGTCATATTTTTATTCTTACTAACTAGCCAGAAAAAAATGATTTGTTTAGTTTGAGCCCTTGATTTCCATATGCCCTTTATCTAGTTAGTCTGCATGTTCTCTCCCTTCTGTGTAATCAGCATACGGTAAGTGTCCTGTGGCATAATATTATGTTCATGTATTCTATCTCCCCAAGTAATATGATCACCAATGCTGTTATGAATAAATCCCGAGGACATTAATCCCTTCATGAACACCTTCCATTCCTCCTTCAATTTCTCTGTGATTGAGATATCCTCAGTATCCATCCACTTTGGTGCGCCCTCTTGCCAACCTTTTATAATCTGTCCAAGAAAGAAAATCCCCTTGTTCTGTAGAAAATTGTTCAGTTGGGCACTAGTTTGACTGATATCTGGATGTCCCTTGATGCCACCATTTCCAATGATAATTTTCCTACCATTCCCAAATGTCCAGTACAAATTATTTGCCATTATAGGCCAAACCTTCCCAAAGCTAGCCCAGATGTATGAATGCCCACAGCACAGGGGCTTCACTGCAGGAGCAATATTATAACATGTGGGTTCATATTGGGGGATATATAATGAGGAAAAAATGACATAATATATTGGGGGATATATAGGGGGTAAAGGGTTTTTATATTGGCAAGTATAAAAAATGGAGCTCAAAGTTAATGAAAAAATATGAAGGGGTATAAAAAATGTTAATGAAAAAACTGATACCTACAATATATAGTTAAAGTAGGGGATTTTTAAACTCGGAAGGTGTATTGGGTTTATATTGGTAGGGGGTTAAATAATGTGTTTTTTAGAGAATTTTTCCAATATGTACTCAAATTAAGGGTATTGTTTAATATGCTATGATCGCACGTGATATGTTAGAGGTTCATTGAGTGAAGCCCTTGTGGCCCACAGTCCTTATCCCAACCATTCACCAATATGGTTTCTAAGTTTTGATTTCTAATATATTTAAAAGGTATGATGTCTCTCCATATTCCAGGAGTATGTAGACACCTCCAGATCGACTTGATAAGGAGGGATTTTCTAAATATATCAGTATCTAGGATTCCCCATCCACCCAGCTCCCTTGGTTTCATGATATGGTCCCACTTGATAAAATGTATCTTTCAATTGTCTCCACCCCCTCCCCAAATGAAATTTTCCATCATGGAATTTATTTTGTGTATGATAGATTTAGGAATTAGAAAGAGATGTGCCCAATAAACTGATAGTTTTTGTAAGATAGCTTGCACCAAGAACAATTTCCCCCCTTTTGACAGCCACCACGAGGACCATCCATTGATTCTCCTCCTGTATTTTTCAATGATCCAAAACCAATCTGCCACCCTATACTTGGAGGGTTTTAGTCTGAAGCCCAAATATGTTAAACCATCCTGAATGTTTTCAGTCATGAAATTAAAAATATTAGCAATCTATTCTCTGACAACCACGTCCCCTCTAGAAAATAACAAGCATGATTTAGCATATTTGGCCTACATACCAGTAGCTTCACAGAAATTATGAAAAATGTTCTTTAGATTGATCCACATTGAGAGAATTAACATACCAAAAATAAAGACATCATCAACAAAGAAATTATGAGAAATGTATAAGTTTTCAGTGATTTTTATCCCATGGAAATTACCTCCCACGACTGCCTTATTGATCTTAATGCTAAAGCTGTCCATAACAAGAATGAACAGTAAAGGAGATAAAGCACAACCTTGTCTTAGCCCTCTACCAATTCTAAAAAAATTTGATTCCTTTCCATTGATAATGACTACCATGTGTACATTGGAGATGCACCCCATGATCCAAACTGTCATACATCGACCAATCCTAATTTTAAACAGTACCATCATCAAGAAATCCCAGTCTATACTGTCATATGCCTTGCTAAGATCGATCTTCATGGTGACTGTTTCCAATTGTCGGTTATGGATAATATGTAGAATTTCTTGTGTTGAGAAAACAACATCATTAATGATACGATTGTTTAGGAAGCTGGACTATTCTCTGGTGATGTGTGAGGATATGCCACCCTTAATCCTTTCTGCAATGAGTTTTGTGATGAATTTATAAAGAGTGTTTCATAATGATATAAGCCAATAATCCTCAAATTTTTTCATTCCTTTATTTTTAGGAATAAGTGCTAGGAAGGTGGAATTGATAGCCCCATGTATATGACCTATAATACGTGCTTCTTCAACCAACTCTGTAATGTCATCCATAAGATAATCTGCAAAATGTAGGAAAAATTCAGGCATCCATCCGCCAGGGCTTGGGCATTTATCTAGTGTGAAAGATCTCGGGACACCCACCGCCTACTCCTTGCTAGCCTTCCTGTTGAGTCTGTCTCTATCAATCTCAGTGGAAATGATTGGGTAGTCCTCGATTGCCCATATTTTTTCTTCCATATATTTTGCCTCCCAAGCCCTGTACATTGTCTCAAAGTGTTTTACTACCGCCATCTGAATAATGTGTGTGGATTTGTTCTCAATCCCATGAAACTCAATATTCCATATCATGTTTTGATTCTTTCTTCCATTCACGAATTTATGGAAAAAATTTATGTTCTTATCACCCTCCTTGAGCCAGAGTGCTCTGTTTTTTAGTCTCCAGGTCTTCTCCTGGATGAGAAGGATCTTTTTTTTTCTTCCTCCAAAATATTGAGTCTATTCCAATCCCTTCCAGCCACAGTCCCACTTTACATATTGGCAAATATCAGCTTTTATGCCTACACAATATCCTGAAATCTCCGAGCCAGTTTTTGTTTTTTCTCCTTTTCCCAAACTCAAACCACCCGCTTTAGTTCCCTCAAATTGTTTCACAGAAAATTCATGGCCTAAATACCAGCCTCCCTCCTATGTGTTTTTAGGAAATTACCAACCATCCTATTAAACTCATTATCCTCAAGCTAGGTTCTATTAAACTTGAAGGGGCACCCCCTTATCATCTGTTCAAACTTCCACTCCAGTGTCACAGGACAATGGTCTGAAATGTGTAGTGTTTCAACCCAAGCCTTTGTACTACCCATGCATTCCAGTAGGGTGTAAGTTATTAAAAATCTGTCGATTCTTTTTTCAATAAGATCATGTGCAATACGCCCATTACACCAGGTAGGATAGTCATTAACATGCAGCAGGTCACAAATATGTGCATTTCGTAACAAATATCCAATGAAATCTGCCAAGGGATCTCGTCTCCAACCTGAACCCCATGTATACCCCATCTCCAGAGTGAAGTTCATATCCTCATAAAAAATGGAGTTTTTAATGTAGAGTACCCCACTAGACTCCATCCTACCCTAGAATAATTCACTCCCCCTGTATGGTGCATAAAGGTTGATCAAGTGGATCCTCCGTTTGAAACCCTGAATAAAACCTGTCAAAATGATTCCCCCGAAAAAATTGAATGCTGCGAAACTCGTCCACCTGGGGTCCCAAAAAACTGCCAGCCCACCAGACTTCCCCTTGGCGCCCTTCACCACTGCATGACAAGCTGGGAACATGACACAGAAATAAGACAGTGAGTTAGCTATAGTCTTCATCGTCTCTTGGAAACAAATAAGACAAAGGTTCATGCTTCTAAAAAAATCTTGTAGAGAAAGGAATTTTTCCCTCACCCCCAGACCCCGGATATTTAGAGTGCAACACTTCATTATGACCCTTCCTGATTGGGCGCTAGTGCTCCAAGGACCCGATGAATAACTTGTGAGATAGGGATATCATGAAAATTTCTAGGATGAAAATCAGTGTCATTAATCCCAGTAGCTAGAGAACTTTTCTTCTGTCTCGGGGGCGCTTGCCCCTTCAAATAGTGACATTAGAAGTAGATGAAGGTCTTAGATAAGCAAGGGAGGAAATGGGTCTAGAAGTATGTACCTCAAACGACACTAGGTCGGCCTCCAGATTGTGCAATAGAAGTTCAATATCACTCCCCACAAAATTATGTGGGGAAATGAGCGCTTCAAGTTCAGGTTTAGGATGGAGACACGTGGATATACCAGATAGTCCATGGTTTGATGCGGCCATCTGTGGAGGGATGAATGTGTCATGTTCAAGTGTCATCAGAGACTTGGAATCAAAATGGTGATGGGGAGGCAAGACCGTGGTTTCGAGGACCTCCATAGCCTATGATTTCTTTTCTGTCACCATAGGAACAACCAGGAGATGTAACAGGGCACGACCAGAAAATCAAGGAGACACTGACTGATGAATCTTCCTGACCCTAGACCTACCCCCCATCAGGGTAGGTGAGGTTCGTCATTGAAAATCACAATTTCCCATGGTATCCGACCCCAAGCCCTCATGTTGAAAAGATAGTAACGAGTAGAGAGGAGAGTCAATATGTGACTTACCATTTTTGTGATGTCAAAGGGGTGTCCCTTGCGAATCGCGATTCCGTAAAGGACTTGACTTATGTGACCCAGACTTCAAATCCTCCCAAGGCTGCAGGGTCCTCCCAGCTTGCCCATACGGAACCTTCGCACATGAGCCATGCAAGTGACCCGTTTGATGATAATAATCTCACTGAAACAGGACCCTCCAATAATTAATCAATTTTTTGTGTTGTATATTATCCCAGACTAGATCAATATGGGGAAGAAGACCCCCCACAAATGGCACCTCAACCAATATCCATGCCATACGTTTTTCAAAGATACCTAGGCTCTTCGGGTCCACAAAACAACACTTACCAATATAGTCCCTAATTGCTGTGAGAACCTGAAAGGTCCATAATTCCAGCGAGAGGCCAAGTAACATGACCCATACCAAATAATTCTGCGAAGTGTTATAGCCTAGATTGAACCACACATACCACTTATGGAGGGATAAAAAGCATCAGTTAGTCACCCACGTCATCCGTGAGACTTCAACGACATCTTCCGGATCCACAAAATGAAAATTGTACCATCCCTTTGGCAACTTACAAATCATCGGGGTATAACCCAATAACTTGTTCCATGCCTCCGATAACCATTGTGTGAGGTCCAGATCTCTGTTGTTCACAAAAATCCATCGTCCGATCAGTGCCCTGGAATACAAACTGGTCGAGTGGTCCCCCATCAGATCTGGCTCGAGACACAACACTCTACCATCAGAGGAGGGCTTGAATGGCTTCAACTGTCATGCCGATGTTTTCAAAAAAACCCTCTTACGTGAATGAAACTTGTACTCCGGTGGAGGCACAGGATAGTCGTCAAAAGGGAAGGTAGTAAAACTTAGGCTAGTGATATCCTCTCGTGAATTTTGAGGCTTTTGGTGTGTCAGTATATCCAACGCCTTAGCCTGTCCTTCCGCCACCTCCACCGCATGCAAAAAAGCATCAGGATGTAGTTCCTTATCTAGTTCTTCCAGGAAGGCTTCAAGATCTGCCATGTGTACCAATTTACATCACCATCAGCAAACTAAGCCATGAAATAAGTCACCTGTCACCCCCCAGTTCACCAAGGATGTGACCATTACCAAAGTATAATCCTAGAAATAAAAAACATAAAGGCTCCTAAAACCTTTAGCTCATATAGAAATCCAAAAGTAGCTACTCCACACGAAAAGTGGTACCACCTGTCGATTACACAATCCCAGGTCAACTAATGTTCGTAAATGAAAAAGGAAGAATGCGATGGGACACACCACCAGCCCCCGCCCTGGAAAATAATTTGAAATTCCTGACCAATAGAAATAATATTCTGATTAGGACACCACCAAAAAGTTCGGTCCGGAAATGCAGGTCTACACCCAAAAAATGGATGTCAAACGAGCACCGACCAGCAGAGAGAACACCCTCTAGCAGTGTGCTCACATCCACAATAACCAATAAAAGAAGCACTAATCTCTCATCAAATTCTCATCCTAAAGGTTGCAGTGATGACACATAACACAGACCAAAATCGAAAGTCTCACCTCTCAGAACCAGTGTGGGGGCCGAAGTTTTCTTACTCTAGAATCTTGTTCCAACGATTCCGCCAGGCTTCCATATATCACATTTTGCAACATATAACTTATAACTTTAAAGGTAAAAATATAAATCACCAATAACTATGTGCAAACTGTTATATCGATGCGATACGATATTTGCAACTTTAAACATTTACTATGTGATAAATGACTTAAGATAAGGGATTTGAAATGTGATCAAAGAAACTTGGGTTTCGACCGAAACTGAAACAACACACAAGTTTGTGTTTACTCTCACCTTGATTGAGTACTACTACAATAGTAATATCAAATAGTTGTTGAAGGGTCCGCACGCGTGAGTAGTAGGCATCAAAACAAACCTTCATCGTAGTAGGCATCAAACAACCCTTCAACCAATGGGAGCCCTTCCTATCAGTATCAGTAACCTACATGAAAGAGGAGCCATTTCTGGACTCCTATTCTCTCCAAGGCCCCAGAATAGCTACAACTGCACCTTCTCCTATTCTCTCCAAGGCCCCAGACTAGCTACAACTGAGCATAAACTTTCATCAATAGCTGCTCCCAAAAACCAAACTCGAAACTTTCACCTCTGAGAACTAGTACGGGGGCCGAAATTTCTTACTCTAGTATCTTGTTCCAACGATTCCCCCAGGCTTCCATTTATTGCATTTCGCAACATATAACTTATAACTTTAAAATTAAACATATAAATTGTCGATCGTGATGTGCAAACTATTATATCGATGTGATACGATATTCGCAACTTTAAACATTTGTTATGCGATAAATGACTTAAGATAAGGGATTTGCGATCTGATCAGAGAAACTTGGGTTTCGTCCGAAACTACAACAACACACAAGTTTGCGATGACTCTCAACTTGATTGAGTACTTACGTAACAGTAAGATCAAATGACTATTGAAGGGTGCATGCGTGCGAGTAATAGGCATCAAAACAAACCTTCATCGTAGTAGGCATCAAACAACCCTTCAACCAATGAGAGCCTTTCCTATCAGTATCAGTAACCTACATGAATGAGGAGCCATTTCCGGATTCCTCCTTTTCCATTGGGAGTTATGGATGCCCAACTTGAAAAAAATCATAATGCAAATGTATATATGTCGTTTTATGTACCTGAAATTAAAAGAAACTCAATGACACCCAACCACCCATCCTTTGGAGTTGGGAAGTTGTTTGCAGTGGATGATCCAATTGCCTCGTCCCTTGGCATATGCACATACTAAAGCTCACGTGACTCAGGCATAGCCTTACTCTCAGAATCCACACCACACACAGTTTCAGATGCCCAACTACAAATAGACTTATCAAACAAGACCCGTTTCAATGAACATATATGTATATGTTGTTCAACTACTTTTTGTTCCGCCTTGTTATCAGATAATTGTTTTGTGGCATGATCTCTTTCATCCATGGAGTTATAGAGAATTATCTCTTAAATACGAATAAAGAATTCCATTAATATTTTGAGAAGGGAATGAATGATTTGAGGAACATGTGATTTCTTTGTTGTTTGCAAAATCCCGTCGATCTAGTCTCAGTGGGTTGAGAGGAGGTGGATTTTGTAGATCAATTCGTTGCTTGATTCGTTATTTAAATTATGGGAAAGGATGAAAATTACAAGCATATGAACTTAAATGGTCAGTGAACACGTATATTCCTGGACCATGCCAGGCCATTTCTGTAATCTGTGAAGTTTTTTTTGCCAAAGTGGGGAAAATTTTGGGGATTGTTGTTACTACTAGTTCCACAAAATGGATGGAAGTCGAAGCAGGAACCACTTAACTACGACGGCATCGAAAACCATGTTTCTTGTTATTACACAACACTGTTATCCTCTTTGTCATTCAGATTCACATTTTAACAATAAATTTACAATAGGAATGTCATATTCACATTTTAACAATAAATTACAGTATTCCTAAATGGTAAATGAGCTAAAAAATTGGGTAGTTTTATTGAAAAGTGGCACTAAATACCAGATGGAATTGGAATTGTTTATTTTGATGATAATGAAATTATATTTCAGTCTTGAAATTACATCAGAACCAACTTTAGCAATTTGAGAATCATTTTATAAAGAAGAAACTTTTCTGACTGTCATATGGTGTCCTAAGATTAAGGATTACTATGTTTAAGATCATTTTGATGCTTCTAATTATAAAACTTGTAAATGATTTTAATGATTTTCTGACTACGACAGTGTTGGAAATAACTCCCAACCACCGCCATGAATAAGGAGTGGCATTAGCCCACACTCAATTGAATTTTGTTGTAGGAAGGACAAGCACAAATCCAAGAGTGGGAGGCGTTTTCACGCAATGTTCAGAAAAATAGAGCAGAGCCCATACTCTACATTTATTTCTTACCTACCGCATCAACTTACCATTTTCCCGTAACTTCACGCCCGCAAAATTTTATGTTTTTTGATAAGTTCTGCAAATTATGTTGTTTGAGTTCTTGTAGAAATTATATACAATATGCATGTATATATCCGGACTCTCCTGATCTAACAATATTTATCTTCTTGCTAAATACAGAATCCTTCCACTATAATGCTTGCGGAAATTTAATCAACAATTGCAAAACACATGAAGCAATAAAAACACACATAACACAGTTGTTTAACGGGAAATCCTGAAGCTAAAAACCCAAACTATCATATATTATGTATCATGGAGATCATGTAACAATCTCATACAAAGCTTAGTACATCAAGCTCTTAGTACAATACAATCGTCACACACTATCGTGAAGAAATTTGCAAATCCATGCACTAATTTCTGCCTCCTGATAGCCTACCTCCACTGTGCAATCCAAGTTTATTACAAATACCAATTCAATACAATCCCACTCTCATTGACTATGTGATTATCATTAGCAACTCCAATGTATATGTAGATGCAATTCATGCATCACTAGTAGTCACAACGGATAGTCCATCTTGCCCTTTCACCTATCTCTCCACTGGGTCTCCACTGGATCTGACATGCATTGTAGTTAATTGTTTTATTGTTCAGTTGATTAATGAGTTATTATTTGTGAATTAATTAACTAATTAATTCACTCCACTCTCACTAGTGTATCATTCAGTTAGAATAGATACAACTAGCTCAACTGAGTCTAACTGAGTTAAACTGAATACAACTCCATGAACTACTCTTCCAACTCTGTCATAACTTTGCCACTTCAGTTCTAACTGAGTCCTCCATGCATGAACTCCAGTAAACCATTAGGAATTGCGTAATTCCTTCAGGCCATTGATTTTCCAAATATGTTCACTGAAATAAAGTGCTCCAAGAGAATAAATTGATATTTAGAGTCTGATTATTATTAAGGGCTAATAATAATCAACATGCATCTATTTTTAGATCAACGATCTATAAATAGACTTCACCCAATATTCTAAAAATATAATTTCATATATTTTTCACATTTGACCAACCATCTACAAATAGCCTCCTGTTACATATAGAATATGCTCACCATGTCTAAAAATATACATACACCTAAAAATAACCTGTGTGGGCCCCACCTAGTTTAGGTGATTATTTTCCAACTAGGATCAAGGATGATGTTTCATGATGCCTCCTTTACTATTTCTTGTTGCAAAATTCAACACTCCCTCTCAATAAGAAAGGATTGTCTTTGCATGCGACATGTGACTCCATGCATTCGCCCTACAACCTTTGCAAGCGCCCTGCAACTCCATGCATCCGCTCTGTAACTCTTGCTGCAACACTTCTGAAACTGAATAGCCTCCAAACAACTCAATCAGTCTAATGCATCTATCATCAAAGTCTTCGACTTCTTATTAGCTACTGCACATGTCTTCATGAACCACTGCGCTGTTGAACTTTTAACCCATGCACTCTGCACTTGCTGTCAACTCTGAACCGTGCTCCAGTATCCGAAACTGTCACTTTGATCTGCCCGCATCAATCCAACTGATCATGCTACTACTGCTCTGTGGGAAGCTCGTAGCCAGGTTCAATTCATGAGATCCACACCATCTCAATGAATCCTGCCCAGAAATCTCCACTTGGGATTATTCATGCATGTCACCCCACCTCTCACCTGGTGGTATCGCTGCATGCACTCCCTCTACCCATCCGGCATGAAATTTCTTTGCATGAGTGGTTTCTCCCACTCCATGATCCTCATCTTGTGGCTGCTCCACATATCGAGGTTCACACTTACCTGCATGCAAATCTTGCTCTCTCTCAAGATTCAATTGCATGGATTTCTCACACTTCCCAACAGTAGGAAGCTTAGTAGAAATCTCATCTACATCAAGTCTATAGAGATTCTTCTACATCTCCAGTTGTGGCTGCTCCACAACCTTCTGAGAGTGCTTCTCAGGCTCCATGTTGAGAGGCTCCCTCTCAACCACCAAGTCACTATCATCTGCTTTTATCCTCAAAGCTTTACATTCATCTTGTACCTCAGTGCATGTAGATTCTTGGCTCACAAACATTGTAATTGTCCCGCCGTCGCAAAATTTTCTAACAAAAGAGTTGATTTTACATCGACGATATCTCCCTCATCCGAGCTCCGATTCGACCAATTTTTTTTTCAATTTGGGTATTTTTTCTCAAGGAATCCAAATATGCTATTTGTTTCTGAAAATATTTCACCAAAAATTTCATATATTCTCTGCAAACTCGCGCGCCCAAAAATTCCTTCTCTCATTCCATGTAGAAAATCTACAACACAGCTTCGATACCATGTAGAAATTATATACAATATGCATGTATATATCCGGACTCTCCTGATCTAACAATATTTATATTCTTGCTAAATACAGAATCCTTCCACTATAATTCTTGCGGAAATTTAATCAACAATTTCAAAACACATGAAGCAATAAAAGCACACATAACACAGTTGTTTAACAGGAAAGCCTGAAGCTAAAAACCCCAACTATCATATATTATGTATCATGGAGATCATGTAACAATCTCATACAAAGCTTAGTACATCAAGCTCTCAGTACAATACAATTGTCACACACTATCATGAAGAAATTTGCAAATCCATGCACTGATTTCTGCCTCCTAATAGCCTACCTCCACTGTGCAATCCAAGTTGATTACAAAGACCAATTCGATGCAATCCCACTCTCATTGACTGCATGATTATCATTGGAAACTCCAATGTATATGTAGATGCAATTCATGCATCACTAGTAGTCACAACGGATAATCCATCTTGCCCTTTCACCTATCTCTCCACTAGGTCTCCACTGATCTGACATGCACTATAGTTAACTGTTGTATTGTTCAGTTGATTAATGAGTTATTATTTATGAATTAATTAACTAATTAATTCACTCCACTCTCACTAATGTATCATTTAGTTAGATTAGATACAACTAGCTCAACTGATTCTAACTGAGTTAAACTGAATACAACTCCATGAACTACTCTTCCAACTTTGTCATAACTTTTCCACTTTAGTTCTAACTGATTCCTCCATGCATGAACTCCAGTAAACCCTTAGGAATTGCGTAATTCCTTCGACACACTGATTTTCCAAATATGTTCACTGAAATAAAGTGCTCTAAGAGAATAAGTTGATATTTAGAGTCTGATTATTATCAAGGGCTAATAATAATCGACATGCATCTATTTTTAGATCAGCGATCTATAAATAGACTTCGCCCAATATTCTAAAAATAGAATTTCATCTACTTTTCACATTTGACCAACCATCTACAAATAGCCTCCTGCTACATATAGAATATGCTCACCATGTCTAAAAATAGACATACACCTAAAAATAACCTGTGTGGGCCCCACCTAGTTTAGGTGATTATTTTCCAACTAGGATCAAGGATGATGTTTCAGGATGCCTCCTTTACTATTTCTTATTGCAAACTTCAACAGTTCTGATGCGATATCGCCGCCGTGTATCAAAATCGCTGAAGTTTGTGTTTACTATTAAAAGGCTGCATGGTATTTTGTTTTGAATGCGATACGATGTGTGCAATTGCATATGTTTTAGTTTCCAGTTAAGTGCTCGCAAAGTTAATTTTTTTGCGATGCGATGCGATGCAATCGTGCCACCGCACATCGCAATCGCAAAGTATTAAGGATTTCCATTATGGAAACGAGCTAAGTTTTGCACCATGTGATGGAGGGTCGGACACGACGTGATTTCAAAGCCGACACCGATAATATTTGAGGTAGGGGCTTTTATACAACACGACTTTGTGCGTCGTTAATGAAGAAATTGGCCTTGACAACAAAATGACGATTGGTTGTTACCCGTCCATCAAGCATTGAATAGGATTTAAGTTTTTAAGGCTTCGACCATTTGTATTAAAAAAAAATGTAATTTCATTTTTTGAGTGTGATGGAATATAAAAAGAAATTTTGTTCCACTCCTGTGTTTTATGCTATCTATATCTGTGAATTTTAATTTACGTAGTAATTTGTGCATTCTCTGTGTTGTGGGGGAAAAATTTTTCCTTTGTGTTTGTTTTATTCAATATTTCCAACATGGTATCAGAGGAGGTCTATTCTCTCAGTAAAAGAACAAACTCTCTTTACTAAAGAATTTGTAAGATTGTTTGTTTGTAGAAGCAGAAGTCTCCAGCAGTGTGAAAGCTTTTACAGCAGTGAGAAAGTTTGTGTTTACACATTCAAGATGGAAGCAACAGGCACAAGCCTGAAAAATCCACAACTACCATAGTTCAATGGTAAAAACTATGATTATTGGGCCATTACAATGAGGGCCATGTTTTCTTCAAAAGATATTTTGGAGCTGGTGGAAAATTGTTTTCCAGAACCAGCAGATGCAACAACGCTTAATGCTTTGAAAACAACATAAAGAGACTTGTTGAAAGATAATAGGAAGAAGGACTCCAAATCCCTCTTCTATATCTTCCAAGAAGTACATGAGAGTATTTTCCCAAGATTTGCAGCAGCAGCAAAGTCCAAGGAGGCATGAGATATCCTCAAGACAACCTATGAAGGCATGGAGAAGGTGAAGACAACAAAATTACAAATGCTGAGGAGAGATTTTGAAACTCTGTATGAAAGAGTCTGATAACATAGACTTATTCTTCACACATGTGATTAGGTTGGTTACCCAAAGGTCTCATGGAGAGACACTTGAGGAAAGAAGAATAGTGGAGAAAATCCTAAGAAGCCTACCAACAAGATTTGATGCCATAGTAGTGGCCATAGAAGAGACAAAGGATCTCTCAAAATTTTCAGTGGATGAGCTCCATGCATCACTGAGGTCTCATGAACATAGACTGAACAAATAAATGAACTCCTCATTGGAGCATGCATTCAAGACACAAATGTCTTTTGGTCAAGGTAGAGTTTGAGGAAGATCAGACTACCGAGGAAGAGGAAGAAGCCCACACAGAGGTGGAAGAAGCAGCCCTGCAAGCACAACTGGAAGGGGAAGTAATCAGAATCCAAGCGAAGGCTCAAGCCAAAATCAAGCACAAGGATAGAGGTATGAAAAATCTCAAGTACAATTTCATTATTGTAAAAAGTATGGGCATTGTTCCAATTAAAGTAGAAAGAAACAAAATGACATGGGTAGTAAACCTAGTGTAAATTTTATAAGAGAAAATCAGAACCATGGAAATGTGCTTTTAAATTGTAATGTAGCACAAGAAAAACAAGAAGATGTATGTTTCTTAGATTCAGGTTGCAGTAACCATATGACTGGAAGCATAGCAATGTTTGCCAATCTAGATGAAAGTATAAAATCTGAAGTGACAACAGGGACTGATATTAAGGTATCTGTCATGGGGAAAGGAATAGTAATAATACTGACAAACAAGGGAGAGAAGAAGTTTGTGTCGGATGTCTATTATGTACCTGGCTTGAAATGTAACCTTCTAAGCATTGGAAAATTGATCATGAATAAGGGATATAATGTGTTTTTTAAAAATGATGTGTGTACAATCATGGACATACCTCCAAGTAAATGGGTCATTGCAGAAGTGCATATGACAAGCAATAGGATGTTTCCTCTCAAGATCATAATAGACTTGAAGGAAGGAGGTGTTGTAGAAACAGTCACACAAGAATTCTTTCAGGAAGAAGTGAAATATGAAAACTGGTTATGGCATTTGAGATTTGGACATCTCAATTTCGAAGGTTTGAACTTGTTGCATAGAAAAGGGATGGTAAAGGGATTACCACTCATAGAGAAACCAGACAACCTATTTGAAGGCTGCATCTTGGGAAAACAACACAGAGAATCATTTCTAGCAGGAAAGGGTATAAGGGCAAAGTCACCCTTAGAGATTGTCCACTCAGATTTATGTGGACCAATGAAAACACCATCATTAGCTGGCAGTCATTATGTTTATACATTTATAGATGATTACGCAAGGAAGACATGGGTGTATTTTCTAAAACAGAAAAGTGAAGTGTTTGAACAGTTCTACCACTTCAAAGCTTTTGTTGAGAAGCAAAGTGTACACTACATAAAAGTGTTGAGAACTGACAGAGGTGGAGAGTATATCTCCAAATAATTCCTACATTTCTGTAGGGAGAAGTTTACCACAAGGTATACACCATGGAAAAATGGTGTAGCAGAAAGAAAGAATAGAACCATCATGGACATGTAAGAAGTATGTTGAAGGCAAAGCATTTGCCAAATGATTATTGAGTAGAATTTGTCAATTGTGCAACATATATTTTAAATAGATGTCCAACCAAAGTTGTTATGAACAGAGTTCCGGAAGAAGCATGGAGTGGAACAAAGCAATTTTTCCCTCACACGAGAGTATTTGGATGTGTAGCATATGCACATGTTCCAGATTAGTTAAGGAAGAATTTGGACAACAAGGGGGAGAAGTGTATCTTCGCTGGATACAGTGATGAGTCCAAGGCCTACAAACTCTATAATCCATCAACCAAGAAAGTTATAATCAATAAAGATGTTCATTTCATTGAAGAAGAAGCTTGGCATGAAAGTTTAGAGAAGACTGTAAATGTGAAGACGTGTATTTCACATGAAGACAAAGAGGAATTGATTGCAGAAAATAATTCCTCAATGGTGGCTCCTCCTCCACCTACACAAGCTCAACAGAGCACACTGCAAGCAAGCAATAGAGAAGCAATGTAAAATCAAGAAAGTGCTTCTCCAAGCACACCACAGGGATCAACAACTCCCTTGACTTCAAGTGGAACTCCAAGCACATCTTCAGAAAATACAAGAAGACCAAGATCCATAAATTTGACTGAAATTTATGAGCAAGAAGAAGTAAAAAATAATGCTAGTTAAATTCTTTATTTGCTTTGTTTTTTCATGTTGATGACCCAATCCATTTCGAAGATGCAGTCAAAGAAGAGAAGTGGATTGAAGCAATGAATGAAGAGATAAGTGCAATAAAAAGAAATGACACATGGGAGTTAGTGGACCTCCCACAAGGAAAAGGAGTCATTGGAGTGAAATGGGTCTATAAGACCAAGAGAAATATTGAAGGCAATATAGAAAGACACAAAGCAAGACTTTTTGTCAAAGGCTACAAGTAGTAGCAAGGAAGAGACTATGAAGAAACCTTTGCACTAGTTGCAAGGATGGAAACAGTGAGGACAATGTTGTCCATAATAGCACAAAAAAAGTGGAAAGTTTATCAAATTGATGTGAAGTCAACATTCTTGAATGGAGCATTGAAACAAGAGGTATATGTTGAACAACCTCTTGGCAATGAGATATAAGGCCAAGAGCACAAAGTATGTAAGTTGAAGTAAGATCTTTATGGGCTAAAGCAAGCACCAAGAGCATGGTATAGCAAGATTGATGCTTACCTGATGGATAATGTGTTTGAAAAGTGTGATGGTGAACCCACACTCTACATTAATGAAAATGACGATAAAATCCTTCTTGTAGTTTTATATGTAGATGATTTAATTTTTACAGACAATGATGTTTCTCTCATTGTTTATTTTAAAGCAGTCATGAAAAGTGAATTTGAAATGACTGACTTGGGTTTATTGAGATAATTTTTGGGGATAGAAGTAAATAAAAATGAAAAGGGAATTTTTATTTCCCAAGAAAAATATGTTGGAGAATTTTTAAATAGGTTTAACATGGAGAGAAAAAAGCATCAACAACTCCAACTGTCATGGGGTTGAAGTTAAGAAAAGAAGATTGTAGCAAGAATGTCGATTTGACATTGTACAAGAGCATAGTTGGCAGTCTAATGTATTTGAATGCAACTAGGCCTGATATTATGTATGCAGTGAGTTTAATATCCAGATTAATGGAGACACCTAAGGAGACACATTGACAAGAAGCCAAGAGAATTTTAAGATGTGTGAATGGAACAAATGAGTATGGTGATCTATACTTCTCAACTGATAATTTTAAATTGATTGGTTACACTCACAGTGATTGAGTTGGAAGTGTAGATGACAGAAAGAGAACATCTGGGTATGTATTTCATGTAGGATCAGGAGCCATTTCATGGGCTTCCAAGAAGCAGCCCATAGTTTCATTATCAACAGCAGAAGTTGAATATGTAGCAACAACAACAACAACATGCCAAGCTATTTGGATGAGAAGGATGCTAAGAGATTTATGTCATGAGCAAGACAAAGGAACCACAATTTATTGTGATAATAGCTCAGCAATTGCATTATCAAAGAATTTTGTTTTTCACAAGAGAACAAATTATATTGATGAAAAGTATCATTTTATAAGGGAATTGGTGAAAAATGGTGAAATTGTTTTGCAGCATTGTAGGTCAGAGGAACAGTTTGCTGATATCCTCACAAAGCCATTAGGACAGAGAAGTTTTGTTTATCTCAGACAGTATTTGGGAATGATCTTTGGCGGCAGTTTTGATTAAGGGGGAGTGTTGGAAATAACTCCCAACCACCGCCATGAATGAGTGGCAGCAACCCACACTCAATTGAATTTTGTTGCAGGAAGAAAAAGCATAGATCTAAGAGCCGGAGGCGTTTTCACGCAATGTTCAGAAAAACAGATCAGAGGCCATACTCTACGTTTCTTTCTTACTTGCCGCATCAACTTACCATTTTCCTGCAACTTTGCGCCCACAACATTTTATGTTTTCTGATAAGTTCCACAAGTTATTTTGTTTGAGTTGGGATGCGATATTGCCGCCGCGTATCACAATCACTGAAGTTTGTATTTACTATTAAATGACTACAAGGTATTTTGTTTTGGATGCGATGTGACGTGCGCAATCGCATATGTTTTAGTTTCCAGTTAAGCACCCATAAAGTTAAATGTTTTGTGATGCGATCATGCCACCACACATCACAATCGCAAAGTCTTAAGGATTTCCGTTACGACAACGAGTTAAGTTTTGCACCATGCGATGGAGGGTCGGACGCGACGTGATTTCAAAGGCAGAATCGATAATATTTTAGGTCTAAGATTTTATTTTTTGTACATTGTTTCATGTATAAACAACAACACGGCTTTGTGCATCGTTAATGAAGAAATTGGCCTTGACAGCAAAGGGACGATTGGTTGTTACTCGTCCATCAAGAATTGAATAGCATTTAAGTTTTCCAGGCTTCGGCCATTTGTATTAAAAAGAAATGTAATTTTATTTTTTGAGTGTGATGGAATAGAAAAACGAATTTCGTTCCGCTCCTATGGTTTACGCTGTATGTATTTGTGAATTGTGAAAATGTGAAGCTGGGTTACACTTTTTGCCCTTTTTTGAGAAAAAATTTTCATTTTTTTCGGTTCTTCAACTTTCTGCAAACTATAACAATTTTTCTGTGTAGAATTTCATTTTGCGGTAAAAATAAAAGTCGTGAGAAATTTTGTTAGCTTTCTATTACTTATTTTTTGAAATTTTTTTATGCATATTTGATATGTCAACTTAGCGTTTCTTTGAGTGTGTGTTTCTTAACAATCAAAGAATTCATAAGACGTCATGTTATGTCGCGTTTCTTTGAGTGTGTGTTTCTTAACAATCAAAGAATTCATAAGAAGTCATGTTATGTGGCAACGTTGTATTCATTGAAAATTTGTGTTTTTGAAAAAACAAAATGTGTTACAACAATCTAGAGAGAGTCTACTTTGGTTTCGTCATATTTACAAAGCCAATGGATGCATATCATAATTACTAGAATTTTTTGAACTGGTCCAATACGAAAAACTGCGTATTTTTGATATGTTTCGCGTGGCAACAAATTTCTTAAGATATAAGTTATAAACTAAAAATATAAAAGCTACCCATTAGAGTCAACGGACCAATGTAATGCCCCATAATTTTTTCAATTTTTTTTACAATGTATTTTGGGAGACACAAAATTTTGATTTCACTGAATCACGATGACCCTCAAAAATTGTTTGCACTCATTTTATTAGAAAAATAATTAAATTAATAAACGTTTACGAAATTCCATAAAATTTATATATCCTGAAAGTAGATTCAATTCTGAAAATGCTTGTCTTGGTTCCGACAGTTAATTAACAAGTTTTCATGGAGTTTAATCAGTCCAAAGTTGCAGAACCGTTTTCAGAGCTTGGTTCTGCGTAATTGGTGACGCGTTAGTTCGGCCGAACTATTAGTAAAAGTTCGGCCGAACTATGTTTTCCGTTTACGAGCTGCTAAAACTAACGTCTTAATAGTTCGGCCGAACTTAGTATCAAAAGTTCGGCCGAACTATTGTACAATTCTCCGTCGGCCGGAAATTTTTGTGGAGCCCCCTACACAACACACATTTCGCGTCAATATAAATTGCCGCGAAATGATTCACAATTTTCGCAGATTTCGCACTTCATCTCATTTTACAACTTGGTTTGAATTCAAAAACTTTTCTTCAAAGTTTGGGTTTAAAAAAAATTTTTGGAAGACATTTTCTGGAAGCGGCGTGATTTTTCTTGGAGGTTCAAAGTTTGAGTTTAAAGAACTTTTTTGGAAGACATTTTTTGGAGGGGACGTGATTTTTCTTGGAGGTATGTACGTGTTTTGTGTTGAAATAAATCTTTTGAGCTTTTTTGTTCAAAATTTTTTCTTCACAATTTGGATTTAAAGAATTTTTTTGAAAGACATTTCTTGGAGGCGGTGTGATTTATTAGAAGTATGTACGTGTTTTGGATTGGATTACGTATTTTGCGGTGTGATTTATTAGAAGTATGTACGTGTTTTGGATTGGATTACGTATTTTTTAGAAAAGATTTTTTTAAATTAAATCTTTTGTGATATTGTTTGTAATTGAGTTATTGTCTAATTTTTTGAACCTCATACCCTATTATCATGGGAAATCGAAGAACTTGTGTGAGAAAATATGATCGAAAAAGAAAGCCTGAGGAACGTAGAGAAGAGACGAGACAATATCGCAAAAGAAAGTTAGAAGCTCTCTCAAATATTGAAGAGGAAAATCAACCTCAAGTAGAAATTGAAGTAGGTATGTAAATGTAAATATTACATGATCTATTGACATATATTTAAAATTTTCCTAATGTAAAATGTGAAACTTAATTTTTATTTGATTAACTAGTTTGAAAAATATTTTGTTTGATGTAAACAGACAAAGATATTCCTCAAAATATTGAAGAATAAAATCAACCTCAAGCAGAAATTGAAGCATGTATGTAAATGTAAATATTATGATCTATTGATATATTTTTAAAATTTTCCCAATGTAGAATGTGAAGCTTAATTTTTATTTGATGAACTAGTTTGAAAAATATTTTGTTTAATGTAAACAGAGAGAGATACTCCTCAAAATATTGAAGAAGAAAATCAACCTCAAGCAGAAATTGAATCGGGTATGTAAATGTAGATATTATGATCTATTGATATATTTAAAATTTTCCTAATATTTATTGACATATTTATTAATTTAGTTATTTATTGAATATGTACTATTTTTCGAATATGTACAGATGAAATCACTATCGATAATGAGATGTTAGAAAATGTCGACACTCACACATATGGAGATAAAAAACCTGACTATGTTATACGATATCGTGTCGATAAAATTTTTGAAACGTTTTTCAAAACTGAGCAAGTGACAGTTCAAGCTCAAATGTTGAAAGGTCTCCTATCATCAAGGAAATTAAAAGAAGCGACGACACTATTGGGTATTCGAAAATCAACCAAAGATAAAAAAATGAAAGAAGAGGTGATAAAAAAATATGAGTAGTGCTATAGAGTCAATTAAGAGATCTAGAGATAAAGATGTTTCAAATATACGTAGAGGAATACAAATGGCAATGGTTTCACCAAGTACTCAAGAGAATCGTTTGAATCTAACATCTATGGCACGAGCACTGGGGACCTCGCGAAAAACTCTGCACAAACATCGAAAATTTCGACTGCAAATAGACGTAAATGATGAACTCGCTTGTTGGAGAGCTATTTGTAGGCAACCATACAAAGATAGACTTGGAGAAGATGTTAAAAAAATAATATATGAATATTGGAAGAACGATTCGCGTGTTTCACCCACTGCAAGACATGTGATGCGAAGAAGAATAGCACGAAATCAATACGAAGAACATGAAAAACATCTCTTGGAAACCACTCAAATAGAGTTATTCAACAAGTTCAAAGAAGAGAATCGTCAAATTCAAGTTTCACTCAGTGCTTTTGTTCAACAAAAACCATGGTATGTAAAACCTATCACCGTACGCGACACTTGTTGTTGCCGTTATCATGTGGAATTTGAGTTATATTATGACACATTCCTTGATTTCGGTAGAACATTATGGAAGGATTCACCTCCTCCTTCCACTATCGGTGAATTCGTATCTCAAATTCTATGTGAAAGAGAAAGCGATGAACTATTTTACAAAAAGAAATGTGTTGGTGGTAAAAAATGCGATGATTGTGGAAATTTGACTAAATTTCAAAACAAATATCGTATTGATATAAATGATCAATCATTGTCCAAAATGAAAGTGAAATGGAAGAGATATGAATATACCAGTACATCGATTCAAAGTGCAGATAATGTTAAAAGAATCGAATTACGAGAAGACGAAATTTTTCTAATAGACTTTTTGAGAAAATTTGAAGCAGAAATTTACAAATACACCATGCATTCCCATAGAGCTCGATGGCAAGACTTGCAATTCAAAAAATCTCGTGAAGTTTTTCCACCAGGAACCATTTTGTCGGTGATTGATTTTGCAGAAAACTACACATTTGTTCCACAAAAAGAAATTCAGAGTGAATACTATCACTCTGACCAAGTCTCCATGCTCGTCCATATTCTATATAGACATGTTGAACAAAATGTCGATCATATAGAAAGCACGAGTGAAAATCGACATATCATTAAATAATATCACTTTTATATCAGTGACGATCGTACACATGATACATTTTTTGTACAACATTGTTTTGAAAGAATTTATGATTCATTGAAAAATCGTGGAATAACATTCAATGAACATTGGATATGGTCAGACGGATGCGCAGGTCAATTCAAATCTGCACGATCATTTTTTTGGTTGTGTCGTCTTCATAAGAAAACATGCATTAAACATTGTTGGAATTTCTTTGAGACTGGCCATGGAAAAGGAGAACATGACGGTGCAGGAGCATGCATAAAACGAGTACTTCGAAGATATCAAATGAACCACTTTGCACGCCGACTTGTGAACGCTGAAGAAGTTTTTCAATGGTGCAAAAATGCTCTAAGCCATGAGATTAACCCATCAAGAGAAGTGCGAAGGTACATTCAATTTAATTTATATTGGAAATTTAATTTTAAACATTGTACATTTATCATGCAATGATTATTTTTAATTGTATTTTGATATCATATTTACAAATTCTTTTTCTAATTTTTCATATAAAGGTTTTTCTGGCATATTGGAATCGGAGACGTAAATAGATCAATTGGAAATGAAGTTGGAACAATAAAAGGGACTCGAAAATTGCATTCAATTCAAACAAAATTGTCCACAAATGTGTTTGCATTGGATAAAAAAAAATATTCTTGTTTTTGTGATGTTTGCATAGACAACACAAAATCCAATGACGTCTGTGAAAACAAAATGTATGTGAACGATTGGAAACATACAGAGCTAAATACAAAGGGAAAAATGTATGTTGCAATGTTTGAAGAAATGGAATCAGATGAAACTACAATATCATCCGATGGTGATCGAGTTTCTGATCTTGTTAGAGAAGGTAACATTTGAATTAATTTTTAATGATTTAAAGATCTACAAATAAATTTAAATATGCATATATTAAATGTTAAATTTATTTTATTGTGCAGGAGATGTTTTTGCTGTAATTGCACCTATTGACAACGATGAAAATGTGAAGTATTATTTGATGCGTTGCACTGAACAAAAAATGAAATTATTACAAGACTATAATGATCACGGATTTCGGTATGACAAAGGGTCTATTATACTGAAAGGTTATTTTTTCAAACAAACTCGTCAAAGTGGAGACTTTGTTTACTTCGAAGACTATGAACCTGATTCCATAAGTTGTCAATATAGTCACTTGGTGTGTGCAGCACACATAAAGTTGATAGAAGTTCAATCAAAGAAGAAATCTAAAATTTAGAAATGGAAAATGTCAAAATCCGATCATGAACGGATTATTGAGGATGGAATTCCATTAGAATTTTTTTGATTGAAGTGTCCAACAATTTTTTATCTTTGGATTAAATATGTTTTAGACCTTTCAGTACTCAACTAAAAATTGAGCTTCTTATGTTATTTGTGGTTTGCAGATGTTACAAATTGTTTGGATACAAGCACGTGCTCTAGTATCAACTAAAAGTAGTTTTTCTATACATGTGCATTGATTAAAAATGTTAAATATATATATATATATATATATATATATATATATATATTAGAATGAAATTAATTTTTCTTGTATATTAATTGTTCTTCTATATGTTCTCCGACCATATGGTACAAATTATTTCACTTTATTTTGTAAAGTCAGATTCGGTCCCCATATGGCCTAGCCTCCAAGGGACGAGATAACAAGTGGTTGTCCCCACTTGCCCGAATCTCAGCTTTTAAGTACAATTTTACTATTTATGTCAAGCATCTTACATGATGTCCTAGCGAAAGATAGATTCTCTTTGTTTCAAGTTTCCAGTAAAAGTTGTCACCGAATGACCTGCTCGAACTCTTGTAGTAAACACCATACCTCATCTCTCTTGCTCTCCAATATTAATAGATTTAATTATTATAACACAAAAATTGTTCTACATTGTCAATAATTTTTTGCGCTTACACTAAAATCAATGAACACTATTAATCCAATGTCTTTACAAGTAATGTACCATCATACATGCAATTATATCAAATTAGAAATCAACATATACAATGAAATCAATTAGGATTGTCTTGTTACAAGTAACATAATTTCAATTTACCATATGTGAAAATGTAGGTTGAAACCATCCAAAAATTTAATTGTAAATTGAAACCATCCAAAACTTTAAGTTTTAAAACCCTTTTGATTATATATTGTGCATCATTAAAACATTTAACATTTAAAGTTTATTAAATATCACATGCAAAAGTCGAGAACATGGAAGATAAGATCAAGAGGGACTTTCTTGATCCGAAACCTATTGGTTTGAAGAAATAAAATGCAAGTGTTGGCACACTTGGAAAAGAAGACGACCACACTAAGAGGATTGGTGCACTTCGTTTGGAAGGAGTCAATATATGTCGTATTGGAGCAATTCGACAGAATTCGAAAAGGAAAGAGCTTGAACCAATTCAAGCAGACCCAAGATCGAATTGTTCTATGGAGCTTCATGAGAAGAGATATGTGAAAAGCACTGTTAAGCCATGCCAATTATAATTCACCAACTCTGCACAAACATTTAACAAATTAAATATCACATGGCAAAGTCGTTTCAAGTTTCCGGTAAAGGTTGTCACCGAATGACCTACTAGGATATTATAAATACTAACTTTGTAAGATCATTTGGCATTCGGAAAAATTCGAAAGTCTTAGACTTTCTAGACAAACTGCTGAAATTGAAAAGCTTGACATGGAGATACGACAAGGTGAACAAAGACTTCAGGAACTCTTTATGGAAAGGGCTCACTTGAAGAAAAGAAGCACCACGTTGCAGGCTAAAGTCAAGAACATGGATGATAAGATCAAGAGGGACTTTCTTGATCCGAAACCTATTGGTTTGAAGAAATAAAATGCATGTGTTGGCACACTTGGAAAAGAAGACGACCACACTAAGAGGATTGAGTGCTTTCAAGGCAGTCAACTCGAGGATGAAAGTAGTGGCTGGTGTCATGAAAGGCACACATGTGAGAGTAGGGTCATGGTTTGGAAAGATAGACTTAAGAGTCATTGACATGGATGATCATTCTATTATGGACCATACCAATGATGGACAGAGACATTCTCTTAATTCTTGTGATCAATCTTAAACTATTTTATGAAAGATAGATAAACCATTTAAATATTTAGCTCAAACTCTTGTAGTAAACACCATACCTCAAGTCTCTCTTGCTCTCCAATATTATTAGTTTTAATTATTATAACACAAAAATCATTCTACATTGTCAATAATTTTTTGCGCTTACACTGAAATCAATGAACACTATTAATCCAATGACTTTACAAGTAATGTACCATCATACATGCAATTATATCAAATCAGAAATCAGCATATACTACATAATGAAATCAATGCGGATTGTTTTGTTACAAGTAACATTTCAATTTACCACATGTGCAAATGTAGGTTCACATTCTATCATTCATGTAGTTTTAAAAACTTTAGATACCATTAGAATTATAATTCAACTATCCAACAAAAACATTTAACATTAAATATCACATGCCATGCCAATTATAATTCAACTATCCAACAAAAATATTTAACATTAAATATCACATGTCAAATGTAATTCAGATGACAACATTACTTCACATTCACATGCCAAAAGTACTAAAACCATCCAAAAAACATTGAAATCAATGAACACTATTAATCCAATGACTTTACAAGTAATGTACCATCATACATGCAATTATATCAAATCAGAAATCAACATATACTGTAATGAAATCAATGGGAATTGTCTTGTTACAAGGAACATTTCAATTTACCACATGTGCAAATGTAAGTTCACATTCTATCATTCATGTAGTTTTAAAAATTTCAGATGGCATGCCAATTATAATTCAACTAGATCCAACAAAAACATTTAACATTAAATATCACATGCCATGCCAATTATAATTCAACTATCCAACAAAAACATTTAACATTAAATATCACACATCAAATGTAATTCAGATGACAACATTACTTCACATTCACATGCCAAAAGTACTATTTAACCATCCAAAGAACACTGAAATCAATGAACACTATTAATCCAATGAATTTACAAGTAATGTACCATCATATGTATGCAATTATATCAAATCAGAAATCAACATATACTGTAATGAAATCAATGGGGATTGTCTTGTTACAAGTAACATTTCAATTTACCACATGTGCAAATGTAGGTTCACATTCCATCGTTCATGTAGTTTTAAAAACTTCAAATGCCATGCCAATTATAATTCAACTATCTAACAAAAACATTTAACATTAAATATCACATGCCATGCCAATTATAATTCAACTATCCAACAAAAACATTTAACATATGTCCAAAAATATGTCCAAAAAACATATTGTAATAAAATATGTCCAAAAATTGTAAATCTCACTCAAGTATCAAACTGTATCAAGTTTAACAAATTTTAAAACTATCTAAATTTTGAAATCATATCAAATCTATTGTATATCTTCTCCATCAAATGGAGAATCTAGCCTCTGGGTCTCGGTTAGCTCCCTATCTTGTAAAGGGGAAACCTACATACACAATGCACATGTACTTGAACATTAAAATTTGAAGTTTTAAAAATGAATGAGAATATATATATATCTAGAACTTCATGTAAAAAACAAAATATAACAAAAAAATCACGCAATACCTCGTAAGGTTGCCTCTCCATTTGATGAACAGGATCTGCCATAGAAACATCTCCAGTGGTAACATGTACAATATACATGTACATTTAAATATAAATATATATATATATACATAAATAATTTATATAAATTAAAAACTTTCAAATAAAAATGTACATATATAAACTTATTTTAACAATAATATTAAAAAAAAAGAACTAAAGACAACTTCTTCAAATGTTGTGGATGTTCCTATCTCCGTCGCTAAAGTCCTCGGATTAAAAAAATCTTCTATACGAACCTAAATTCAAAAAATTTTAAATAACTCAAAATATAGATCTCTCTCTATATATCTCAATTTTTAATGGAACTTTTTGAGGTAACATAAATTTTGAACTTGTGAAAAATTGTCCATACTTGTTCATCTCCCAATGAAGTAGAAGGTATATCTCCTAAAGAAGAAGAAGGTACCGGGATCCCAAAAACATCAGACGGAATCGGTACCTGTTAAAAATTTTTATCGAAATATATATATACATACATGTACATGGTGGCAACAATTATTTATTTTAGAGTCACTTAAAAAACACTAACATACATGTGCCAACATATCATGATGGCCAGACCCAGCTGCATCATTTGAGCCAGAGGTCCCGAACGTAATATTAACATTTTCATCACGCATCATGCCTGAGAACTGCAAATGGTGTTTTAACATATAATCATACATTTTTGTTAGATTAATGTACACATACAAATAAATGTATACATGTGTACATACACATGTATTTATTAAAAATTGTACACATGTATATGTAAATATAATTTCAAACCCTAAGGTCACTAACACATACCGTTCCGGTGCCCTCTTCCTCACGAAAAATTAGGTCTTGCAGACCATTGCGACAATTTATTACGTATGTTCGGAGATCTTCAACATTCATGTTGTAAATCTCCTCATCTGTATGATAAACAAAATTGGCACGTGCATATTCACGTGCTCTTTGTCGATTTAAGCCAAGATCGACTCCACTCAATCCGCTATGAACATTTTCGATCATAACATCTCTTGCTTCACGACTTATTTGAGAAGTCGCATCCATCTATGATCGCAGGGTTTCGACTCGAGATGGTCGACTCACCAATGGCGGCTCAGGGCGAGGCAACTCCACATCTCGCTTAGCGCCCTTACGTTGATATAATCGACCTCTTCCCGGGCCAAAAAATTCTGAAGGAAGGTCATTGTAGTCTGGTTTCATATCCAAAAAAAATTCTGCATAAAACATTTGTGCAAAATAAAGAGGAACCTCATCATTCCATGGAAGCCTTCCAAAGGCCGCAAGATGTCGACTATACAAATATTTTGCTTTGTCTGGGTGCTTGAAATACTGCACCTTCAACATCTTTCTTTTTAGCCCTTCCTTATAATTAAACATTGACTTAGCATCATTTCTTGAAACTCTTTTTTTTATGTCCTGCCATTTATCGGGACCTATCACTGTTTCTCCTCTTTTTCTCATCACTTCTATAAACGAATCAGTGGTTGGCCCCAAATCTTTGTACACTTTTACCATTTCACTCAATGAATGTGTAACTATCTCTAGGCTTTGTCTACTCTCAGCAGGTAGAGTCAAATCCTGGAGATCTCTCTGCAATTTTGCATAAAGGCTTTGACACCTTTGTAAGGTGCATTCCGCCATGTTCGTTTCCCATGGTATATCAGTAATCTCAGCCAGATAAGTTGTGGTAGGTTGACAGCCTTCTTCTTCAATGTAGCGCGCTGCCCTGCGTCTTTTTTGACGACTGGCTCGAACATTTTCAGCCTCTGCATCAATATATATAAAATTTCATATATTAGAAAAAACACGTGTAAAAAAAGTTGTAAAAATTTAATGAAAAAATATTGAAATTGATGGCAACCTTGATGTTGTTGGTTAACATCATCGCCAACATGACCCTGCTGAGAACCAGCCCCAGAATGATGCTGCTGAGAACCAGACCCACAGTGACCCTGTTGAGAACCAGCAGCCGTTGATTGCTGGCCTTCGAGGGAATAAATATCACCCCCTTCCCGCACCCTGCTACCTCGACCGGTTGAACCTTGGCCACGCTCCATTGATGGAGTAGAAAGCCTTCTCCTCTTACCTCCTAAAAATTAAAATATGAAACTTATTAACAACTAATTTCACTCACAAAGTTAATAAAAAAATCAATTCCATACGTACACACATGTATGGAGATTTAAGATTATATTTAAATACCATGAACATCCTCCAATCCCTGAGCCTCCATATGGGATTCGGCTGATCTTCGTCTTTCATCCTCCATGATATATATCTATTGGTCGACATTCACAAAATAGATTTCAAAAAATCAATACCTAGAAGTAAAATTCAGTTTGGGGCTGTTAAATCCATTATGTTCTATATTTCTTACATTTCTGCCCTCCTATTTTTCTTTCCAACCAAGGTTTATAAAATAACATGAGACTTAGAACAATCATTTTCATTATCTATATGGAAGGCAAGAATGATTATATCCCCTTGAGCTTAAGGGTATGTAGTTTGTCAATTTTTATCATATATTTTTTGGTAAGTGTAAATTTTTTTTTTGTCTATAGTACAAGTCATGAGTTCCCCAATTTTACCTTATGTAAAGCATGATTCTAGGATTACTAAAATTTGTACTTGGTTTTTTAAGAATATATCAAATAAAGTTATAAGAAGCAAATATGGCTTGTTCCTTAGAATTTGGCACTTTTAATTAATTTACCCATATTTCTTGTTAATGATTATAACCTTAAAATGGCTAATATTGGTTTGTCATCATCATCTAAAAATGACTTGGCACATGAAAATTTACCATGTCCATCATCATCACTTCACACCATCTCATACATGACCCCTTCTACATATTATATGCATGAATTTTTGAAATGTCATCCTCTCTACCTATCCCATGAATGATTATGACAACAGGTGAATAAAATACAATTTATAAGCAGAAGATAGTTTCTAGCTTGTCCTCCTCCATCCGCCCCATAGCTAGTGATTTCTCAATTTTCCACTTCCAACTTTCTATTCTCGAAATTCATTAGCAGCTAATTTTATCGATAGCCACACAACTATACATATAAAATTTATCATATACACTACTACATTAATGAACTCTACGTTGTTTGTTATTGTAAAGTCCAATAACAAACAATGTTAATTGAGTTTAGTAGTGTATATAACAATTTCTTTGACTTCCAAGTGTGTTGTGACTATTAGTAGAATTAACTACCAAAATGAATTTCCAAAATAAAATGTTGGAAGAAAAAAAATAGGCAATCACTGGATATGGAGTACGTGGAGGAGGACAAACTTATATTGATCCCTTCCTTATCAAATTTCCTTTATTCACCTAATGTCACAATCAATCATGTTCTAGATAGAAGAGATGACCTACCATAAATTCAATCATATAATGTGTAGAAGGGTCATATGTAGATGGTGTGAAACGATGATTACAAACATGATAATTTTTCATCTACTAGGTCATTTTGAGATGATGATTACAAACCAGTGCTAGCCCATTAAAGGTTATAATCATTGGTGCCTAATGTGGGGTGGACAATTTAAATAAAGTTCGTATCAAAGTACAATTTAGCTCATTTTAGTCAAGGTTAGTTAGAAAAATTAGCTATTGGTTTCTACCTTCAATTTCCTCTGAAAATGAATGTGTACGTGCTTTTGAGAGACATTAGAGACATTAGAGGAACAAGGTCCAAATTTTTGATGAAAATGTGCTATGAAAGTAAAGGGTTTTAAAGGCAAGCATGTACAAGGCATAGTTGAGCCAAATGTTCTTCAAGAAGGGCCTAATTATTTGAGTCTTGGTTATGGAAAACATGGAAAATGCTCCAAAGCCAAGGCGGCTTGTGAGGTTTGTGTTCATGATGAATGGAACATGTACATAGTTTACCTTAAAGTTGTTGTGTTTTACGGATATTAAAATGAAGAACTTCTATTTAGATCCATTCCAGAGATTGACTGCAGGGGCATTTACTAGATATGTCACCTTTCATTAAAGATGAGATCCAGAGGCTACCTGGCCCTTTACAGACTCTGCCTATAGAACTTGTAGAAGTAAACACTAGAGGCATTAACAATATCAAAGAACTAGACATGGGAATGTGTCTCTTTCCCTACGCAAAAAAATAATTCTTGAGGTAGTTAATCTTCATAGACAGGTCATCAAGCAAGTCAATGTGATCATCCCTCCTTCCCTCCCTTCTAAAATAATTATGTTTTGCGGGTCAAAAAGCCAAAATATGGAGACAATTATCACCAAATACAACGTACGATTATGCATGATGGAGAATATCTAGCGCTTTCCCTTGTTAAATATATTAACAAGGGAAAGCGCTAGAGATTCTCCATCATGCATAATCGTATGTTGATGCTTATAGAGTGAAAAAACTGAAAGAATCAACTTGTAGGGCCATTTTAATGGGGGGTGGAGAATTCAGGTCTTTGCAAATTCAAAGTATGGTGCATGGTGCATGAAGCAAGATGTTGAAAGTAGAGTTATGTTAGACACACTTAAATGCAACAAATATGGAAATTTGTACATGAGCTCTATTATTTGACTTATGAGTCAGTTGTTTGAAAAGGCATACATTTTGTCAACTTGTGTTTGGTTGATGGTTTTGTACACCAATATGTAAGAGTACATGGACATATTCACATGATGTGAATTTTTTTTTTCTTTGAAGGAGAAAAATGATGTGTTTTCAATTTGATGGTTTTGTTTGTGACAAGACGTCACAAGATTTTGCGAAGGTCCACTCTTGAGCAAGAGCCTCATGATTACAACCTATCCGTGAGAATCAAATGGGAGTGCATCCTTATTTTGAAAACAAGTAGGATTCTAAGCTACCTAGGACTCAAACCATCATTTTAAAATTTGAAATATAATTTGGTGTTGTTTCAATGCCTGAATCCACAACCCTAACACATGAAATCACTAATCTAATTACACATGAAATAAATAGTTATTTTCTCCAAAAATAAAAATATAACTAAAAACTAAATTCAACATAGTTGAAACAAAAAGAAACGCCATTGAAATGGTTTTCTGACAAATGGTTAGATTTCTTATCCAATTAAGGCCTAGCATGTATTTTGATGCTTCATTAATTTCTTTGCAAATTCAAAGTATGGTGCATGTTGCATGAAGCAAGATGTTGAAAGTACATGAGCTCTATTATTTGACTTAAGAGTCAGTTGTTTGAAGAGGCATGTTTTGTCAACTTGTGTTTAGTTGATGGTTTTGTACACCAATATGTAAGAGTACATGGACATATTCACATGATGTGAATTTTTTTTTTCTTTGAAGGAGAAAAATGACGTGTTTTCAGTTTGATGGTTTTGCTTGTGACAAGACGTCACAAGATTTTGCGTAGGTCCACTCTTTAGCGAGAGCCTCATGATTACAACCTATCCGTGAGAATCAAATGGGAGTGCATCCTTATTTTGAAGGAGAAATTTCAATAGGCTTTAGAAAATTTAATTTCAAGTCATTTAATTTCACTAGAAATAATTCAGAGGTACATGAAATGAATAGTATTTAGGAAGAACAATAGTCCCTCATGGAATATGAAGAAAGTAGCCACTTCATTTTGTATATATGCATGCTTTGAGTTACTCCTCAAAAAATTTCAAAACATGTGTATTTATTACTCTACCCATCCCGATTTTCATAGGATCCATAGCACATACATTTCTCTATGCCCTAGTTGTTGTAAGGCCTAATTATTTCATCACTTTCAAAGGAATTACATCAGTTGTTTCTCCTAAATCTAGCATATAGTTGTGTAATAATATTTTATTTATTAGTAGGAATATATGAAAATGTTTATGAATTACATTTTTATTCCCTTGATTCATCTTTTATAACTCTATAGGATAATCCTCAAAAGTAGGGTCATCTACTTCATCAAATTTTAAGAACTTCTTAACCTTAAATATTTTTATTTCATATTTGCATAACTTCCACAAATGGGATAGAAACAAGATATTTTCCAAGTGTTGAAGTAAACCAACATTAATTTCATTATACACTCTTTATATAGGTATGGTTGAATGTTGTACATCTGGTACATAGATCAATTTGTTGTTTTCATTGTTTACTCTTAAAAATTATTTGAAGTGGGAGCGAAGAGTTGGTTTCTTCCTAGGTTGGCTTACATTTCCTTTAATATGTGATCCATCCCTTTCTCTAATTCATATTTTTATCTCTTCTATTAATTATGTTATTCTTTCTATGTATTGTTAGTACAAGGTGGTGAAATAATTTCTTATCATTTTCTAAGTGGTGAGGTCGTTTGAATCTCCAATAGTTGTGTTGGTGTGGTGGGAACCATGCTAGGAGTTGGGCATTCCATTGATATGGTCAAGGTACTTAGTGTATGAGGAGCATCCAAAATTAGGCGGATTGGGATCTTGATGAGGGGGATATGTCACTTGATGCATGCAGTGATGATGGTATTTGATGAGTAAAGGACACATATAGATGAGATGAGTGTCTTTAACATAGAGCACTCAAGGGCATGCCAAATACTAATTAACCGAGTTCGTGACATAATAAATGGTGGAAGAGGAATCATCGACATATGAGGTTGGTGTAAGTGGTGGTGCTACTATTGAGGCATGATGTATGGTGACCAACACATCTTGATATCGTCGGAGATTGAGACAATGTTGTGTATAATGTTTGTGTTTCACATAAATAGACAAGAGGTCGTTGGTTCTTAAACCCTTATTACGTGATGAGGTGGCAACATCACATGAAGGAGTGGGGAGAAATGGGGGTGCTTAAGAAATAGTTAAGCACCAATAGTTGAAGGGTATGAAGGATACCCTTCAACTCATGAAGCATGGGGCATGAATTGGTGGGATGACCTAATGTGTCTCAAAGGGCACACGGGGGACTAACCTTAGGGGTATTTTTGGTTGAAGGTTCTTTCTAAAATAAAAATTCTAAATAAATATGGAAACTTGCATTAACATGTGTGTGTGTGTGTGTGATCCTAAAAATACTTAGTCCAACAAGAATAAATATACTTGGAAAATATAACCAAATATATAATCAAAATTAATTTGTGAAATACAACCAACCATATAATTGAAATTACAGGTATGAACATTTTTATTATAAAAATAAAAATAAAAGTAAACTATGAAAATGATATTGTATAACAAATTATCCTACAAAAATTATTGTAGAAAATTTTCAAAATTGAAATGCAACCTTAAATTCCTTGCATTCTTTCATCAACTTTGTTAATAATTGAATAGTCTACTAGTTGACTATATTACAAATTGCAATGAATATTGTCTTTTCCTAATGTTCATTGTGAAAATGGATCCTCACGTTAATGTGATAGGATCTTTTTCATCTCTCAAGTTACTAGGTCAAAGCATCCTAATGGGTAAATTAATTGTGAGATAAATTACTTGCATTAAATGTCAATCCAGGTTCTTATACTTCTAAAGTACACTTGCACAATATATGCTAAGCAATTAACTCTCAATCAAAAATGGAAATTAACCTATGGAAATGATTGCAATACTCAAAGAAAACCAATTAATGAAAATATCTAAATGAGCACAAACACGTTATTTATCAAAGACTAGCATATATCAAAGCATCGAATTCAGAACTTGAAACAAATTATTTTAATTCTATACTATGAAAGCTTTTTGAAATTTGATTCTATCAAACATAAAGGTAAATCCTATTCTATTGGACTTGGAAATGAATTTGATCTATTGAACTTGAAAGCAATTCTAAGCTCTTGAATTTGAAAGAAATTCTAATCATGTGAAATTAAATGACTTGAAATTAAATTTCCTAAAGCCTATTGAAATTTAATTTTTTTTCTTTGAAGGAGAAAATGATGTGTTTTCAGTTTGATGGCATAATATACCAAGACATGTGTTTTTTTTTCTTTGAAGGAGAAAATGATGTGTTTCCAAATAAATTTTCTTGAAATGATTTAAAGAAGTCTTTCTTTATGTGATAATGAGAAAGTTCAAGCAAATGAAAATTTATTATATTTAGTCTTAAAAAATCAAATAATTTCTAACCTTACAACTAAAATAATATTTTTTTCATAATTAATAAATTATTTATTTAAAATAGTTAAATAAATTTGACATGCACAATCTTTTTATTATATTTTAAATTTGTTACTTTTACTCTATTTTTACATCAATAATATATAATCTCAGTTTGAAAACATGCAAATATTTTTTTTAATTTGCTACTTTTAAATCGCTAATACATATTCTCAAAAATAGAGGGGCCGGTTAATAAAGAAACTTATTGGATCTTGGAGCATCTCGGTGATGAGCTTACAAGAAGAGTTGGTGCCAGAAAGGAAGGGGAATCCAACTCTGAAGACCTCTCCTTAACATAACGAGCAGTCGAGTAGAAAATAAGTTTTGGTATTATATTCAGTAAATTGATGACAGTCAAATTATTTTGTCTTGCATATTAAAAAAATTTACAAGAGTAATTGCAGTTTAATTTTGACATCAAGATATTTGACATTTTCCGTGTGAAGAAATCCTCGATCATGGCCACAGGACCACCAAATTTCAAGAGTAATAGGCAGCAAGACAATGCATCATTTAAACATCGTTTAAGTTGAAACTGTGTTGATGACAGTCAGTAAATTATTCAGTAAATTGACAGACAGTCAAATTATTCTGTAAATTGATGACAGTCAAATTATTTTGTCTTGCATATTAAAAAAATTTACAAGAGTAATTGCAGTTTAATTTTGACATCAAGATATTTGACATTTTCCGTGTGAAGAAATCCTCGATCATGGCCACAGGACCACCAAATTTCTAGAGTAATAGGCAACAAGACAATGCAACATTTAAACAACGTTTAAGTTGAAAACTCGTGTCGATGATAACAAGAATTATTCAAGCAAATTGACGGACAACAAATTATTCAAGACACCACGAAGCGTTGCATTATCCTCGCGGATTTTAGCGGATCATCCATGGGGGAAGATGCTGACACTCCCGAAGTGAGGAAGACGCTATACTACGAAGTGTTGGATGTAAAATTTTTTCTGGGTGAGGCAAGGTGTTGGTGCCTTTGATGACAAAGACACCTCCTTTATAGGACAAATACTCAGCCTAGAGACAATTGTAAATATTATTTGCAGAGACAAAAACAGAGAGAGATCTAAAAATGACATTTGAGTTTCCCTTGTTCGAGTATTTGAGTTTAAAATGACGAAGCACATGGAATGAGCAAACAATGGCAGACGAACATACCGGCAGATTTTAACGATGGCGCCCAGCAGCAGCTCGACCCGTCGCGGCAATCACACACACAGCAGCAGCTCGTCTCGTCGCGGCAATCACACACACAGCAGCAGCTCGACCCGTCGCGGCAATCACACACACAGCAGAAAAATCACGCGCCAACAATGAAATCAGTAACCTTACAACTTTCGCGGGCGATTTATTTATAAAACAATAGTTCGGCCGAACTTTTAACTAAGTTCGGCCGAACTCCTATTGCCGGTTTTCCAAACCTCCGGCAAAAATTCTGTTTGCTGCGCCGTCACTGTGCCGTCAATTTAAACGGACTCAAAAGTTCGGCCGAACTCTTTAATAAAGTTCGGCCGAACTTTATATAATGTTCGGCCGAACTATTGGCGAAAAAAATTTTCTACACCCGATTCTCACAAAAGTGTAACCCAGCTTCACGTTTCCGCCCTTACGCTATAATTTGTGCATTCTCTGTGTTGTGGGGGAAACACATTTCCTCTGTGTTTTTTTTATTCAATATTTCCAATAGACATTTCTAACATTTCTGTGGTATAATGCTACCACATTTCGTGAAATCCATCATACTATAACATAAATAATGTTATAAATAATATTTGTTTTGATGGGTATGTTCAATGTGGAATCTTATCTTCTCTTATGAATAAAGGACGTTATTATGATACAGTTGATTCCTCTGGTTTCCCAAGAATAAGGCATATAATTAAAACAAAATAAGGCATACAATTCAAAAAAAGGTTTTAAGTTTGGTACGAGTAAGTTTTTGTTTTTTCGTTGATGGCATTTTCTGACAAATTTCACAGAATGAAAGTGCATTAGTATGAGGTTTTTTAAATGTTTTTTCAAAATCTATTTGACAAAGATTTCACTCTATAACACTTATTATAATAATTATGTAATAAAAAATTAAAAATAACTATAATAAACATAAATATAATATAATATACAACTAAATTATTATATAACATAACATCATTTATATGCACTGTTGTTAAAAAAATTTGATTTAATATTTTACATTGCTACTATAAATTATATATTTAAAATTTTTGTCTTATAAAACTTATCATTCACTAACATTTTTGAAGTTTATATATATTCCACATTTCTTACTTTTTAATTTAACTTTAAAATATAACCGGTTATTTAAATATAACATATTATAAATTAATTAATAAGGTAAGAATTTTTAAAAATTATGTGTTATACTTTTTCACACTTTACAAAAGTTATCAGAAACTATAATTTTTAACATGCATTATATTGTAAAGTAATTTGTTTTTTTTTTCATAAATCTTAACTAATAATTATACCTTTTAGCATTATATAAAACATATAAATAAAATTATACATACGTCTAATTTTTCCCATATATAGTTATTAGTTTTTTTTTTATATTAAATAATTTATCGAAAATTGAAAAAAATAAACATTTTGAAATACTTTTTTATAAATTTAAATATGGTAATGGATTTAGTTTATTATTTGTATTAAAAAATATATACATTTTGAAATACTTTTTTATAAATTTAAATATGGTAATGGATTTAGTTTATTATTTGTATTAAAAAATATATTTTTTTAATTTAATATAAAATTTTAAATAAAATTAAAAATATATTTGACAAGGTATTTTATTAAGACAGTGGTGAAAAAGTCACAGGTTCAAAACTTAGTGAGTTAAGTGGTGAAAAGGTCACTGGTTCAAAAATTCCTAAGAAAAAAAATCCATTCATGTTAACAACTAGTGTGACTTAGGGCGAGTATATGATGATCACTTTTAATAATAATTTTGTATATATATATATATATATATATATATATATATATATATATATATATATATGTGTCTGAAGCAAAGTATATGATGAAAGCTAACTCTTAAAGTACATTATTTTAAGGACATTTCTTTTTTTAATTGTAAAAAAATATTTGTATCAAAAGAAATTTTGCATTTGGAGAGAAACCTTATATCAAAACAAGAGAGGAACTAAATGGCACACTAGAATTGAAATGAAATGTCCATGGTCGCGAGCATTCTCAAAAGGGAATTCTACATTTGAGGTATACATATTATATTCAACAGTGTACACTTTCAAAGAAAACCCTTAAGGTTGTACTACATGTTTTTTTTTAAATCATAAAAATAATTTTGTATTAAAACAAATTTTGCATTTGGAGAGAAACATTACATAAAAATAAGGAAGGAATTAAATGACACATTAGAATTAAAATGAAATCTTCGCCAATACTCTCAAAATGATGCAAGAGCATCTAACTCAGGGTTTCATGTTTACTAGAGTTAGTTCATAAGTTAGGATTTAATTATTTAATGTACTTTTGCTATAGTTTTAAGAGAAAATGAGAATTATTGTAATTAGGAGAAAGTTCGAGAGTATTTTGGAAGAGTTGAGAGATTTGAGGGTTAGTTAGATCTCATCTAGAGAATAGGGATTAGGTGAGAGTTTTTATGGGTCAATGAGAGATATTTAGGAGTTTGTTTAGGATCTAGAACATACTTTGGGTTTAGATCCACTAGTATAAATCTAAGAGAGCCCATAAAACATGTAAGTGAAAGAGACTGAGTAATGATTAGGCCAATAATTCTCTTGTAAATATTTTATTTATTAATGAATGATTTCAGAGATTTTATATGCATACATATTGTGTTGATTTTAGTTTTTATATTCTATGTTAATTTTTAATTTGCAAACCCTATAACCTGGCATATCATTTTGGTATCAGAGCCTAAAGTTGAGTAGGTGTGAGAACTCATACGTGTTCATCATCCATAAACAAGAAAATTTTGAAATTATTGTCTATGTGAAGAAAAGAGAAAAAGTTCCAAAGCGTGTGAGTCTAAGAAGGCTAAGTGCAAGAGGAGGTATGGCCGAGCTTAAAACATGCACATACTGGAATAAAGGGTGAATAACACTCTGAGGTCGCAAGCATAATTGGATACTTGTTCATTGGTTAGATGGTGTAGAATGGATTGATTTAGATTGGTGGACAAAATATTTGTCTATCTCATTGGTGGAAATTGATGGCTTATGGAATCCTGAAAATGTATTTACACGTGCAGATGAGAAATTGATAAAGGGTTCATCGAGATGGGGGAGCTTACAACAGATGTTGGTGGTGACTGAACTCTTGCCATCATTGACCCGCAAAGGCAGTCGAATGTCTATAGACTCTTTACTTCATTAGCTCAAACACCTATAGACGAGGTAAGTCGTGTTCTCAAGTCAATCCCATTTTGTTTTTGTTGAGGTTTCAAAATACACTGAGATTCCCAAAGAGAAGCCATGGTCTGTCCAATTTTTATGCCACGATTTTGGGGTCACGAATGGTTAGCGAAGTTTTAATAGAGTATGCTCAACCCAGTTTTATTTTTGCCTCAATTTGCAAAAATAATTAGAGGAGAAATGAATTGTGGTTCTGATTTTAGGAGAATGGTCACCAAGATGCATTGAAAGAAGGCGATAATGATAGGTTTCTCTGCGTTTGTGTGTATTGAAATCTAGCTGAATGGATCCATCGGAAATTGTGATGACATTGGTGAAAATGACTTATGTGTTAAATTGTAGTGAAATTCTTGTTGGAAACCAGAAATATGGAGTTATTGTTCTTGTGTGATGTTATAATAGAGACAAATCTTGAGCACCAAGCGCGTTGACAGAAATTGTGCGTAGCAGAATTCCTTGCATCTTGCGTTCATCTTCCAGCAGAACTATTTTGCACGATGAGAGGTGAAGGTCAGTTTCTTGTTGGGCTTATTCTTTACCACTCGAATCATGGTGAGACTGTGGATTTCTGGATGCTTCTCGTTCTGGATTGAGCCCTCTTTCTATTTGTCTCTATCATTTTGTTTATTTTGTTTATTCAAATGTAAAAAATGTGGTTGTTGAAAACTTACATCTTTTACTGATCATTACTACTCTTAATCAATTGTTTCATGGCATTCCCAATATCAAAGAATATCATGAAGGAGTATGCAAGGCATGCTCTGATCATTACTACTCTTAATCAATTGTTTCATGGCATTCCCAATATTAAAGAATATCATGAAGGAGTATGCAAGGCATGCTCTTTGGGAAAACATATAGTAAATCTATTTCCAAATAATGAAACAAGGTCTAAATATATATTAGACCTCGGGCCCATGTTTGACAAATCACTTGGAGTTCATCTCTACTATGTAACATTCATAGATGATCATTCTAGAAATACATGGCTCTACCTTCTCAAGAAAAATGATAAAGTATCTAAGAAGTTCAAGGAGTTTATATCCGAAATGGAAACCCTAACCGAAATAAGAATAAAGACTGTAAGATCCGAAAATGGTGGGGTATACACTTCTGAAGAATTGATTACATATTGTAAATAAGAAAGAATTAAGAGGGAGCTCATTGTTCCCTACTATCCCAAACAAAAAGGAGTGGTTGAAATAAATAATAGCTCAATTGAAGAAGGTATTCGAACAATTCTCCTTGATCAAGACTTACAGAAATTATTATGGGGAGAAGCAACAATGACAACAATATATATTCAAAATAGAAGTCTTCATAGAATTCTTGAGAAAATGATACCCAAGGAAGAATTTACAGGAAATAAGCCAAGTGTGGATCATCTCTAAATCTTTGGGAGTCCTGCCTACATCCATGTTCCAAAGGACAAGCGAAAGAAGTTGGATTCTAGAACCATCAAAGGAATATTCGTTGGTTATAGTGTCTCCTCGAAAGCTTATCGAAACTAAGTCAAGGAAGGAAGACACATTGAGTAAATAGGAGTGTTATATTTGATGAAAATCATGCCTACAAGAGGTCTATTCGTATTGATTATGACGACGAAGATATACCTATATTTGAAGAAGAAGAAGTACACCACGAAAATCCTACTACAATTTGAGAAGAAGAAGGACCACGTGAGCTTATTAAACAGTGATCATACCGACCACAAGGAAAAGGACAAATTGGTTAAAATCTACTCTTGAAGATGTCGAAGGACATGAAGCTATGAAAGGAACCTTTAGAGAAATCAAAAGACCAAAGAAATTTTCTGGATATGTTGCATATATGACGAAATTGATTGAAGTTGAACCATATACATTCGAAGAAGCTACTCATCAAGAAGTTTAGAAGAAAGAAATGCAGGAATAGTATCAATACATCATGAAGTATGGGGTTTGGGAATTTTCCCTAGACCTAGTGACAAATTGGTTGTCACCTCCAAATGGATCTAAAAAATAAAACATGTTATTGATGGAATTATAGATAAATACAAAGCCATATTTGTTGAAAGGGGTTTCTCTCAAAAGGAAGGTATAGATTATGAAGAAACCTTTGCACCCACTAAAGGTATACTACTATTAGATCCTTGGAAAATTGTATGCTATAATGGGATGGAATATCCATCAAATGGATGTGAAGACAACATTTTTGAATGAGACCATTGATGAGGAAGTATACATTGAACAACCAAAGGCTTTGAAGTAAATAACAAAGATACACATGTATGTAGACTCAAGAAGGCCCTATATGTCTTGAAGCAAGAACCTAGGGCATGGTATGCAAGAATGGATGCATACCTTCAAAGACTTGGGTTCGTGAAGAGTATTGTTGATTCTAATATATACATCAAGGTTGTGGATAATGAGCCTGCCATTATTCTACTATATGTGGCTAATCTATTCATCATTGGTGTGGAGTGAAGAATTCAAGAATGGAAGAAGATGTTGGTAGACGAATTTGAGATGAAGGATCTAGGACAAATGCACTATTACCTGGGTTTGGAAGTATGGTAGAAACCTGGGGAGATATATTTGGGAAAGAAATGTATATCATCAAATTGTTGCAAAAATTATGGATGATGGATTCCAAGCCCATGACTACTCCTATGATCACCAATATCAAGAAGTTGAGGGGCTTTGACTCAAGTCTCGTGGATCCTACCTCTTTTCGTAAGTTGGTGGGATATTTGATGTATCTAGTAAATACTAGGCCATATATATGTTTTACAGTGAATATTCTTAGTTAGTTTCAGTTGGAGCCTTGTCATGATCACTAGGTAACTTCCAAGCATTTATTAAGATATCTTCGAGGCATTATACATCACTTCCTAAAGTATGATAGCAAGAAATTCAAGCTGATTGGATTCACAAATTCTGATTAGGGTGGTAGTGAGACCGATGGAAGAAGCACTACAGGTGGATGCTTTAGTTTTGGGTCATCCATGATCTCATGAATGAGTAGAAAGAAATATCTCGTTGCTTTAATTATTGTTCAGGTAGAATATTTGGTTGCATGTGAAGTAGGAAATGAGGTTGTATGGTCAAGGAAGCTTCTGACAGATTTGTTCAAGAAGTATTTGGGTCCTAAGATCCCATTAGTCGGCTCACTCACTAAAGCTAAGCATAAGCATCAGGTTCGGTAGGATATTGAAGAATATTTGGAGCAGCTGAAGCGTATTGCCAAAAAGGAGGATCTGGAGATGAATAGATAGAATATGAAAAACTACATCGGTGGCCCTATTCATATCAGAACAACGTTGCTCTTGATTGAGAAATAGGTTCAAACCGGCTCTAGGACATTGTACTCGAATGCTATGGAGGCAAGAGTCTGCTTCCATCCTGACACCATCACACAGTTTTGGGAGACCATCGCACAATACCAAGCTTAGCATAATTATGTGACCGAGAAGCATCAAGTGGAATTTTCCCAGCTTGAGTTCACCCAAACTCCAACATCATATTTTTTTGTCTTGTTAGGTTATCAAGTTGTCTCTACCCTATTTTGTCTCATAGGATTACAAGTGGATAATGTAATATTATTTGTAATTATTAAAAAAGTGAAATTCCAAGTGTCCATGTTGGAATGTGAAGAGTCATATGTAATGTAATGAGTCACATTGTATAGAAGTTGATGAGTCATAAGGGGATTCCAAGAGTCAGAAAGGGGGCCTGCCAAGAGTCACCCCCCTTTATTATAAATATATCCTCATAACTCATGTAAGGGGTTTTTTGGGATCCAAGCTTTTGGCTAGGCTTAGGCTTAGGAAGAGCTTGGGAGTTTTGTGAGCATTGACTTCTCTGTAGCATAGAGGGAGTATACTTCTTGGAGGTGAAGGTGTTATTGACTTCACGTTCCACTATTGGGGCAAGTGGTTCGTCAATGTTGTATGTATGATTGGAACCATCACTTTTAATAAAATCAGTGCCGACACACTTTCATGCATATATTGTAATTATAGTAGGACTACTCTTGTTGTATTTGTGGTGTATGCTATTTAACTTATGCATATGGTTATGAAAAAATTCGTTTTCATTTGTATGCATCTTGTTGAATGCATGTTGATGTATTAGTATGTCACCTCAACTTGTGGAATATTCTACTTGTAAATTTGTGTGATGTCATTAGGCTCGTGTGTTCCTTCCAAGATGCATACTATTACAGGCTTATAAGGGGCACACTTACTTTCCTTTCGTGTGTTGGAACAACTCATGCATTATACTTACCTATTAGCGGGGTCACACACTTGTTCTCACCAAAGACACCATGCACCACTCTATGTGTTTTGCAATCAAAGGAATATCATTAACACCCCACTGTTGGGATTCCTAATCCAAATGGTGTGAGGTCTAGTTGGAAATTCATATCAGGGAGATTGCATGAAGTTTGGCAGGTACATCATCGCCAAGAGGAAGTATGGAAAGGAGATGAGGAGTTGTTTGTCTCTCAGGGAAAGTATTCCAATGAGATACTGAAGAAGTTCCACATTGAGAGAATAAAAACCATGAAGACTCATCTAGAATGGAATTAAAGGAAGATATTACTTTAGGTGAAGTAGTGGAGGCTACCATTTACAGGAAACTTGTGGGTTGACTCATGTATTTGGTGAAAACACGATCGAACATGTGTTATGCAGTTAACCAACTTAGTCAAGAAATTGTTAAGCCAACCAAACTCTATTGGAAGGTATCAAAGCATGTCTTGAGATACCTCAAGGGAACCACTCAGTTTGGTCTTTGGTACAGGTGGAAAAAGGGAGTGAAGTTGCAAGGCTTCACATATGTAGATTTGGCGGGGAGTCCATCAGACACGAAGAGCGTATTAGGAGGAATTTTTAGTGTTGGGTCAACAACAGTTTCTTGTTACAACATGAAGTAGATATCTATTGCACTCAACTTAGAATAAGAAGAGTACATGGCTAAAAGACAAGCAATATGTGAGATCATCTAGATGAGAAAAATTTGTGTTGGGTTATTTGGTCAGATGATGGATCCCACTATGATTTACTATGAAAATAAGAGTTGTATCAAACTCTTTGAGAATCCATTTTTTGATGATCGATCCAAGCATATCAATGTCTGATATCACCATCTATGAGATTGTGTGCAAAGATATATCATGTTGTTGGAGTACATTCCTAAATAGGAATACGATGCAAATATTTTGACAAAGGCTTTTTCAAGAAGAAAATTCAAGTTCCATAGAGGAAGGACCAGGGTATCAGATAATCCCTTTCTTACTAAGAGGGAGTGTTGAAAATGCAGCAATAAATTCCTAATTTAATTTTCCCTTAACTAAATTAGGAGAAATTCAAATTCTAATTTTAGTAAAATACTTGGAGGAATTTAACTGAAGTGATATGGCACTTATCATTCAGTTAAATAATTTAGTTCAAGTGTGATACACTTTAGTTTCATTTAGTTATGATTCTGTTAATTTCTAGCAATTTATTTAAGTTAATTTGAGTTATTGTGATTTTAACTAGTTCTAACTAATTAAGAACTTGTGGAGGATCAAATATTGGGGTGTGTTCATCAGTGATCAACCAGTTAACTCATCAATAAGTTGAGAATAATTGATGCATGCAAATAATGGAGTTTAGGGGAATTGTACTATCAGTTGTAGACAATTCCAAATTGTACAGGTGGTGCATGTAGTCAGAGAAGGGCCTACATGGATTGTGTAGTTATGGATGGGGAATTTCCCTAAATAACAGCGGCTAATTCCTTAAGAAAAAGCGCAAGGAAATAGGGACTTGGGTACGCTTGAAATTGGTTAAGTGTTGACCAAGGCTAGTTTGTGAAGCATTTTGATAGATTATGCTAGTGTAGAGGTTGCTCAAGCTTGAGAAAGCATTATATTTCTTATCTATTGTCTGACTAGTGCAATACAGATTGGAAGGGGTTTTTAGGAGTTGCTTTCCCCTAGGAAAACATTTGAGCATATGTGATTGAATCTTGTCTCATGTTTATGTTGTGATTTATTGATCGATTAAATTTTCTTCCCGCTGATGAGTAGAGTAGATTCAAGTCTTTCTATTTTTGTAAATGAAATTAGAAGTTTTAATCTACAAGGAATTTCTACATCTACATGTCCATTTCCTCATGGATGTAATGGAGAATATTTCTTGTGAATGATATTGTACTATTGAGTGATGGTATTCACAGGTATCGAGGTAAACCACACCCCTTAATATGTATTAATTTCCTCAGACACACCAAAAAATGTAAATATTTCCTCAAACATAAAATATACAACTAAATTTGCAATAGCATGAGAAAGTCCTTTAGCGTTGACCCACTTAGTTACGTAATCATTACAGATTAGGATATGCCTACTTTTCTAAGATGCTGGAGTGATTGGTCCCACAAATGTAAGGGCCCATATTTCAAAGGGATTTACAAGTACTTGTGGGTGTAAAGGAATTTCATCGGTCTATATTAGGTGACCCATTCGCTAACAATGGCACATCTACATAAATACTCCTTGGCATCCCTAAAAAGAGTAGGAAAATAGTAGCTTCACTAAAGGACCTTATAAGAATTCCTTTTATTGGAAAAGTGACCCTTGCATGATTCGTCATGGGAAGCCCTCAATATGAAAAACACTTCACGGTGAACCATTTTTAATATTGTCAATTATTTTTGTAGAAATGAAGTTAAAATTTTTGAAAAAACAAGAGAGTAACTATATTAAAATTTTGTACATTGTGTGTAGTGCATACACAATATTCCTAGTAGTTATGTTTTTTAAGACACACAACGAGGCACTAAATCATCATTTAGAGTTGTTGTTTATTATCACTTATGCCTAGGTTTCAGTAACAAAGGAAATTCCAATTTTCCTTTTGAGTGAGCAATTGAGAGCTGTATTCTAAGAAAATATTTAACTATTTGTGTTCCATTAAATATGGTTATGTATTTTTTGAAGGTAACTATTATATCTCTTGGCACACTTAGTTAACAACATCATATATCTAGAATGGAATTTGTTGGTGCAGATTGTTGTATTTTTAAGACAATGATTGGTATAATGGCTAGTCATCTTGTTTTCAACCAAATACCTCTAACTAATAGGATGTATAAAATTTTGATTCTGAGTTGGCAAAGCTTAGGGCACAAACATAATTGCATAAATAGAGGGAACTTGTGACAGGAACCTGTCACGTTTGATTATTTTACAGTTTGATTAAACGTATAGTTTTCTAGGGAATTAGTGATTTGACTCCTAATAATATCATCCACATTAATGCATGTATATTTCATAAAAAAAGGTGCACAAAAATGTAACATTTTGTTTTTAATCACAGAGAAATAGAGAATATTGTGTAACTACAATCTCCTTCCAGGTAATAACCACTTTTATAAAATGACATCTCGCATAGTTAGACCTCTCAACACAATGGAATTATGAAGAGATGCCAACCTCTGAGTTTGTTTGACCAACCAAACTCCCAGCCCATTTGACGAATCAATCCTCGACATCTAGTGAGACATTAGAAACCCTTCTATTACATATGTTAGTGTATATATATTCAAAGGATTAAGAAAAACCATAAAAATATCAGTGTGCCCTTTGCATCTCTTCATGCAAATGCTAGTTATAGGCTCCTTCATTGGCCACAGGAATGGGGATCAAATTATATTTTTTTTCAATGTTCATATATCCATTAGATATTCGCGCTTTATTAGTTACTATTTAATATCTGACGACAATGATAATAAACAATTGTTAGATATTCAACTCCAGACTGAAGAAACAAATCGTCGAAGTCAGGACATAATCATTGCATGAGCTATTATGACATTGAATATCTGATGCAATTGTTCTTTATATTTATAATGCCAATCGACGAGGTTAATGTCATTTTTCTGACCAAAAGTCGTCAGAAAATACCCTATGATTTCACCCAATATATCATCAAATATCTGACGTTAAGTCGTCGAAAAATGTTCAATGACTGGCCATCGTCGGTGGTGGATGTTTGATGTGAATCACATTGAACATCCAACGATTAGTGAAGTGTTGAATATCTGACGGAATCTCACGGGTGAAAATTATTACTAAGATGCATTGGATAACTAACGACAATGAGTCGAATATCTGATGAACGTATGTCGAATTTTGGCCCCAGTTGTACTAGTGGATCCTCACCAACATTTTAAAAGAGGACTTTTTGGTGACTGACTGTAGGGTCATGTTTCAAGATCCTTCACCATTGTACATTTTCAATGACTCATTCACTTAAATTTACTAGAAGAATATGATTATTCTCGAAATCTTGAAATGTCAATAACAATTAATTTGAAATAGATGAATGTAATATTATAGTTATGTATAAAATTATATTCAAGTATGGTCGAAAGAATTTGTTAAAAAATAAAAGAATATCTTTCAAGCTAATTAATTATAACTACAATAAGAGGAGTGAGAAAAAAAATGCTCCTTTTTAATAATATTCAATGATGGTAGAGTGAATTCAACTTAATGTGAACAATGTTCATAATTTTAGAACCTTCACTAAATATTAATTTTATAACTGATTTACTAATTTTTAGATATATAGAATAATAGAAAAAGTGGGAAAACTTTAGTTAGTAAAAAAAGAATAATAATAAAAAAACTCATTGCAATGTCTAGATTAATAATATTAAACTAATCTAAATCCATTTTAAACTCATATCTATCAAGAGGACCAAATACCTAGACTTGTAAACATTTCTTCAATTTACAATTAGTCTTTCCAAGGTTTTATTGAACTAGGTTTCAATAAATGCTATAATGTTTAATATATTCAAATTCACCATATCCATACAATTAAGCTATGGCATCACTTCTAATAGACATTTCTTAACTTTTACTTAAGGGAAATTATAATTTCATGAGACAAAATTACAAAATAAGCATTTCTTTTTATAAGTAATATGCTTCTTTTCCTAACATATCTATTTTGTTTCTAATATTTTCATTACCTATTTCTAACTTAAATATTATATTTCCATTTTAAATATTTATCATGCTTCTCTTATTTTATTTTATTTTTATTTTTATTATAAGTTTAATATTATAATTTATTTTTCTAAAATAAATATTATAATTTATTTTTCTAAAATAAATATTATGTTCTTATATTTCCTTTTTTTTTTTTATTTGACTTTGTTATATTTCTTTTTAGACATTCCATTTTCTTAACTTTTATGCTCTATTTCCCTATGTTTTTTACAATCACAATAATATATATTTTTTAACCATTTTATCAAATTATATATATATTCTTTAAATTGTATTTTAATTTTACTTTTTCATTTTTTTTGGGTAAAAAAATAAACATATTAAAATTCACTGTAGATCAATTAATTAAAACTAATTATGATTTTAGAATTGGTGAAATGGATGGAATATTTAGAAAAAAAAAAAAAAAACATTTTGTTAAAATGTTAACTCTATATGTAAGTTAACTTAATAAAATATTTGAAAATAAAAATAGAATAGTTTCATTTTTTTTCTCATTAAAATTTTAATGAATACTTTACTTAATTTATAATAATACAAATTATATATATAGATGGATATTTAGAAAAGAAAAATAACATTTGGTTATAGTGTTAGCTTATATATAATTAAAGCTAATAAAATATTTTGAAAAATAATTTAATTTGGTGAAAGGTTAACCTACAAAAAAATTTATGTTAAAAAACTCGCATTTGCTCTCTTCGCTAAGGTACATTTAAAGGAACTTTCTTCACGATAAGATTTTGATGACATTAAAGAAAACTAATAGCTAGTACCTAGTATATGAAATTCTTTAAAATTAATGATTATCAATCTACTATGTGCTAAATGATATATATATATATAATGTATTGAATTGGTGGAAATTATTTATGGGAAGTAGGTTTATAATAAGTAAATCAAAATTAATCTTATTCTTAATATTATATTTTTAATATTTAAATTTACTCAAACTTTAAAAATAAACTCAATTTAATGGAAAACATGAAACAAATTCAAAATAAAAGTAAAGTTTATTGTGAAAGATATGTAATTTCACCATAACATTCATTTACTATATACACATTATTAATTTGGGTATTACATTAAATTCAACACACACCTTATTTTCAATTTTGATCTATTTGAAAAAATAGGGTTGCAAACGCAAAATGTGGATAAACTTTATTTCTCATACAATGAAATGGGGTTCGAATCCCAGCACAAATAACCCAAAATATTGGGCCTCTAAACATGAGAATTTGCTATTTAGTTTCCCATGCTTAATAGTTCTAAAGTTCCCTTCCTGTAGGGCAAGCTAAACAAAATATTACGAAGTATGAAGTATATAGGCTATGGCTATATTACAAAGTATTCTGTAAATATGAGATACGAGATTTAAATCGCAGTAGGTCAAGCCAAAAAAACCAAAAAAATAATGTAATAATAAATAAGAGGAAATAATTTATTTGCAGTACAATACTTTATATTCATTTTAAATGGGGTCCAGTGAATGCTGTAACGGTGGAAATCCTCGATAGGATCAAACCAGAGGTGGATTTGTTACTCCATTCCTATGATAATCCTCCCTTTTCCAACATTTCCTACTCTTACATAAATGTTGGTCTGTAACGTATAAGGCTTGCCTGTTATTGTTCCCAAAACAGGCAGGCCTTAAGTTCAATGTTTATTGTTAGGATATTAATCTCATTGTGTACTAGGTGTCATCACATTTGATTATCTTATCTATTAGGTGTCGTAGACAGTTCACTTTTACTTCAGTTTAGTAGATTTCTACTCTAGTAATTTATTATTGATGTTTGCAATGTAATCTACTTAACTTTTTTGAATATTGATAAGAGTAATCTCTTCTCCAATTTTTCGCTTTCATTTTTTGTCATGGTATCATAGCTTAGCTTGTGTAAGACTCCTTGAGAGCATAGCTTAGCTTGTGTAAGACTCCTTGAGAGCAACAGAGATTAGAACTACATTGTATTAGACTCCAGAGCAAAAACGTGAGCAAACTGACTGAAGTGAGCATAGTATTTGAATATTTTTTAAGTGCAAAGATCGAAAGAAAGAAGAATGAAGAAGCCAGCGGAGGAAGAACGAAAAAGGCATCAGAGGCAAGGGAAAAATGAATTAAAGAAAATTTAGATTTTTTTTTAAAATTGTTGTGGTAACGCTCTGTGTTATTAGAGACTCTGCATTACTAACGCAAGAGATTACTCGACAAATGTGTGTTTATTCTAAAGTGTTACTAATTCCAAACTCCATTGCAAAATGACGTGTTAGACTCAGTCACTTACACCATTATGCATCAAACGCGACATAGGAGTGAGACGGGCTTCATTATAGAAACACTAATCACACTTTCTATGTAAGTGTATTATTCTTGAGGTTTCCTTTGTAAGAAAAGGGGCACGTACTTTAAAAAATATCGTTTTATGAAAATACATTATATTTGTAAGTTTGTATGGTTTTATAAAAAGTGAGATTTAAGTGAAAACGGAGATTTTAAAAACTGTCACTTAAAAACTTGAATTTGTTACAAAGGAAGCAGATTTAAAATGATTATTTTTTAAAGAAAAATAAAAAATGTTTTTTTTTTAAAGGTGCACATTTGCATTTGAAGCAATAATGGTTTTTTCTAGCTCTTTTCCACAGACCATGGAAAATTTTAGGGGCTAATATTCGCAGGTGGGCTAATTTTTCATGGTTTTTCAAAAAAAAAAGATTCGTCAATTTCCATTTTTTTATAAAAATGATTCGCCCAAATTTTACAATATAAAATTATTTTACGTTAAAAATCGCCAACATTATATAGACAATATATATAATATCATTATAAATTTGAATAGTTTTACAAATACATCAAAAAACATTTTATAGTTTGCATATTAGGGACTAGTGAGATTAGCCAATTTTTTAAATTTCAAGATAATTTTCCATCATTAAAATTATCCCTGCCACAGACCCCAACTTTGCTTGGCAAAAATTATGAGTTTTGGAATTTAAGAATGAAGAATTTTCTGCAAGCTCAAAGTGTTATGATACACTTCAGATCGCCTATGTAGAGTCGACCCAAGAAGCATGGGAGGCCATGACCAATAATCAGAGGAATGCATCTATTAAACTCAGAAAGAAGGAGCATAGAGCCAAATTTTGGATACAAAACTGAGTCGATGACTCTATATTTGACAAGATAACCAACACATCAACAACAAAAGAAGCTTGAGATATTTTGAAATTTGTGTATCAAGGAAATGGTACAGTGAAGACAGTTAAATTGCAAACATTGAGAGCACAATTTGAAACCATAAATATGATTGACATTGAGAATGTGGATAAGCTCATGACTAGAATCATGGGAATAGTCAGCCAGATCAAACTCATTGGTGAAACCATTACAAATCAGAAAATTGTTGAAACAATCCTTCAAATCCTACCCAAGACATGTGACACGATTGTGACAACCATTTTGGAATCCAAATATTTTACAACTTTCTTAGTAAAAAAATTGATTAGATCACTTCTAGTACACGAAACAAAACTGAACGTGGAAAAATAATCCACAGAACAAGCTTTCAAAGCACAACTCTCATTTGGCAGAGGCCGAGGCAGAGGATATAGAGGTGGTAGTAAGCGAGGTAGAGGCTTAAGCAGTGGCAGATCATATCATCATCATGCAACAGATCAGTGGAGATCTCTAGAAAACCAAACTCAGAGAGGCATATCATGGAAAAAATATAATGTCCAATGCTATTACTATAAGAAATTTGGGCATTATGAACATGAATACAGAAACAAACACTCAAATCAGCAAAGAGGCAGTTCCCATATCTCCAAAAATGAAGGAGAATCCTCTGAAACAATGTTTTTTTCATGCCATCTTTCCGAAGACAAACACAACGAGGACCTTTGGTTACTGGACAATGGATGCATCAATCATATGATAGGTAAAAAAATCTACTTTATTCTCTTGATGCTTCCATAACATCAGACATTACACTTGGAGATCGTTCTTGTATTAAAGTTGAAGAGAAAGGTATTTTCCCTATTGTTACTCAACAAAATCAACATAAATACATCCCGGATGTTTACTATGTTCCACATCTGAAACATAACCTAATTAGTGTAGGAAAATTAATGGAACATGGTCATGATGTACTATTTCAAAAGAACACATGTTATATATAAGAAAAACCTCCCAATAGAATACTCATAGAAAAGGTTGAAAAAACCAAGAATAGGATGTTTCCATTGACTCTTAGAAGTCGAAATACCTCATAGTCTTTAGACCACAATGTATCAAGAATATATGAGACTTATATATGGAATTCTAGATATGGTCACATCCCAATCAGTAGTCTAAGTATGCTTCAGAAACATTCAATCGCCATTGGTCTTCCTACTATGAATGAAAAATATTGTAATTGTGAAATTTGTGTTCTATCCAAGCATAAAAGAGATAGCTTTCCCACATATTCCTCTAGAGAAAAAGAGTCTTTAGTGCTTGTCCATACAAATATATGTGGCCCAATGCAGATATAGTCCATTGGTGTTAGTTTCTATTTTCTGACATTCATTGATGATTATAGCAGGAATATATGGGTGTATTTTCTCAAAAATAAATCTAATACCTTCTCAATATTTAAAGAGTTCGAAGAAGAAGCAAAAAATAAGAGTGGAAAGCCCTTGAAAATACTCAAATCAGACAGAGGAGGAGAGTACAGCTCCAATGAATTCAAAATGTTTTGTCAAAAAAAAGGAATCATAATGCAGAGCACAACAAGATATACTCCACAACATAATGGAATAGCAGAAATTAAAAATCAGTGGATCATGAACATTGCCAGATGTATTCTACGTGAGAAGAAGTTGTCAAATAACTATTGGGATGAAGCAATTTTGACAGTAGTGTATGTTCTCAACAGATCACTAACAACCAGTCTCCAAGATACAATACCTCAAGAAAAATGGGATGGTAAAAAGGTAAATGTATCCCACTTTAGAATTTTTGGATCAGTATCTTTTTCACATGTTCTTGAGCAGCTAAGAAAGAAGCTTGATGATAGGAGTGAAATATGTATATTTGTAGGCTATAGTGAGAAGTCAAAGGCCTACATAATTTACAATCCAGTTACCAAGAAGTTTATTTTAAGTAGAGATTTAATTTTTTTTGAAAATAAATATTGGTCTGACCATGTTGATGAAGCTTCAAATCATTCTTTTTATCCACCGCAACCACCAATATTGTAGGTTCAAGAATCAAGAAGTGAATTCGCCAGTGATCCAACATCTTCAGAAGACATCCATAAAAAAAGAAACATCAAAGAAATATATGAGTAGGAGCATGAATTTGAGCAACAAAATATGTTTGCATTTATTTCAACTCAACTGACTCATTTTGAAGAAGTAGTTAAATAAAAGCATTAGGTTGATGCAATGAACCAAGAAATTGCTGCCATAGAGAAGAAATAGACTTGGAAATTTGTTGATCTCCCAATAGACAAAACTAGAATTGGTGTAAAATGGGTTAAGACGAAGCTAAATGAAAAAGGAAAATTTGAGAAACATAAGGCAAGGCTGGTTTCCAAAGGATTCTCACAAGAGTTTGGTGTCGACTGTGGTGAAATATTTTCTCCAGTAGCAAGGTTAGACATCGTCAAAACTATTTTTTCCACAATAGCTCAACATAAATGAAAATTCTATCAACTTGATGTAAAATTTGCCTTCCTAAATGGGATATTGTAGGAAGAAGTTTATGTAGAGCATTCTCTTGGTCTTGAAGTACTAGGACAGGTGATCTAGGTCGATATTGGTGGCCAACCAGCTATTCCATTTGAACCGCCACCATCAGTTCTTTCAGTTTTTCAGTTTAAGCACAACTTACTATTTTTAGCAGTTTTTCAGGTCTTGAACTTTTAGAGTCGTTTTGAGGCCCTAAAGGACTTTTTTTTGGGAAAACTAGGAGAAACATGGGCCCATAGATCGATGTTTCTCACTCAAAAGTTGGATTCATCAGATAGATATTTCTAAAGAGGTATTGCACATGTCAAACGAATATCGTATGCCAAAGTTACATCTCTGGGAATATTGATGTACCAATTTACCCAAACGGGGCCCACAGTTTTGGTGCTTCATCTCCTAGGGTTAGTTTTTTGGATGTTTAGGGTTTTCCTTTGTTTCTCAACAATAAATAGGCCTTCGAGCCTCATTGTAACACACTTCAGAGTCTTGTAGCTGTTGAGCCTTGCAATAGGTATGTATGTACTCTTGATTATTGTCCTTTTTCCTCTTCCTTATTGTCTTGTGCCATGATCTAATAATATAATGAAAGGATTTTGATGAAGAATAAATGAAAAATGATCTTGATACAATTTAACCGTCCAAACTAATTCTCGTTTCTTTTTATGCTGAAAATAATAGAAGGAACAACATGACTTAATCACGGGAAAGAAGACACGTTAAATGTGGTCGAATCGAAGATAAATCAGTAAGGATTAGCGCAAGAACGAACGAAATGTCCAAGGAAATAATTTTTCCGTGGATCCCTTAGGATCTCCTGATCTTGAGGGATCACACTCATCTTTCCTTTTAGCTATAAAGGGACAGGGAGAGCTAGTTCTCAAGGATCATGTGTCATGTATCTTTCACTTCTGCATAATTTGTAATCATAATTCACAAAACATAGTTCTGAACGACAAGATTGTATTGCGATGTTGATTGACTGTGATGATAAATATATAATTCGAGTTGTTGTTCATTCAAATATTCTAGAGTAATTAAGTAGTATTCGCCGATGGCTGAGGGCCCGGTATCTAGTGGATCTCACTGCTGTTCCTTGTGTTATACTTTTCCATTTATTGCAAATGTATTCTGATTTTCTGCTTTGCAGTTGAAGTACTTCTGATAATTTGGATTTCTGGTATTTATTCCATTGAATACACATTTCCAATTTATTTCCTTAAAGAATTAGTTGCTAGTTAACAGAATTGGGTTTGATTACTTAAAGCATAGACAATTATTTCCAATAATTTCCTTTTGTTCAATAGTTTAGATCTTGCTGAAAGAGCTTAGTTAATGCTTCAGTGCTCTTGGTTGATTGTCATTTGAATTAGTTGAATTAAGAGTGAATCAAAGTTTTGGGTTATAATGTGTATATGAATAACTTCCTTTAAAGCTTCAAGATTTATGATTGTATCTATATTAAACGATTGGCTTTAGCATTACTTTTTGTATGTATAGCTTGCACATATTGTGTACACGCTTGAGATAAAAGGACTTACCTTGGTTGATAATTAATGTGAGGCAATTAGGAGTTTTTAAAGACACCTGTTAGCACCCAAAATTTTGGTGCCGTTGCCAGGGAGCGTGTTTCCACTTTGTAAAAAGAGTAATGTATGATTGATGTTTTTTCTACTGAGGGAGAATTGGGTATTAAAAACGGAAGGTAAGAACCTACATAGCGAACGAGTAAAATTCTCACTCATCCACCCGCTTTCTAGCAGAATTGCTAGGATTTTAAGATAGGAATGAATGTTTGTGTTTTTGCATGAATGACTAAAAGACCTAAAAAAGATAAAATTCCTCCTTTTAAACCTAAAAAACCTAAGGGACCGGTGACCCTTGGACGATCAACTTTTATCGATGAAATCTTAAGAAAAGCTGAGTCTCAGTCATCAGTAGGACCCCGAATTGTTGCTGCCAGATATCCTACTGACTTCCTTCAAGCCGCAGGATCACCATCTATAGCTAACACTGAGATTCATAGTAAGAACGAAGGGATTGCGTTGAGTTTTCAAGATACTGAGAATTCACAAAATCCCCCTTCACAAGAAAGAAATTCTTGTAATCTCCGTGAAGGAGAAGGAGAAACATGCAATCTTGAAATTAAATTATCAGAACCTAGATCTCCTGAAGTAGTGACTCAGCAGAGGACACCTAGTATTCCAGATCAAGGTAGTGCTGCTAGAACCATTTCAGCCTCTTGTGGACATTCTAGGAATAACTCTCCAGCTCCGAAGATCCCTAAAGAATATTGGCATATTTTTTACCAAATGGCTAATAACCAGCAACCTAAAACTTCTACATTGCAATACCCTATTGTTGACACAGCTGTCAATGTCCCCATGATGGATATCCCATTACAAAATATTCCTACATTTCATGGGATAACTTCAGAAGATCCCGATGCATTCCTTTTCAAGTTTGATGTATTATGCAGGGGTTATGACTACACCACCGACCCCCATAAGCTAAAGCTATTCCCCTCTACTCTGAAGGGAACAACTCTGCATTGGTTCATGGGACTTGGTGGAGGCACCATCAATGATTGGGACCAAATGAAAAAATATTTCCTTAAAAAATACCAAGATTACTGTCGAACTAGAGAACTAAAAGATGAAATCTCTCAAATGGTAGCTAAGCCTAGCGAGACTCTAGAAGAATATGTAGAGCGTTTCCAATATAATCTGCAAAGATCTCCTTACACAAATCTGCCTGATAATGTTCTAAAAACCACGATGATCAGAGGTATGAAAGACCAATGGGTAGAGACACTAAATATAATGGGTAAAGGTGACATTTATCAAGAAAGCTATAACAATATTATAGATTTGTGCATCAAGTGTTCTAGGTTCAGTACAAGGCTGAAACCAGTCAGATGCGATGCAAGCCCCAGAGACAGCAAAGCCTCAGGAGGAAGCATTACATGAAGCAAAATCGACAATTTGTTGGAGGATTTCAAGACTGATATCCTGGGGACCCTGGCAGCACAATTGGATGTCATGCAAGCTAAGCAAAAGCAGGCTATAACAGAACAGAACTTGGCTATTTTCTGCCCCCGTTGCAGACAAAAACACAGTCATAAAGAATGCGCCCTAGATATGATACGAACATGTTCCATATGCACTAAAGAACACGCCACGAAAAGATGCCCATCACTTCCAAGATTAAAATCAGTCTTCAAGGAAGCGGAAGAAAAAGTGGAACCAGTATATCTGTTGAACCAACGTCGTCAATGGCAAGCACGTCAGACAGGTATGCCTACCAATCCATCTTTGTTCTTTCCTCCCTCGCAATATAATTCTCAGCAATATTCAAGGGCAACATGGTAGAATAAACCACCTTTTTTGCCACCTCAAGCATTTTTTATGCCACCATGGCCCAATCAGTCAAATCCAAGTAATAATAATTGGCCAAATTCCCCTTACTCGCCACCCTTCTGGAAAAAAAACTCTTATTCCTCCCAATGTTCCCCTTCCACCTCACAAAACCAGAACTGGCAATCAAATTGGAAAATATCTACGAACCAGCCTATGGGGACAGTTCCTCTGCCTCAACCAACTTAACCAGCACCTTACACATTGCAACTGAATCCTCAATCTAATATATGACCGCAACTTCCAACTCAACCCAACCCAAATCCTAAGAACAGACCAGTTCAATCAATACAAATCATTGAGGGTCTGGACCCTGAAAATGAGTTGAAAGAATGTAATGAACTTAAGTTGAGATCTGGATGCATAATCACTCTAGATAAGGATAAAGATTTGCAACCGGAAGAACCACACACAAATAAGCCTCTGATTGTAGATGATCAACAAATAAAACAAGGGGAAGATACAGTCAGACAAAAAATCTTAAACAAATCATAACCACTGCCCCCCCCATTCCCAAAAATATTTATGATACCACGCCCGATTGAATATCCTGACTTTGATCTTCTGGGTGAACTTAAGAAAATTTGTATAAAAATTCTCCTTCTCCAGGCTGTCTAAGATATTCCAATATATGCCAAAACTATTAAAGAATTGTGTATAAAGAAGTCTGTGAGGAAAACAAAAATAACCCCTACTGTCCATGTTGTCGGGACTTTGTCTGATTTATTACTAGGCAAAGAGACTCCTGTAAAATATGAGGATCCCAAGAACCCCATTGTCACAGTCCAAATAAATGGCCATTATTTTCCCAATGCTTTAGTTGACTTGGGGGCAGCCATTAATATTCTCACAACTACAACTTGCAACATTCTTGGCATCACAGCCTTGGAACCAAAAACTACCTTACTGGAACTAGCTGACCACTCAGTCATTAGACCAGAAGGAACATTACAAGATGTGATGGTCTTTGTAGAAACTTGGGAATACCCAGCAGATTTTTTTATTATTAACCCTAGGAACCAGCTAGATGGACATCCTTTAATATTAGGAAGGCCTTGGCTAGAGACTGCTGATGCTTATATCAGCTGCCGAACAGGAAATATGACTATAACTAGGCGGAATGATGTGAAAAATTTAGCTTAGTACCCTCCTGCTCAACCAAGCTTGACTAATATGAAAAATAGGAAGCAACTTGAAACATAACAGAAATATTTGGTCACCATTAACTGTGGTAGATGCCCTTGAATTCAAAAACCAAACTGAAGATGATGTCATTAATACTTTTATCAATCATCCTACCACAGTATCAAGTTCGAAATGCCCCATGATTAAAGCAGTCATTGACAATGAAATCTAAGAAGATTCCCTGAGAGATATCAATGACCAAACAATACCAACAACCACTGTTTATAATAGCAAACCTATCGAAATTGAGCCAGGGAAGATCCTGAACATTAATAGTAATCTGAGTGATGACCAGCAACGAAACGTATTCAAGTCCTTAGGAAAACTAAAGGGGCTTTCACTTGGGATTACTCAAATATGAAAGGGATTGATCCTCAGCTATGCATGCATCACATCTACACTGAAAAGGATGAAAGAACCAGTCGACAACCTCAGCGTAGATTAAATCCTCACCTAAAAGATATTGTTAAAGAAGAACTTCAAAAACTGTTAGATGTGAATTTTATCTATCCTATATCTGACAGTAAATGGGTTTCTCCATTGGTTGTGGTTCCCAAAAAGAATGGGAAATGGCGAATATGCATTGACTATTGAGAACTCAACAAGGCAACATAAAAAGACCATTTTACCCTTCCATTTATTGAACAGGTCCTAGATACACTGGCAGGGAAGAAATTTTTTTCTTTCCTGGATGGCATCAGTAGCTACAACCAAATTCAGATTTCCCCTGAAGACCAGGATAAGACTACCTTTATCTGTTCGTGGGGAACATTCGCTTACATGGTATTACCTTTTGGATTGTGTAATGCACCTGCCACATTCCAAAGAGCCATACTCAGTATTTTTGCATACTTGATAAACGAAGGATTGGAAGTATACATGGATGATTTCACACCCTATGGAGATGACTTCGAGCAAGCATTACAGACATTGGAAAATGTTCTGGAACGATTTATTGCTACCAGCATATGTTTAAGCCATGAAAAATGCCATATGATGATGACAGAAGGCCTGATATTGGGTCATTACATTTCAGCAGTTGGAATTCAGGTAGATCCGGCAAAAATACAGGTAATTCTCTTACTAGCTACTCCCTGCACTTAAATAGAGGTACGTATTTTTCTGGGATTTGCTGGATATTATTGTAGATTTATCCATAAATTTTCACAGATTCCTGAACCATTATATGCCTTAACAGGAAACAGTGATTTCATATGGACTGATAAATGTGACACTACCTTTACAGATTTAAAACAGCTATTTTCAACAACACCAGTATTATGAGGCCCGAGCTAGGATATACCATTCCAAATTTCATCAGATGCATCAGACATAGCTGTTGGAGCATTTCTTGGCCAAAAAGAAGACAAGAAACCCTATACTATATATTACATTAGCAAAAACTTAACCCCTGCTGAATTGAATTACACAGTAACAGAGAAGGAGTTTTTAGCTTTATTTATGCTATTAACAAATTCATACACTATATAAGTGGATACCCTGTAATTCTGTATATGGATCACTCTGCTATCAAATAATTAGCTAATAAACCCATTATGAATGAATAGTGACATGTTGGTTGCTACTTTTGCAGGAATTTGATATAAATATAAGGGATCGACCAGGGAAGGAAAACCTTGTGGCAGATTTCCTCTCCCGAGTGCCAAGAACAGATGACGCAATAGTAGTAGAGGATCAATTTCCAGATGAACACCTGTTTACTGTAACCGTGAAATTCCATGGTACACAGATGTGGCGAATTATTTAGAAGTGGGAAAACTACCTAAACATCTGACACCCAGAGAAAGGAAATTGATAGTACATCACAACACTCGATTCTCCTGGATTGGAGGATACCTTTTTCACACAAGGTCCGATATACACATTTGCAGGTGTATCAGGGAAGACAAAATTTATGATATTTTGAAAGCCTGCCACGATGGACCTTGCGGTGGACATTTTGCAGACTGTAGAACTGGACATAAAATTTACAAATGGGCTACTACTGGCCCACGATTTTTAAGGATGATAAGAAATTTGTTCAGGCCTATGATAGTTGTCAAAGGATAGGCCGCCTTGGCCGATCTGATGAGATGCCCCTGCATCCATAGCTGGTCATAGAACCTTTTGAGCATTGGGCATTAGATTTTGTTGGGCCAATCAACCCATCATCCAACCAGAAATCATATATATTGGTTGCAACAGAATACGTAACTAAGTGGGTAGAATCAGTAGCATTAACAAGAGCCATAGAAGAAGCTATGATAAAATTTCTTTTCAAAATTTTTGTACGATATGGGTTACCCAGAGAAGTAATCACTGATGGAGGGCCACAATTTGTAGGCCACAAGATTGTTGCTACACTAAAAAATCATCATGTTATTCACAGAATTACCTCTCCATACCACCCGCAAGCGAATGGGTAGGTATAAAGCACCAACAAAGTTATTGAAGCTATTCTAACGAAGACAGTCTCATCGCATAGACGAGACTAGGCTACTCGACTACTAGAAGCCTTGTGGGCATATCACACAACTTGGAGGAATACTACTGGATACTCCCCATATTAGCTGGTATTTGGTAAGGAACCTATTTTTCTCATAGAGTTTAAGATACAAACACTAAGGACAACCCAAGAAGTGGGACTGGATTTAACTGAAGCTCAGATTAATATATTACAACAAATAAATGAATTAGACGAAATCTGGCTTTTGGCTCTGCAGCATACTGCACTTATTCAACAACAAAGAGCTAAATGGCACGATTCTCTGATCAAGAAAAAGATATTTCATGAGGGTGACTGGGCACTTCTCTATGATTCCAGGTTTTAAGACTTCCCTGGTAAATTGCAGAGTAGGTGGTTAGGTCCCTATGAAATAAAGGAAGTACATGACAATGGCACTCTTACGTTGGCCACCATTGATGGGTCTGATTGTTCCTTTAAAGCAAATAGGCATTGGGTGCGCCTCTACCAAAGACCACTTGCAAGAGAATATTTTTGTCAACAGATACGCAAGGAATCCACCATGCAAATTTTAGCTACAGAAGATAATCCTTCGACAACTTCATCTTTGTAAAAATTTGTTTCTTTTTCTAAAAAAAAAAAAACAAAAAAAAAATGTAAATAGGATTGCTGATTCAATTTGTTTTTTTTCTCTGCCTATTTTGTTGTTCCATCTTTGGAACAACACTTTTTGATTTTGTTGTTCCATCTTCGGAACAACACTTTTTGGCTTTGCTTTTCCATCTTCGGAACAACACTTTTTGATTTTTCTGTTTCATCTTCGGAACAACACTTTTTGATTTTGTTGTTCCATTTTCGGAACAACACTTTTTGGTTTTGGTGTTCCATCTTTGGAACAACACTTTTTGGTTTTGCTGTTCCATATTCGGAACAACACTTTTTGATTTTGCTGTTCCATCTTCGGAACAACACTTTTTGATTTTGCTGTTCCATCTTTGGAACAACGCTCTCTTTTGTTTTTTCTATTCCAATTTTGGAACAACACTTTTTGGTTTTGCTGTTCCATCTTTGGAACAAAACTTTTTGGTTTTGTTGTTCCATCTTCGGAACATCACTTTTTGGTTTTTTTGTTCCATCTTCAGAACAACACTTTTTGGATTTTTTGTTCCATCTTCAGAACAACAATTTTTGGTTTTGCTATTCCATCTTCGGAACAACACTTTTTGGTTTTACTATTCCATCTTCGGAACAACACTTTTTGATTTTGTTGTTCCATCTTTGGAACAATACTCTCTTTTGTTTTTTCTGTTCCAATTTCGGAACAACACTTTTGTTTCTTGTACAATTTTTGTGTGTTCTGAACAACACCTTTTTTTATATATTTCATAAACGCCTATTTCCTCTCATGGACTTATTCCTAGCTCATTTCAGCCTTATTTCTTTGATTTCTTTGATCGCCTGAAGTACATTATCATCATGCGAATAAGAATTATGGATTTTATTAAAGCAGGTGAATATTTTTAACGTTATGATCTTTGACAAAGACACCTTCTTGATGATAGACTTAAAACAATTGAAAGGGAAAAAATTATTTATATTTCACTTTACTGTATTGATTTCTACTGTATATGATATTGATTGATCATCTTTACCATGTTGGTTCTACTCTCCCTGGTTATAATTCTCTCTATCTATTATCAATGGGATTATGGGTTTAATTTTTCTTATTATTGACATGCTTCAACTTCTTACACCATCCCTACTCTTAAGGAGTACTGAGCCTCCCTCTATTTATTATAAAAATATGTAATGAAAACTAAATTTTATCTACAGATAGAGGTTAGGGGGTCTCATTCAGAGCCAACCTACCATGTTCATAAGGATGTAGCAATGTGACATTCCCACTATGGCCACCACACCAGGGTTATGATCCATTGGATGGCTAAAATATCCTTGGAACAGGAAGTCTCATCACAAGCCGACCTGCTCACTTTTGCTACTTCCCAATGAATGGCAATATGGTTATATGGTTACCATGCTAGCACACTGGTCTCTTTTGTAGAAACAAAAATGAAAATTTTCAATTATAAATTGAGGATCTTGGCTCACATGGGTTAAAAAGTAACTCTGTCAAGGCTATGGATGCCTGCTGGCAGCAGAAGCTCTGCTTATGGTATTGAAGTTCTATTTCCTAATCAATAATTCTTATAATACCCTCTTCCCATTTATCTTTTTATTCGAGAGATTATTTCCTCTAAACACTTCCCTACTTTGAACCTTTATGCATGTGTTCATGTTTTTTACTCAATCATATCATGTATAGCCATTATCATCGGCAAAGTCTCCTTTTGTACATATTTTTTTCCTCTTTCCTTATCACATATCTTATCATCAACCAAAGCGTCTTGTCTCTTGTCATTTATTATGATTGTACACCTCAATTTTACTCTATCCATATTTCTTATTGTCTCGCCATTTATTTACGTACTCTATTCCATTTACTATTGTACCCTTCATCCTTATATCCTGCCATCAGAACAACCATTCCTCGTCTATTCGGTCATAGGTGACCTCTCATTTCGAAGGGGGAGAGAATTTCCATTACACTTGTGCATGCATTGTCATTATTTCATTGATTGATATGATATTCCATGATCACATGGCATGCAACAATTTAATAGCACAATTAATATCAACTACAACAACTTGTTGTTCTATCACTCTAAGTGTTGCTGTTTTTTTTTCCAGTATTGCTGCATTTTCCCATTAAACTAGTCCTTTGCAATAGTAGGAATAATTAAAGCATTATGGGTGGTAAGATAGTGCGCCGTGAACCTTTAGTGTTAGAGGTCTCCGACAGAGCCAGGGAAATTCTGATCCGTGCAGGGTGGATATCTTATCTCACAAGATTTCAACCCTCGAATGAGGAAATTGCCATTGAATTTCTACAGCATCTACAGAATGGGGAATCCATGGTGAAAGGTAGAAGAATTACAGTCACAAACGCTGTTGTTGAGGAGGTAAATCCCCTCTATGGATAGAGGCGATCCCACTAGCCTAGATCGGGTCTAGCAACAATCAAGTCATGCAATGAAGTTGGTTCCTAGTTACAAAAAGACAAAGATCGCGATGAGTAGCCTACCTCAAATCCCACGCAGTTGTCATTGGAGAAAATATGATGTTTCCCGTCCCTCGCTTGACAGATCAAAATCCTTCCGTTCGACACATCTGAACACCTGTACACATACAGGGAAACAACGACATACAACATAAAATCTAAAGCATGTAATTATATATCAGTCAGAGAGGATATAATTCATTGCATCATGTAAAGAAATAAATACATGAATGGAACCAAAATCAGAGTCGCTTATATTATAAATGAGAAAAGGGAGATTACAACCAAATTCTCTGACACTATGATCTTCCTTCGACGAGGCTTGCAGCGGAGCGTGTCTCAACAAAGCCTGTTGGGAGTCTGGACAAATCTCTCTCTCTTACGGGATTCTCTTCAGCTTGGCTCTCAATAGTTGCCCGGCTATAGTTTCCTTCCTACAAGTTCAGCGCCCAAGCATTCAGCTAGCTTGGAAATGGAGAGGGCAAGCTTTTATAGATGGAGGAAAGGAATTTGGGATCCCTATAATCATGGGATAGGCCCTATCTCTTAGGAAGGTTCCATGATAGGTGGAAAACCACTTCCTATACGTGGAGATTTGGAGCCAAAACACTCAAATCCTTTTGATGACTCATTCTGGAGTTTGTTAGAATCAAAATTCTGCCATTTATTTTTTAAAAAAATCCCTTAATAAGCTTGGCGCGAGTGAAACACAGGGACATAGCGCCATTTGGCACACCCTCTAGTATGGATTTCCCCCATTGGCATGAGGGATGAACTGGCTAGTCGCGCCAAGGATAAAAATTTTGTTTTTAGGGTTTTTCAGAGGAAATGTTCTTCAGGAGAATGTTTTTCTTATACAAGAGGATGCCATGAAGGTGTTTTCAGGACATTTTACTGTTCACAGGTCATGGGAATAGTCCTCCAATGTACGGGACAAGGGATTGCAAGGACGGTGACAAAATGTTGTGTAACAGATGCCCCCTAAAGCATGAGTTCTGAGAGAGAGGGAGGGGTAAAATGCTTTATGAGAGCCCAACTGAAAACATTGACATCGGAAGACTTGCAAATAAAAATACAAATGATATCTCTGATACATGATACGTGGTATGGGCGCACCCAACCATAATAGAGTGTACAATAATCGAGATCCAAGGTATGGACGCAGCTATCCAACAAAGAAGGATCAACAAGTAGACTCAGGTATGGTCGCAACCATCCAATCAAATGAGCCATGTAACTAATCATGATAACCTACAAAGAATCCGCAGCCTAGATTTCATCAGACAAAATCCAGGGTCTTGCGCTCCATCTCGAAACGAACAGAGTACAAGTCCGAGCATGTGAATAAGTGAGTTGAAGTCGAAAATGCAAGAACATCGTCTGATTACTAGCCAATAATGAAAGCCGTTAACAGACATGAGAGGAACCACCAATAGTGAGGATGGCCTTCAAGGTACTATAGGCACAATCCAAGGAATGTGAATAGTGAGCTGGTGTCGAACACCTACAGAATCATCCGATCGAAGGCCAATAATGAAAACCTTGCGTTGAATGCGAAGAACCTGCCATGGAGGCATGCAGGCTCCAAGGTACCTGAAGGGAGTCTCTAGATCAGCTTCCTGGATAATGAGCTGAAGTCGACAGGAAGTGACCTTTATCGAAGGTGGGCCATATTTTTTCCCACATCATCGACACGAGATAGAGGAACATGATGTTTGCGAATCAAGATCAGTAGAGAATCAGAGGGAGGTTGAAAAATGCAGAGGCCAACTTCTCTTGAACATATCGGCGACACGACATTGGATTTGGCATTATTTGACATCAAAGGATCTGAGGTCATGATGACGTGGCAAAGAGCAGATGAGTGGTCAAAAGAGATTGCCCAAACCCACGGAGGCAAGCAGAGAACGAGATGAGATGTCCCCAACCTGATACGAATTCAGACAAGTGCCATGTTCAAAAGTGACATACTGCCGACACGACGGTGATACTGGTTCCATTTTCCCCCACCGCTTTTGGTGAGTACCCCAATTATTTTTGGAAACAAGCTTGAAGGGGATAACATATGCTTGCGATATAAGTTTTTCCTTCAGACAAATCCAACCTAGTACATTTAACGAGCCCTAGGAAGGAGGAACTCGAGTATCGTCATTACGACGGAGTCCGATGTCATCAGTGTTTAATGAGTCTGACAAAGGAAGAACTCGACATCTTTTCATATTTTAGAGAGTTTGAAAAGAGAGCGGAAAAGAAAACTCCAACAGTCCCTTTTCGTAGATAGTCTCGTAGATCTGAAAAGGTAGAAAACTATGTCTGAGAGAACCTCCTAGTCACGATAGGCTAGGGTATTCCTTTTTCGTAAATAATCTATCCTAGCCCGAAAAAGGGGTAAACGTATACTGGTTAGATGTCGTTTCGTAGCCAATTTAACGAGCTCAAAACGACAAGTGACTCGGCAATATTTTCAGTTTTAGAAAGTCAGAAAAGAGCTGAAAGGTGACTCCTCCTGGAGGAACGAGTGGTATAAAGGGCAGCAACTAGTTCCGGTGATGGTGGAACTACTCAGAACAAGATAAAGGTCAAGAGGCTGGCTAACAAGACCACTCATCACAGCGGCTCCTCACGAATGGGTAAAACAACCAAGTGAAGTCATAGATCGGCAAAGCAGATAGTGATGGTGGAATGAGAAAACCAAGGTTCATCTGGAAAAACAGGTTGATAAAATGGAAATCACGAGAGGTAAAATGGGAAAGGTTTCATTTTTACATAAGCTTGAAATCAGGAAACTCTACTTGAAGTTGGTTTTATTTTTTCACAAGCTTGAAACAAAAATAGACTATTCTTGAAACCAATTTCATTTTTACACAAGCTTGAAATGGAAACAAACTATGCTTGAAAAAGTAAGCATGCCCCTAGCATGGTGACTCAATCCGAGGTACATGCCCCCCAAGCTTCAATCCATATGAAAGGCAGATGGAGTGAAGGTTCAAGTTACGAGATCAAGAGAAAGACTCGACTGGGATTTTACGAGATCTTATCAAAGACTCGAATTGAACGGGAACGTGTTTCATTGTTTTAACAAGGTTGACACATTAAAAGAACTATCCTCAGATGACCTTGTTTCATTTTTTAAGGAGCTTGACACAATAAAACGAACTCTGCTTCGACCAGCTTGTTTCATTTTTTAAGGAGCTTGACACAAGAAAATGAACTCTGCTCTCACAGACCTTGTTTCATTTTTTAGGGAGCTTGACACAAGACAAGGAACTCTGCTCCGATAGAAAACTCATCATGATGAATAAGAAGTCATGGCTTCCAAGAGTTCTGCACCGGATGGGAGAACAACATCTTGGAAATCAGGACCAAATGCCCCCAACACCTTATGCACAACGACACTATCACTGAATGCAGGCATGGGACAGGTAGCCACATAATTGACATGTGGTGGGGAAGACACAACCGGTGGATAAATATTTGGCAGGGATGATGGTGGACTAGCTGCCATATTAGGACCGAAGAACACAAGCTGATCGATGGTCACAATCCGACCTTGGTGCGGAAAACACATCACACGAAAGAGGGAGGAGACAAGCATTCCCATGGCATAACTATAATCGGGACCCAAGCGTAAAGTAAAGTCCAAGGGGCTAGGAACAACCATCATGTCCATATGGACAGTTTTCCCTCCAAAGTAACAGGCAACTTCGGAAGTATCCCTAACGGTTGACTAGTTCCTCTATTAAACGCCAACAGATTCTGCGTAACAGGCACAAGCGGAGGCAAACCAGAATCTTGCCAAGTAGTTGAAGATAGAATACTAACAGACGCACCTTCATCTATAATAGTGCTGGGTACGACCAGATCAAGGGTTTGTACCGTTATCTTGAAAGGCACATAAGACGGAAGGCGGTATCCTGAAAATCGATTCCAATCAAAGGAAGAAACCAAACTACTCAGAGGGGCTACCATTGAACCGAGATGGTCTTCCCTTGGTGTTACAGAAGAAGAAGGATCATACTCCACGACCTCCATCATGGAGTCGAGAGAGGTATCCTCTGGGACCTTCATCATGGGAGGCGGAGGAGTAGCTTCCTGAGGTACAGGGACAGGAAAATATTTCTCCAAGTCTGAGGAATCTGAAGAAACAAGAAGAACTTGAGGGATGTGAGATCCACTCTCAATGGAAAAGACCTGGTGCACCGTAGACGGGGCCAACTCAACTGATCCCATGACCAATGGTTGGTCAGGGATGGATTCATGATGGTTAATTTCCAGGGGAGCGGGATCAAGAAATGATGACTCTTGACTGATCGTTAAATCAACTGGTGGAGGACTCAAAGAAAGATGTTTGTAACTAGCTGGAAGGCAAGGTGCATAAACAATTGAGTTGTCCAAAACTCTCTTGGCTTCATCCATATACGAACAAAGGTGAATGGCATGGTGCCCTTCACACAACTTACAGTGATTGGAAAGCTTACCCTGCTTCTTAAGAGCTTTACCAGCACTAGCTGAAGACGTGCCCCCAACTGGACTCTCGGAAGCCAAAGGAAACGACGGAGGACCATTGGACCATACTTTGAGCACCTTGGGAATTCCAGGGCAATCTCGAAGTAATTTTTTTCCCTGGAACAACATGCAAGGGAACTTAACTTTCCGTCGAGGGTTGGAAGGTTCATCGAGAGCAGGTGTTTTAGGAGCAACAGTTGTAGAATTATCCTCTTGCTTATCTAACTTCTTCTTCTTAGTCTTCTTCTTCTTCTTCTTAGCCACCTGGGTACTAGAATCCTGACTTTCACCAGGCGAAGTAGAAGAGGAGGATGCAGAAACAGGCAAGGAAGGGGATAGGTCCACCTTGGAATCAACATGATGTTTTTCAGGCGGAGGAACTGATTGAATAGTAGCCGGGACATTCGAGACCACAGAGGTTGAAAAAAACCAAACATGAAACCCAATAGTTAACCCATGAAGGGACAACGTTGCCATATAAGGAGCACAACATTTCCAAAAGCAGGAAAAGGACCAGGATTCCCATTGGAGGGGATTCCTTGGTTGGTGAACTCTGGAAAAGTTTCCATCGGAAGCGAACTTCAAATAAAACACTAAGGAAAAAAATTCTAACCAGGAATATTTCATGGGCAATTAATTTTTAAGACACTGAAACCAGACTCTGCTATTTCATATTTTAAGAGTCGAGAAACAAGCAAAAGGTGACTCTATCGCTTTCAGGTTGGACACGAGCTTGAAAGGACAAGAGCTCAATGATCTTTTCAGTTAAAAGAGTTAGTAAATATCAAAGTGACTGCTCTGGTAATCTAGGTAAATGGGTGTACCAGATATCCGTGAATTTCCATATACACCTTAGTAAAAATGAAAAATAAATCAACCAAAGACTTGACGTACGTGCAGGTAATCTCCCCGAATGCTGTGTCCGGTGTATCATGGGTAAAAGGCGGCAGAATTGGCTTCCTACATATAAAGGATTGCAACCTAATGGGGTTTCCCTTTATATACTCGATGGTACGGGGAGCACAAGTCCGTACTAGCGCTGTTTGTAGCTAGATGGCGAGCGACAACTGCTAGGTTTAAAGACGCCGGAACATGTCTCTACCTTAGACTACTAGATGTTCCGTTAATGTTTCAATGTTGCCTTAGGTTAATTCAGTAAATTTTAAAGTTGATCTTCAATTTACGTTTCAATTTCTAGGCCCTATCGAATGTTGGATCTCATAAAACCTCTAAATGCAAAATACATGCCACAAAACATCATTCTGTTCAATGAAGAGATATCTATGAGAGAGTCGAGAGCTTTTCAAATGACAACAAAACGAAAGGAACAAAAACATCCACTACTGTTTCCAATGCAAGCTAATGAAACTAGAAAACTTCTCTCTTAGAGTTATATAACACTAGTAATGCGAAAGAGCTTTCAATTTTCACTAGGCTAATCAAAATGCAAAGAAATTTCTTTTTGTATTTTTCAATATTTTAGAGAAAATGCACTAAATGAACGAAAAAAATAATGAAAAAACCAATTCGAGAAATGACAGTGAGAGAGCTAAAACAAACAAGTTCACTCCATACAAACGCACGCAATCAAGACTCAAAATTATGACGAAACCCCTCAAAGCGAAGAAGAATCTCGAAAAAGACTCACACAAACCGTGTAATCTAGGCTTGGAGTGAGATAAAGATAAACTTGAATGAAAGAGAGAAAAATCACTCAACTAACGCAATGATACAATGGAATCCAACAAAACAAATGCAAAGAAGCGAAAATGAAGTTGACAGGGACAACAAGGACCCAAAACTCCCACGAGAGGCTCAGCACACTAAAGCACCTAGAAGCCCTAGGAATAGAATGAAAGACTGATAGTAAAAGGAAAAAAACGGGACGACAAGGGCCAAACACAGTCAAAAATGACTTCAGGGCACTCAATCAATCCGAAAAATGACACTAGGACCAAAACTCAAGCTCAGAGAGCCCAAAAGCAAGCAAACCCTAACACCAAACAGAGTTGGCGTGCCTGTTTGGCTGTAATCTGCGCCAAAAAGAAATTGGTGCAGGGGTCTAACTAGCAAAAAGCGCCAGTTGGCACGACTGTCAAGAGCTAAACCGTGTCAATCGAGTTTACTATGGGAAAAAGATGAAAAAGGACAAATAGAGACTCGATCTGGTCTTCTGGGGGCTGAACAGGGGTTTGACACCAAGGGAGGTGAACCAGAAGAGCAAATAAATCAGTCAAAAGCCAAAAACAACCAAAAGAGGAAAGAATAACTCCAACTGATTCCCCAACGGAGTCACCAATTTGTTGACAAGGTAAATCCCCTCTACGGACAAAGGCGATCCCACTAGCCCAGATCGGGTTTAGCAACAATCAATTCACGCAATGACATTGGTTCCTAGTTACAAAAAGACAAATATCGCGATGAGTAGCCTACCTCAAATCCCACATAGTTGTCATTGGTGAAAAGATGATGTTTCCTATCCCTCACTTGACAAATCACAATCCTTCCGTTTGACACGTTGAAACACCTGTACACATGTAGGGAAATAATGACATACAACGTAAAATCTAAAGCATGTAATTATATATCAATCAGAGAGGATATAATTCATTGCATCATGTAAGGAAATGAACACATGAATGGAACCAAAATTAGAGTCGCTTATATTATAAATGAAAAAAGGGAGATTACAACCAAATGCTCTGACGTTATGATCTTCCTTCGGCGGGGCTTGCAGCGGAGCATGTCTCAACAAAGCCTGTCGGGAATCTGGACAAAGCTCTCTCTCTTACGGGATTCTCTTTGGCTTGGCTCTCAATAGTTGCCCAGCTATAGTTTCCTTCCTACAAGTTTAGCTCCCAAGCGTTCAGCTAGCTTGGAAATGGAGAGGGCAAGATTTTATAGATGGAGGAAAGGAAGTTGGGATACCTATAATCATGGGATAGGCCCTATCTCTTAGGAAGGTTCCATGATAGGTGGAAAACCACTTCCTATACATGGAGATCCGGAGCCAAACCGCTCAACTCCTTTTGATGACTCATTCTGGAGTTTGTTAGAATCAAACTTCCACCATTTATTTTAAAAAAAAATCCCTTAATAAGCTTGGCGCAAGTGAAACATAGGGAAAAAGTGCCAGTTGGTGCACCCTCTAGTATGGATTTCCCCCATTGGTGCGAAGGATGAACTGGCTAGTCACGCCAAGGCCAAAACATTTGTTTTTAGGGTTTTTTAGAGGAAATGTTCTTTAGGAGAATGTTTGTCCTTATGCAAGAGGATGCCATGAAGGTGGTTTCAGGACATTTTACTATTCACAGGTCACGGGAATAGTCCTCCAATGTACGGGACTAGGGATTGCAGGGACGGTGACAAAATGTTGTGTAATAGCTGTAATAGCTGAATTATCTGGGCTGCTGGTAGAAGGAACTATATGGTCACAAAAACATGTATTGCTGCAAGATGCGGTGGAAACTTTCAAAGACGAAGGTGAAAAAGTAGTCAGTAAAGGCAAAGGTATCCAACCCTCTTCTCTGGCAGAACCATGGAAATAATTAGCAAGCATTGTCCAAAGATACATTACCTGCGATGGATGCCGAGATGTTGTTGTGAAACCAGCTCCAAAAATAGAATAAAATAGATATCAACGCCTTAGAAATAAGCCACTTCGAGGGGGAAACCTCCAATACATTACATAAATGAACAATTCTTGGATGATACAATTTACAAAACCTCCTTTCTATATATAGGACTCCATGGGGCCATAATGTAATCCTAGTGGGCCACAATGTAATCCTAGCCGACCTAACAATAATAATTTAAGGGCACAATAATAACAAAATGGGGGTTACAAGGGTACAATAATAACAATAAAGGGGTTACACTAACAAAAATAAGGGACTATACTAGTAATATAGGGACCTAACATGCCCCTCTCCTTCAAAAAAGTGTTGTCCTCAATGCTTGAGTAGCTCTGGGTGCTTCTGTATAAAATTCTCATCCTCCCATGTAGAATCTTCAGTAGGTAAGTTCTTCCACTTGATGAGATACTCTGAAATTGATCGATTTCGTAGCTTTCGAGTTCTTGTTTCCGTGACTACTTCAGGTTCCAAAATGATTTTTCCTTCCTCATAAAGTTCTGGAAATATTGTTTGAACATGAATATTTTCACCTATAACCTTCTTTAAGCATGAAACATGGAAAACTGGATGCACTCGTGAAGATGCAGGAAGCTCCAATTTGTATGCCATAGTACCAATATTTTGCAACACCTTGTAAGGACCATAGTACTTTGGAGATAATTTATTATCCTTCTTAGCTTGCTTGAGGGAAATTTGTTTGTATGTTTGTAGCCATAAAAATACCCAGTCTCCTACATCAAAACTTCTCTCACTGCGATGTTGATCTGCCTATTGTTTTTTTCAATTTTGTGCCAAATTCAGGTTATCCTTTAAGAGTTGGAGAACTTCTTTTTCATGCTCAATGTGATCTTCCACTGCTTGAACCTTCGAATTTTCCCTTAAAGATGATGTGATGGATAGTGGATGATATCCATAAAGTGCCATAAATGGGGTCATTTTTGCTGTAGTATGAAAGGAACTGTTATACCACCATTCAACGAGAGGTAACCACTTGACCCATTGTGTTTGTTTATCAGATACAAAAAAACAAAGATATCCTTCAAAACATTTATTTACTATCTCAATTTGACCATCAGATTGAGGATGATAAGATGAGGTATGAGCTAATTGAGTACCCAAAAAAGAAAATAACTTTGTCCAAAAATTTCCAGTAAAAATGGGATCTCTTTCACTCACAATAACCCTTGGGTTTCCATGTAGCTTTTGAATTGTGTCCATAAATGTAGTAGCAACTGTACTTGCTTTAAATGGATGAGATATTGCACAAAAGTGTGCATACTTCATAAGACTATCAACTATCACCATGATGACACTCTTTCCTTCAGACTTAGGTAAACTTGTGATAAAATTGAAATATCCTCCCAACGTTGACCTAGAATGGATAAAGGTTGTAGAAGACCCAGGGTCTTAATTGTCTCAACTTTATTCTGCTGTAAAACCAAACATTCCGCCACAAACTTTTGAGTATCAGATTTAAGGCCATCCCAAAAAAATTATTTCTTCACCCTGTGGTATGTTTTTAAAAATCCTGAGTGTCCTCCTAAAGGAGAAGTGTGCAATTCGAAAAGAATATTTTGTTTTAGTTGGGAATACTTACAAAGATATAAGTGATCTTTGTACCATAAGGAATCATTTTGCCAACTAAATGTATCAGATGTACTAGGATCTTGCTGCAACTTTTGAATGAGTGTCCACACTTCTTCGTCCTTCTTCCGTTCATCCCTTGTTTCAGTTATCCAATCTAGTTGGATAATAGATATGGCACAAAGAAATGCTTCCACCTCTTCATTCTTTCTTGAGAGTGCATCTGCAACAACATTTAGCCTCCCTTTTTTGTAGATTATTGCAAAGTCATAACCCAACATCTTTGTGACCCATTTTTTCTTCTCTTCTAAAGATAGTCTTTGTTCCAAAAAGTGTTTAAGACTATCATGATCAGTTTTTACCTTGAAGTGTCTTCCCATTAGGTAAGTTTGCCATTTCTTTAGTGCATGCAATATTTATAACATTTCCTTCTCATAAATATCTTTCTGTAAATACTTTCCTTTGATTGGACGACTTTCAAAAGAAATGGGTCTTCCTTCTTGCATTAAAACAACACCAATTTCATTTCTTGAGGCATCACATTCCACAATAAAGGTTTTTGTGAAATATGGTGTAACTAAGATTGGTGCTAGGCACATTTCTTCTTTAAGATGTTCAAAGGCCTTAGTTTCTTCAGGATTCCATGAAAATGCATCTTTCTTCAATAACGTTTTTAGAGGTGCTGCTATTCTCCCATAATTCTTAAAAAACTTGCGATAATACCCTATTAACCCAATAAATCCTTGCAACTGCTTTATGGTTGTGGGGACTTTCCATTCCTTAATGGCTTTAATTTTGTTAGGGTCTACCTTAACACCCTCAAGAGATACAATATGACCCAGATATTCCACCTCTTGCACTCCAAAGAAACATTTGGATGTTTTTGCATATAATTGTTTCTCCTGCAATAGTTTGAGCACCCTGTCAACATGTTGAACATGATCCTTCCAAGACCTGTTGTAGATTAGTATATCACCAAAAAATACTAGCACAAATTTTCTAAGGAAGGGTTTGAAAATGGAATTCATCAACCCTTGAAATGTAGAAGGTGCATTGGTAAGGCCAAAAGGCATGACCAAAAATTCATAATGACCCTCATGAGTTCGAAATGCTGTTTTTGAAATATCTTCAGTCTTCATTCTAATTTGATGATATCCTGGACGAAGATCCAACTTGGTAAAATAAATTGCTCCATGTAATTCATCTAGTAATTCATCAATCACAGGAATGGGAAATTTAACTTTAATGGTGAGGTTATTGAGCTCCCTATAATCTAGACACATGCACCATGATCCATCCTTCTTGTGTACCAATACTATAGGAGAAGAGAAAGAACTCTGACTAGGTTGAATGATACCAACCTCTAACATTTCTGCAAGCATACATTCAATTTCACTCTTTTGGACATAAGGATATCTATAAGGCCTGATGTTTGGAGGAACACTTCCTGGAATCAAATGAATAGCATGATCATGATCACGAATAGGTGGGAGTCCTTTGGGAGTTTCAAACACCTTGGAATGATTGTCCAAGACTTGTTGGAGATCTGCAGAAATAGATGATTTTGGTGTTGGAACTTCTAGTGAGCATAATTGTGCAATTACGCCTCGTTGTTCTTTCTTTAGAAGCTTTGTCATGACATTAGAGCTTATTATCTTTCCCGGCTTCCCTGCAATACCCCGTAATTCGACTTCCTTTCCTTCTGAAAAAAATTTCAAGAAAAGTTCTTGAAAATTAAAAACTACCATCCCCAAAGATTGTAACCATTGTACTCCTAGTACAACATCAACACCTCCCATAGGAATGGAAAGCATTGGACTATTCAATACATATTCCCCCATGGTTAGCTTGATATTATGTCATTTTCTAGAGCAATTTATAGTTCCTCCATTTGCAACCATCACTTGACATTCTGGTGCTGGGTATAGGAAAAAATTCAATTCCTTGGCTACCTTAGAATGAATAAAATTATGGGTACTGCCTGAATCAATCAACACTATTACCTTTTTTCTTCTTGATATGTCCTTCTATCTTGAGAGTTTGAGGAGTGGTAATTCCTGCCAATGCATTACACGATATGGTAGGACTCATTTCTTCCTCTTCTAGGGTTGGTTGGTGGTGTATATCCTCTTCTTTTGAAGATTATTGTTCATTTTCTTCTTCCTCTTCACAATCTATGTAAAATAATTTCTTCTCAACACACTTATGCCCTTTAGTGTATTTTCTATCACAACTGTAGCAAAGCCCTTTTGCTCTTTTTTCTTCCAATTGTTGTGGTGTCAACTTTGTAGGTTGTGAAAATATAGGATTATCAACACTTACCTCTTTATAGAAGTGAGTGGTAGGCTTCCTTGTTGCCATAATTTTACATTCAATTTTTCTGTCCAACCTGAATGCCTTCTCCAACGAATCAGGTTCCAAAATGTGAAATTCATGTTGGATGTTATCCTTTAAAGTACCTATGAAGAGATCAATCCTGTGTTCCTCTGAAATATCAGTTACCCTTATATTCAATTTTTGGAAGTCCTCAATGTGCTCCCCCACTAAACCCTTTTGTTTGAGATTTATCAATTGGGTAAAGAAGGGTATTTACTCTTAAATATCACTTCTTAATGTGCTATCGTTTCCTTCGTAAAAATTGACCAAGTGACAATTTTTTTACGGGAGCAAAGCCATCGATACCATACAAATGTATTTTGTTCTAAATGTAAAGTTGCAATGCGTACCTTTTGTGTGTTTTGCACATTATTGAGATCAAAATATTACTTCATCTGTAGTATCCATGTTACATGATCCTTTCCATCAAACTTCCTCATATCCATTTTTGGAATATGGTGGTTCTTCCCTCCAACAATAGAGTTTATGAAATCACGATTAACGTTTATTTTGTTCTCATCATGAGTTTCCTCTACTATATTTTCACCATTAAGAAACATTTCTTGTATCAACTTTGCCAAACCTTCGATGTCTACTTTTAGATCCTTCTTCATGTTTTCCATGTTGTCTTTCATTTTTTCATCGATCTTAGCTTCCATGACATCCATATTAGCTTCCATGCCCACTTCCATGCCATCCATCTTAGCTTCCAAACCATTCATCTTAGCTTCCACACCTTTCTTCAACCCATCCATCTTAGTTTCCACGCCTTTCTTCAAAACTTCCATTTCATTTATTTTTTTTCTTTGCGAGAGAGAAATTTGTTGCACTTGCTCTTGTAATTTTGATATGTCATGTTGCCATTCTTCATCTTCATGAGTCATAGTAGAGCCTTCTAAAGGCTTAATGGGTGTTGAATTATTTTTAGGGGCCATTTTAGAATCCAATATTGATATCTATTCTGTACAGAGACCCTTGGAATCAATTCCGCTTGATTCTTTCAAACGAGACTTGTACGAATTCGGAAAAAAAATACACACCTTTTACTTGCTTTTGAGGAGCTCGATATTGAAATTGAATTATCTATATAATTGCAATCCTCAATATTTGAAACTCAGCCCTATAGTAGCCCTCTAAAGCTTCTTTCAAATTCCACAGGTCTGATCTGATTTGGATTCTTCAAGGCAAAGTTATGTCCAATCTCCCACAATGACCCAATTTTGGACTAGTTCAGTAGAGCGAACTTGTATGACTTGCCACATGTCACTGTTTCCTCCTTTGGCTCTGAAATTGGTAGAATGAAAACTACAGTCCATGTACTTGCAGCCACTTTTTACAGCATTCCAATCTAATGCTCAGAGAGAGAGCTATGAATATTTTCCCATGATCACCTCTTTGAGATGAAATTCAGAAGCTTCAAAAAGCCCTAACTTCCACAGATCATATCTTCGAAAATATTTCGAACCAATATCTGCAATTTTGCGATATTTTCCTCAGGATTTCAGCTTCACACTCTAACAATTTCAGCTTCTGAACCTATGTAGAAAAACATTTATTACGAAAATACCGCAATGACCTGTTTAGGTTAAATTCAGGAGCCTACAAAATGACCTAACTTGCATAGATCATATATCCAAAAATATTGCGAACCAAGCTCTGAAATTTTTCGAAAATGTTCCTCAAGATTTTGGCTTCGTACTCTAAATATTTCAGATTCTGAACCTTCATAGAAAAAAAATTATAGTGAAAATTCCATGCTGACATGTTTGGATCAATGAAAACTTAGAATCTCAAAGCTCTAATACCAAATGTTGTGAAACCAACTCCAAAAATAGAAGAAAAGAGATATCAACGCCTTAGAAATAAGCCATTTCGAGGGGGCAACCTCCAATAATTTACATTGATGAACAATTCTTGGATGATACACATTACAAAACCTCCTTTCTATGTATAGGAGTCCATGGGGCCACATTGTAATCCTAGTGGGGCCACAATGTAATCGTAGCTGACCTAACAATAATAATTTAAGGGCACAATAATAACAATATGAGGCTTATAGGGGTACAATAATAAAAATAAGGGGGTTACACTAACAACAATAAGGGACTATACTAGTAATATAGGGACCTAACAGATGTGGTAAGACCATGACAACTTAAACTATTAGCTATCTTGAAACAAAAAATCACTGTTAATCTGCCATCTCTTTTGAATTATTTACTGCATGATATTGCTGTTAGAATAAGATGGGCCAGACACCCTAAAGCTATAATAAGTCACCATGGATTTATTAGATTAATCATCAGTCAGAGCCTGGTTCAATACAACTTAACATAGGATGGTTTCATGACGGCCCTAGAGAGCATGCAAAACCTTATAATCCAACATCCCGCAATTGTGGAGACAAGCCAACATAACCCTGCCCTGAAAAGAAAAAGGACTGCCCATTCAAAGGTTGAACCCCATAAACGCAGGACGTCTGTAAGAATTGAACTAGACCAAAGGATGTTTGCATATATTCGGGATGAAAGCAACCAACCTGCGGAGGCAGCCAGTCTAGTTAGGATAAGAGACTTTGAATCTGAAGAAGAGGCACCCAATTCTGCATCAGAACTAGAAGAAGAGGAACCCAATTCCACATCAGAACCAGAAGAAGAGGAACACTATTCTGCATCAGAACTCGAAGAAGAGGAACCTAATTCTGCATCAGAACCCAAAGAAGAGGCCAATTCAGAACAAGAACAAGAACAGACTTATAATAATGAACTGGAAAGTGAAGCAAGACTGGATGATCCTTTGGAAGTTTTCGAGACAGGGATAGCCGAGGCCTTGGAAAATATTAATGTATATATGCAACCTGGAGGACCACTTGGTCCCAGCAGAATGGAAACACAAGTCCCAGAGAATTTTTGGCATATAGAAACACAAGAGGCTACAGACACAGAAATTGTTCAGGAATCCGATAACCAGTCTGGTGACACGATTATGTTGGAATACAGCCACAAGGACTAGCAGAAGTCTGTAGACATAGAATTTAGTCACAAGTTGGACAATTAGTAGGGCGATACAGTTATTTTGGAACACAGACATGATGACCAACAAGCAGCTCTATAAACCATTGATAAACTTGTTAGTGGAGCGAACGCTCCTCAAAAGAGCCAAGTAGCCGAAGCAAAACTTAAGAAGCTGCGAAAAAAATACCGAAAGCTCCAGAAGACAGTCAGAAGGCTATGATGAGAAGTAAAAAACTATAAAACTCAGAACATCGCTCTTGAGGTGACCTCTGTAGCTACACAAACAAGAATATGCGAGAATAAATCAATAGAAATTCAAACCGAACTCGCTTCCACTCGAACAATAGCCACCCACGTTAATTTGCATGAAAACCTGGTAAATGTAGTTGTTCAAATGGAGGGTTGGTCCTCCCACAATAAGGAAATAAATACTGAAAAGGTATTCTCTCACAGCATCGACACTTAGATAGAAGGGCAATCCAAGGACTTCTTGTCAAGGAATGACCCTTTTATTTTAAAACTTCGAGAAGAACTGACACAAGCCTAGCTTGCTTTAGAACAACATCAACAACAGACAATCTCCCCACAAAAATACTAGGAATTACAAAAAAAATTGAGGGAATTAGCCCTAGCAGAGAATGAGGCTTTTGATAAGGCTAGACAGGAAGAAGAAAAACTGAAGAGGATGAAACCTAAGCTGAACAGTGTCAGGGATCAGTTGGAAACCATTTGTTCATTATATTCAGATATCTTGACCTATCTATCTCCTGCTATGAACTATGCATTGTTCTTATTAGAATGATATTTATTGTTAAAAATCAAAGTTGTTAGAGCCAAAAAGCCAATTGAGCTGAAGACGATGGAGGATTTTATAAATTGCTGTAAGACACATGAAGTAAAGGTCCAAAGGCTTCTTTATGAATTTTATTTGCATAATTTCATATTAGATAAAGAAGTGGATGTGAATCCTAGCCCTTTTGTTGGAGATATTCAATTTTAGGCTTTTATCTCTTTTGCAGTCAACCAACTCAAGTGGTTGAAGGCTTATAATTCGTTCCAAAGATATAAACACAGATTAGATATTTGGGTAAGAAGTGAACCTCCTCACCCTCTGCAATTGTTTACTAAGCATAAAATATTGATGACACAGGAGGGCGTGCTTAAAATTTTAGGGCCCATACATAAGGAAATTGTGCTGGAAGGAACAACATATTTCCTCTCCATTCAGGAAAGATCCCTGGTTGCATCCAAAATGAGATGGATGATTTCAAGCAACATGTTAAGGAAAGGGAACCATTTAATTATGGAAATTTCAAAGCTACCGTGAGACGATTAGTCCCATACATCAATTTTATCTTAAGAGAAGGACCCTATTGGGTGGGATGTCGCTTTAGAAGCCCAATTATTTGGTATCCTCCTGAAGGGTATCATCCTGACTATGAGTTAACGGAAGGACAATAAGCGACAACCTTTGAAAACATGGCACGACATCATGGTCTCAGGCCTATTACAGACAGATCTTCTCCAGCCTACTCTTTAACTTCTTTGCATAAGAATTATTTATTTTTCATGGGGACATGAAAAAAGGTAAGCAGGGGAGTATGTTGAGCCTTGCAATAGGTATGTATTTACTCTTGATTACTGTCCTTTTTCCTCTTCCTTATCCATCTTGTGCCATGATCTAATAATATAATGAAAGGATTTTGATGAAGAATGAATGAAAAATGATCTTGATATGATTTAACCGTCCAAAATAATTCTCATTTATTTTTATGTTGAAAATAACAGAAGGAACAACAGGAATTAATCACGGGAAAGAAGACGCGTTAAATACGGTCGAATCGAAGATAAATCAGTAATGATTAGCACAAGAATGAATGAACTGTCCGAGGATAGCATTTTTTCGTGGATCCCTCAGGATCTCCTAATCCTGAGGGATCACACTTATCTTTCCTTTTAGCTATAAAGGGACAGGGAGAGTTAGTTCTCAAGGATCATGTGTCATGTATCTTTCAGTTCTACATAATTTGTAATCATAATTTGCAGAACGTAGTTCTGAAAGACAAGATCGTATTGTGATGTCGATTGACTGTGATGATTAATATATAATTTGCATTTCTTTTCATTCAAATATTCTGGAGTAATTAAGCAGTATTCGCCGGTGGCTAAGGGCTCGGTCTTTGGTGGATCTCACTGTTGTTCCTTGTGTTATACTTTTCCATTTATTGCAAGTGTATTCTGCTTTTCCGCTTTGTAGTTGAAGTAATTTTGATAATTTGGATTTCTGGTATTTATTCCATTGAATACGCATTTCCAATTTATTTCCTTAAAGAATTAGTTGCTAGTTAAAATAATTGGTTTTGATTAATTAAAGCATAGACAGTTATTTACAAAACTTTCCTTCTATTCAATAGTTTAGATCTAGCTGAAAGAGCTCGGTTAATGCTTTAGTGCTCTCGGTTGATTGTCATTTGAATTAGTTGAATTAAGAATGAATCACAGTTTTGGGTTATAATGCGTAGATGAATAACTTCCTTTAAAGCTTCAAGATTTATGATTGTATCTATATTAAATGATTGGCTTTAGCATTACTCTTTGTATGTATAGCTTGCACATATTGTGTACACACTTGAGATAAAAGGAATTACCCTGGTTGATAATTAATGTGAGGCAATTAGGAGTTTTTAAAGACACCTGTTATCACCCAACAGTAGCCACCACATCTCTTCTCAGAGATATGCTACCAGTGCCCTAGCTAGTTTATTTCCATCATGTCTATAAGCATATTTATGTTATTTTATATTAATGAAATGAAATATTATTTCTGCTGCATCTTTGTTTTTATGTTTATTTTTGTATATTATTGCATTCCTGCATAAATCTGGATTAGTGGTATCAAAGTGGTCTACTCTTTCTTTGTTTTTCTTTGCATGTCCCCAACAAGGTCAAGGTATAAGGAGTAAGGGCTCGATCTGGTTGAACTCTTGCAATATCAGCCTCAAAAACCCCAAAGACCTCCCATAGAGGAAGAAAAGAGAGACGAGGGAGTAGGATATCCTATCAAAATATTGCTCGAGGAGGCCCTAGAGAAACAGAGGAACGCGATGATGGATAACTTTGCCCGGATCCTTCAACTGTTTCCCACCAACGACACATCTACATCCAGCAGCCACTCTGGAGGCGCCTCTCCTTTTAAGGTACAAGTCAACTTTGACATTCCTGTATTTTAAGGCTAGATATATGCAGACGTTGTAGACAGATGGTTGAATTTGTTGGAAGGGTATTTCTCTATTCATGATTTCTATGACTGAGAAAATATTATTTTTTCGCTCCTCAAAGTCGCCCCCCATGTCAATGACTGGTGGGAAACCTACTGTGAGAAAAAGGATGAGAGGGAAAAATCTCTGTTCTTGGACGTACCCACTTGGAATTTGTTTTGAGATGGCATAAAGGAATATTATTACCCTGTGGGGAGCTATTAGGACAAGTACATCAAATGGACCACGTTGCGGCAGCAAAGGGATCAAGATGTGCATGAACTGATGAACTTGTTCCATACCTTGCGCACAAATTTGGGTATTAAATATTTAGAGAGACATTTGGTGTTGAAGTACCACATTTTATTGAACATATAAATTCAAGAGGAAATGGAGTTCCTCTAAATTACCTCGCTTGGAACGACATATCGATATGCCGTCAAGATCGAGCAGAAATTGAAGCAGAAGAAGCAAGACTTTGGATCCGCGAATCTGAAGCTAGGGAAAGGCACCCCCAAAACACAGAACAATGGGCAAGGAAAAATTGGGGGACTCATAACAACCCCACAAATCAAAAGAAGGACATGGGGAAGTGGTGTCAATTTCATAACAACCCCACTCACAGCACAAACGAGTGTCAGGCCAAACAGTCGTTGGTGGCTGAACTAAAGGCACCTGAATCAGATGCATGTTCTGATCCTGAGTTAGAACCAAGGAAGGGAAATGACAAAGGGAAGCATATCATTGATTCATATCCTAGTGCCATTTTTACCACCACCAAGCTCCAAGGGGGGGATCCTGAGGATCCAGAGAAGGGGGAGTGCCTCTTCCATTCACAGATGTTGGTGAAGGGTTCTCCACTGCAATTCCTTGTCGATATCAGAAGCCAAAAGAACCTCATTTCAGCAAAGGTCCTGAAGTGGCTCAGCCTACCGACCATAGAACACTCGCAGTCATATCACAGTGGGTGGCTTCATGAAGGAAGAGATCTCCGCATTCTCCAATAGTGTTGCCTTTCGTACAATTCAATCCATTCACGAATGAGGTATTGTGTGATGTTTCTCCTCTTGATGTGTCTGATGTATTATTGGGCCAACCATACTTGTGGAGGTGACATTCTATGTATTAGTCTAGGCCTCATGCTATTATTATTACTTTTGGAAATAACTTGTACAGGATACCAGAGGTAGTACCGCATCCTGCCATCTCTTTGACTACTGCAAAACAACATAGTAAGATTGTTTCCCAAACCAGGAAATTTATTTTCATTTTCATTTTCTCACAAGGAAAGAAGAATATTGTGGCCACAACCTCGAAATAGGGCTCCCCGGCATGAAAGCCACAAATGGAAAAATGCATGGAGGAATACGAGGACATTTCCTCCTCACCGACAGAGGTTCCTATACACTATTAGGTCAAGCACTCCATTGATCTAACCCAAGGCATATCGCCACCTAATATTTCCATACCTCATGAAACAACATAGATAGAATCCACAAATGTCCTGTCTAAGGCTGATGAAGAAACCAAATTTATTGAGCCCGCGGGTCCATGATATCTTTGACAAATCCAATACCCAGTTCAGTAGAGTTTTTCTCATCTCATGGAGGATCTCAACGCAATGGGGACCATTGCTTCCTAAGGGAGGAGGAATGATCCAGGTGGATATTGGTGGCCACCCACCTATTCCATTTGAACCCCCACCATTAGTTCTTTTATTTTTTCAGTTTCAACACAACTTACTAATTTTAGTAGTTTTTTAGGTCCTGAACTTCCGGAGCCATTTTGAGGCCCTAAATGACGTTTTTTGGGAAACCTGGGAGAAACATGGGTCCATAGACTGATGTTTATCACTCAAAAGTTGGAGTCCTCGGATAGATATCTCTAACGAGGTATTTAGTGCATCAAATGGATATCATATTCCAAAGTTACGTCTCCAGGATTATTGATGTGCCAATTTACCCAAGTGGGGCCCACAGTTTGGGCGCTTCATCTCCTAGGGTTAGGTTTTTGGATGTTTAGGGTTTTCCATTGTTTCTCAATAATAAAAAGGGCTTATATCCTCATTGTAACATAGTTCAGAGGCCTCTAGCCACCACATCTCTTCTTAGAGATACACTACCAACGCCATAGATAGTTTATTTCCATTATGTCTGTAAGCATATTTCTGTTATTTGATACTAATGAAATGGAATATTATTTCTATTGCATCTCAATTTTTATGTTTATTGTTGTGTATTATTGCATTCCTGCATAAATCCAGATCAACAAGAGAATAAGGTATACAGATTGAAGAAATATTGTTATGGTTTGAAACAAGCTCCAAGAACTTGGTAGAGTCGCATCGACACCTATCTCATCAAAAGTGATTTTTCCAGAAGTAGCCATGAGCCCACTTTTTATACCAAATATCATGAAGGTAAAATTATTATTATATGCCTTTGTGTAGATGATATTATTTGTATAGGAAATATGATGTTAGAAGACTTTAAAGAAACAATGCAAACAGAGTTTGATATGACAAATATAGGAGTCATGAAATACTTCTTAGGCATTGAAATTCACCCATCTGCTAATAGATTTTTTGTTGGTCAACAAAAATATGCCACTGAAATCATCCAAAAGTTTAGAATGAACAATTGAAAATCAAGTGATACACCAATTGGCCAAGGCATCAAACTCAACAAAGAAGATGTAGCTCCACCCGTTGATCCGTGGTAGTTGTTGTATCTCACTGCAACTAAAGCTGATATCATGTTTGCAGCAAGTTTTTTCTCTAGGTTTATGCAGTCACCAAAGATTACTAATTGAAAGGTTGCAAAAAGGATCTTAAGGTATATTGCAGGGACCATAAACTATGGTTTGTTCTATACACATTTTTTAAATTGTTCACTTTCAGGTGATACAAACATTGATTATGCAGGGAGTTTAGATGATCGCAAAAGCACCTCAAGGTATGTTTTTTTATCTTGGGACCAATATGATCTCATGGGAATCCAAGAAATAGTCAATCATTTCAATATCTTTTGCAGAGGCAAAATACGTAGCAGAAAATTCGACAACTTGTCAAGTAGTGTGGTTGAGAATATTATTGAAAGATATTTCAAATGTTCAGAAAGAGACAACTCCAATTTACTGTGATAACAATTCAACAATTTCTTTATCAAAAAATCATGTTTTTCACTAAAAATAGCAAGCATATTGACACACATTTTCATTTCATTCCTTAGCTTATCAATGATGGAGACATAAAACTTGCTTTTTGTGGTTCCAAAGACCAACTTGCAGATATTTTCACAAAGCCATTGGGCAAGAATGTATTTGAATTTCAAAGAGAACAATTAGGCATTGTAAGTGCCTCCACTTGTAACCATTGAGATTAGGAGAGGATGTTGAGATATTAGTCTCACTGTCTACTAGGTGTCATCACATTTGATTATCTTATCTGCTAGGTGTCATAGACAATTCACTTTTACTTAATTTTAGTCGATTTATACTCCAGTCATTGATTATTTATGTTTACAATGCAATCTATTTAACTATTTTGAATATTGAGAATAGTAATCTCTGCTCCACATTTTCTCTTTCATTCTTTGTCATTTATTTCTTCGTGGTGGTCAAGTGAGCCTCGTTGTTTGATAACTGAAAAAAAATCCAATAGGTTCACGAGGGTTAGGCAAGGATGTTAGCCATCTATTCTACATTGTCAGTGAGGTGACCTCTTCTATAGCCATATATACTCTTCTATAGCCATAACTCCATAGTTGAAAAGAGAGATTTCACCGACTCACGTCATAACACATCACGCTGGGGCACCTATTTTCTCACCAGATAAAAACGTCCTATGATATGACCCTTATATCCTTCTGGATGCAGCTTTGTTATGCTTATCTAGACAACCTGCACGTCATCCAAAGCTGTAAAATTAACACTATTTTATACCTGACTACCTAAAGGGAGGGATGTTGGCTCACCTCTATCCCTCTAGCCAATTATTGGTTTTTCTTCAGTTTATTTCAGAGGTGCTTTAATTGCATAAATAATAGAAATCCAGAGAAGCCACTTGTTGATAAAGCTCGCAAAAAAATGGTTTCAGTAAGAAACCATAATTTCCACTGCAATCTTTTCTTTATTTCTCTGTTGCATGGAACATTTTTTCTTATTCTTGCAGCGCTTGGTGGTAGTCTCTGCATCCCACATATATTTAGTCTCATAAATTTTCGAGAGAGAGTTCTCAATTTAAAATCCTGAGCGCGGAGTGTACATGTACTTTCATTAACTACATCTCCATTAAGTTACTCTGCGTTGTCTTTTCCACCATCAACATTAACCGCGTCAAATACAATGAGTTGTGACATTTGTCGGAGTATGAACAATGGATTTGCCCAGGAAAAAAATAAAAAATAAAAATAAATAAATAAAAAATAAATAAAAAATAAAAAATAAAAATAAAAATAAAAATTAAAAAATAAAAAAAATAAAAATAAAAAATAAAAAATAAATATAAAAATAAAAATAAATAAATAAATAAAAATAAAAATAAAAATAAAAATAAAAAAATTCATGCCATACAATCCATGGTTATGTATGGTTAATGGACGCTATATGGTGCATTAAAGGCCTTTTAGTAGGCCTATTATTTGTTGTGGAAAACAAATATGAAATAAAGTACAATTACAATCGTCTTGATAGCGAGTAAAACAACTACATCCCTATTGTTAATAGACTTGGACAGTGTCCCGAAGTGTTATTATTTTGAAATCTGACAATGTTCCAACAACTCTTGTGCTGATGTAACTCTCATATTCAGAAATGTTTTGCTAAGACATGGTCTATGTCAAACCAGGAGGTAACTCCTCAAAACTAGAATGTGTATTAGCTGAAGAATGTACATGCTCTTATAGATGGGAGGTGAGGCTATTGGGATTCATCTCCCAATGACTCTTGGCCTTCCTTATTTCCTAATATTAAATAATATACAAAAATACAAATGCACACCCATCCATAGATTAGGTGTCAACATTCCCCCCTTTAATCCGAAGGGATGTTGGTGAGTCCAAGCATCGATCTGAAATTTTCAAACTTCTCTCTTCCAAGTGCTTTGGTGAAGATGTCAGCAGTTTGCTCATTTGTGGAACAATGATGTAGATGGATGGTTTTGGCCTAAACATGATGTCGAATTAGATGGTATTTTGTATTGATGTGCTTTATTTGATCATGGAACTTTTGGTTCTTGGCCAATTTTATTGCAAAAGTGTTGTTGATCATGAGTGGTGTGGAATACATTTGTTTCTTCTGCAAATCTTCCAGGATTTTCCGGAGCCACACAATTTCCTTTGTTGCTTCAGCTGCTGCCACATATTCTGCCTCGGTCGTGGAATCTGCTGGAACTGACTGTTTGCGTGATCTCCATGAGACAGCTCCTGATCCAAGACTCATGGTATAACCTGTAGTAGACACCCCTGTTTCTTTGTCGCCATCAAAGTCTGAATCAGAGTATCCGATCAAGTTGAAGTCGCCTACCTGTGTATATTTGAGTCCAAAGTCTTGAGTCCCCTTCAAGTACCTTAGCACTCTTTTTGCAACAGACCAATGTCCTTCACAAGGTTTTTGCATGAACCTTGAGAGGATTCCAACAGCAAATGAAATGTCAGGTCTGGTGGTGGTCAGATAGATAAGACTTCCTACAAGCTGCCTATACTTAGTTGCATCCTCAAATTCCTTCCCTTCAATAGATGTGAGCTTCAAGTTTTGTTCCATTGGAGTGGTTAAGGGATTACATTCATCCATGCCAAACTTGTTCAAGAGATCTCCAATGTACTTCTTTTGAGAAAGAAATATAAATTTAGGATGTTGAATTACTTCAATACCCAGATAGTAATGAACATGACCCAAATCAGTTATTTCAAAACCTTTCTTCAATTCTTTCTTCATGGATGCAATATAGCTCTCATTGTTCCCTGTTATCAAAAGATCATCTACATATACCACAAGATATACAACTGCTTTTCCAACTTTCTTAACAAACAAAGTTGCATCATCAAGATCAAAATGTTTGAAGTCAAGTTTCAGAAGATGCTCGGTCAATTTCTCATACCAGGCTCGTGGTGCTTGCTTGAGGCCATACAAGGATTTTACAAGTTTGCAAACTTTGTGTTCTTGACCTTTTATCACAAATCCTTCTGGCTGGGACATATAAACTTTCTCCTTTAGATCTCCATTCAAGAAGGTTGTTTTTACATCCATCTGATGGACTTTCCATCCATTCTGAGCTGCTAAGGCAAAGAGAGTCCGGATGGTGGTCCATTTTGTTGTGGGAGCAAAATTTTCTTCATAATCGACTCCTTATTTTTGTGCAAAACCTTTTGCCACAAGCCTGGCCTTGTGCTTGTCAAGTGAGCCGTCTGCTTTGTACTTGTTCTTGTAGACCCACTTACAGCCAATTGGTTTCGTTCCCAAAGGCGGATCAACCAGCTTCCAAGTGCCATTCTTTATCAAGGCATCATACTCCTTCCGCATCGCTTCTTTCCATTCATCATGAGAAGCGGCTTCTTTGAAGGAAGTTGGTTCATGATCTGTAGACAAACTCAATTCATAGTTATAAGCAATATCCATATCCACAGGGGAATCACAATTATCTACATCACCTTCGATTTCTTGAGTGGAACTTCTTGTTCCTGTTTTTCCAACCTCATCAGGATGAACATCCTCCAGTGTCTTTGTCAGCCATTTGGGAGGACCTTTCTGAGATGGCCCAGGCTGGTCACTTGACTGAGTTGGGATTGATTCAAGATTCAATCTCCCAATTCCGTCAATCACATCATCCAATGTGTCATCCGTGGTTGTTTCTTCATGTGGGGGAGAGTGTGGTTCAGGAAATGATTCTACAGTTTGATTCAATATCGGAATCCCCCCTTCAAGGTGTGGAATCACATTATCAAACTCTTGGAAAGACTTTGCATGTGTGAATCTGTCCAGGCGATCAAGTTGCCGCTCAACAACCTTGTCACTCTTGGAAGATTCAAGAAATATGACATCTCTTGCTATCACAAATTTCTTATTTGCTTCATCATAGAGACGATATCCTTTGGAGGTATTGGAGTACCCCAAGAAGATACATTTTCTGCTTCTAGCACCAAGTTTGTTCCTTTGACCCTTTGGTATCAAGGCATAACAGGTGGACCCAAAGACCCTGAAATGCTTTACCGAAGGAATGTGGCCATGCCACATTTCAAAAGGAGTTTTGTTTCTAATTGAACTTGAAGGACACCTATTCTTATGTAAACAACACATAGAACTGCATCAGCCCAAAACATCAATTTTACATTCTTGAAAAATAACATGGAGCGGACCATATTTAAAATGGTTCTATTCATTCTTTCAGCTACACCGTTCTGTTGTGGATTATATGGCACAGTGGTTTGATGTTTGATTCCATGTTGACGAAGATAATTTTCAAATTCGTTTGAAGTGTATTCTTTTCCATTATCAGTACGTAGAGAGCCAATATGTGTTTGTGCATCATTTTCAATCCATGCATGAAAATTCTTGAAAGTTTGAAAAGCATCAGACTTATTCTTCAGCAAGTAAATCCAACACATTCTGGTGTAGTCATCAATAAATGTCATCATGTATTTGTTTCCATTTGCAGAAGCAATAGGCATAGGGCCACATAAATCTGAATGAACAAGTTCAAGTTTCCTATGTGCTCTTGAGTGTGAATCATGAAATGGCCGTTTGCTATGCTTTCCTAGAATACAAGCATCACATTCCTTAGGTTTTCTAGGAATTGTAGGCAGTCCATCAACACCATTTTTCTTCAACAAACGAAGGCTGTCATAATTTAAGTGTCCAAATCTAGCATGCCATAAAAGACTTGATGTAAATGTACCTTCATCATGATATGAACTGAATGCAAAGTTTTGAGCATGGGCAGATGAACCTTTCAGCTTCAAGAGTCTCCCTTCTTCTATTCCCTCCATGACAAGTGAGTGATCTGATGCTGATCTGACCTCTGCCTTGCCATCAAACAAGTGAACTAAGTGTCCTTGCTGCCGGATTTCGATCAGGGACAGCAAGTTTCTCTTCAACTCCGGGAGGTATAGAACCTCATGTAGGATATGATCAGGAAGACCAGGCAGTTTAAGCCTGACTGTGCCAAGCCCCGATGGCTTGAGTTTGGATTTATCTGCGAAATATACTGCTCCATCAACTTTGTCAGTGAAATCTTCAAAAAAATCTTTTCTAAATGTCATGTGACATGTTGCTCCCGAATCTAGCAACCAATCATCTCTCCATGAAGTAAATGAAACATCAAATAGGTTTTCAGTTACTCCATTGTTACAATGTGCTAGAACAGAATGAGTTGATTCAGCTGGTTTACCTTTGTCTTTGTCATCAATTTTACCTCTGTCTTGATTTGTTTGCTGCTGAGCTTTAGATTGTCTGCCCCCCTTTTCTCTGAAGTTTCTTCTTTGTCTTCTGTCTTCTCTTCCTTTGGATGGACCTGAATCATGTCTCTTTTCTCTCTGTGCCAAGTAGGCAGCCTCTTTAGAAGATGAAGGGACTATCATCTTCTTTTGAAGGAGGAGAGAAAAACCAAAACTTTGCTGGAAAAAAAATCTGAAGAGGAAAAATTTCTGCTATACAAACTTTCAATTCTTGAAATCTTCTCAATAAGAGGGGACAAAAAAAACTTTCTGGAAAAATATTCTGCTCAAAAAATTTTTGCTGGAGACTGAATTTTTAAAAAAGGACTCTTTGCTATAAACTGAATTCTGCACAAAAAAAAAATGTATTTTTTTTTTGTTTGGGGAAAAATTTGTATGTGAAAAGGTGGAATGGTATGAATGGGAAATAATTTGGGGGAGAAAATGAATATAGAATGTAATATGGAGCGTAGTATTACACAGAGTGACAACGCACTGTATATGGTGGGGCGTAAATATGATGGAGGGGCGGTGTATTACAACGCATACCACATATATAAACAAATATAACGCAATTGGAGGGCGTTGTTATATTATGTAATGAAACGATATACAACGCATAAACCATGTAATGAAAAAGAGACAGCGTATTTCAAAAAAATATTTCTTACTTTACTATCCTGATGAATAATCCTCGGTGAAGAATGCAGGACAGAGAAAGAAGAACAGGAGCTACTCCCAGTATGATTTTTTAAAGCTTCTTTCAATCAACTGGTTTGCATCTTATTGGATTTGCATCTAGGAGCCACACTAATTAATTATCCTGTTGAGACATTAATAGCTTTAAATCACCATGCATTATAAATAGAAAGGACTCACCAAATAAAATTTTATCGAGGCTCTTATTTGGTAAATACTCAAATGAGAAACATTTTTTATCCCTCTACACAACAACTGAGTGCTAGCTTCGATGCTTAATTTTGACCAAAACCTTAATTTCATTCATGAATTCTTTCTTTCCTTGCAAAGGACATCTATTTATGTTTAAAAATAAAAGCTTGAGAGATAAGAACATCTTGGGCATCCCATGTTTCAGAACGATCCCAAATTTCTGCTTTTCATGTCTACAAATGTAGGAATTTTTAGAGAAGTGACAGAGAGACTCGGCAAGTGAGAGAAAAGGTGAAGTTAAGGAATGTTGAGAGCATGAGACAAATACAAGTTAGCCAGCTTGTGTGGAAGATCAGATCCAGTGTGGTGCAACACACATACAATTAAATCCCATGGCTCTCAACACTTTTAGGTTTTGAAGCTTAAGATACATATTTTGAGTTCCATGATGATCTTCTAGGTGGAAGAAACACAAGTTTTCAGTTATCTACTACCAGGAGGGAGAAAGAAGAATTAAGGATATCAAAGAGTTGGAATGAAGGGAACTAAGGCATAACTTGTTACATTTTTTTTATTACATAATAGAAGTTAATCGTTTTATTTTTTTTAGGTTGTTATCACTCCCTCTGCTTCCCAAGGTCAAGAAAGGAGACTGAAGGAGGTAACCTCAAACCAATATTTAGATTTGGTAGCTAGCCCTACCAAACCAAAGAGGGCTCTGTTGGTATCAATTCAAAGTCAATGAAGTGACTGGAAAGGAAAATATCTTAGGCCATATATAAGCCCAATAATTTTGATTAGGGTTTTGTTTTGAATTTGCTGGATAGGAAGTGTCAGACTAGGAACTAGGTCAAGGTTTCAAGGTCAGGTTTCAAATGACCGGCCGCAAAGATGAAATTATACCAGGTATGTATGCTTAGAAACGTATTTAGATTGTCATTGTGGTATAGGGTTTGAGAAAGGAAGAATCAGAATGATAATATGACTATGAGTTCATTCATCAGAAGAAATAGAACATATACATGAAAATATCATTAAACCAGAGCACAACAACTATGAATTCCGCTTTAAAAACTCATGAGATCATCATACGAAAGAATACATGGGATTGCAAGGAAACATAAACATTCAATTTGATGGTTAAACTGAGAATAACAATGCCAATAATCATACTACTGGAGTCCCAAAATTATAGCTACAACATATCTTTGATATCATTGTAAAAAGATGTACATAAGCTCCACACTGTAATTATCAACTATCCAACCTCTACAATCACTTCAGTTGGAGTACATATATAAAATAGAGAATATTTTATCACTATGGGTAGAAACCTGATCCAGAACACTTTATTAATGCACCTAATGAGTCATTACCTAGTTTTTAGGGAAGACAGAAGAGTCTCCCCTATTTTAGCTAACAAGGAGGAGCCTTTGACTCTTTTAGTAAATACAAGATCCCTTAAAAAGGAGGAACATAAGTAGACTCATTAACTATGAAAAAAAATCATGAGATAGTTGTAACCTCGTTTCTTTTGACTTTTTGACCACCACCTATCCAGACAAAACTTTAACACAAAAGCATAGTGTGCTTAGGTAGAAGCCTAGTGTGACCTTGGACGAAATTTTTAGTTGGATTTTGTGCATCTTCAAGTTGCATTGATGGTTTTAGAAGATATAAATATATGTATACTAACATATTTAAGTATTAAACCTGCAAAAATATCTTTTTTATGTCTCAAAAAATCACTTTTCCCAAGACTGCTCCAGAAGCGCAGAGTGGGGTCTGAAACAGTGGCAGAAACATGTTTTTGAGCATGTTTTCTTACTTTTCCTTCCTTCATGTGCACTGAAAAGGAAAACCAAGTACATATCTGACTTGTACTAGCCAAAATATATCCTAGCATGAAATAAATTCATCATTTGGAGGTCCTGGGAAGAAGCGTAGCGTGGCCATGTTGTACTTTTGTACATCCAAAATTGCCAAAATTTCCAAAAATAAAAACAAAATACCAAAGTTGCTCAAAATTTGTTGAAAATGCATTCTTAGCATCCTTGAGTTATGACCTAGACAGATGGATATGCCTAAGCTAGTAGATCCAATTTATCCCTCTTCTTTAGGTTGGTTAGTGTTTTATTAAGCTTTTTCTTCATATTCCTAACCCTGATTTGAGAAATCTTGTTTATTGTGTAGTAGTGCCTTTCCATGTGCCTCTAGAGGTTGGTGGCCCTATTGGCCTTCTTCAAAAACATCTTTAGGTGTTCATTAACCATACCAAGACAAAATTATTTGTCTTTTTCAATCTCACCTGCAATCATGTCATTAAAATCCTGTTGACCTAAGGGAGAAGATGGCTCACTTTCCTGCTCTTTCTGCCTTGATAATCCTTTTTTCATTGGCCTCCTTGGCTTCATCTTCACATATTTTTCCTCAAGTTTATCAACATCAATCACTCCCTTACCTTTATCATCCTCTACCACCAAATCTGCCTTAGGTTTGCTTGACAAAAGTTGGTTTACCTTAAGCTGCATGTTCTCCTGCTACAAAAATGCAATCATGAAATTGGCCTTTGAGGGAGTAATAGTAAGCTCTATTATTTATGATTCCTTCTCCGTTATTACCTCATCAGGTGACTTGAGTGCCTCATGATCTGCCATTTCATCCTCAAAATGTGCCTGCTCAACATCATGCAAGGGTGCATCGTGCTGGTGTTCTGAAGGAGAAAAAACTTGTCTTTTCCCCCTGCTCTAGGTTTTGGTCACCTATACCCTAGGTGTATTTTCAATTGATGCCCTAGGTGATTGTGAAAATGGCTTGTTTGAAGAGCCAACCTCTTGTGGCTTTGGTGATGCCAATGGTGTACTATGACTGCTAGGTTGACTAGTAGTAGGAAAAATAAGAGCTGATTAGATGAATGTATCCCAAGCATTAGGGGAATTTTGAGGTCTAAAATGGGCTTCCTAAGGAAATTATAAAATAATAGTGGAAAAAATAAAATAATATTTGATGACATCATCAAATTCTAGAGGGAAAAAAGAAAAAAACTACTTTTTCAACTCATATTTTCAACTTATCTCCCAAATTTGTTACTCAACTTTCGACCAAGAGTACTTGTTGGATGCAAAATTTAATTCCTCATCCAAGGAGTACCCATGTTCTACATGAAAAATGAGGAATACATGAAAAATGTGATTGCAATAATGTTTTTTCATTTATTTCTCATTTTTCACGTGGTAGGGTCCATCAAAATTATGAAACATGTGTACTCCTTGGATGAGGAATTAAATTTTGCATCTAACAAGTGCTCCCGCTCGAAATTTGAGTAAAAACTTTGGGAGATAAGTTGAAAATACGAGTTGAAAAAGTAGTTTTATTATTTTATTATTTTTTAATCTTTTTACCCTTTTTCTTAAAAAATGGTGAATCATCCCCCATGGTTGACATCATCATCTTGAATCCTATTGGTTCTTATAAAGTTTATTTTGGTTGTACATTTTTCTTAGGAGGCCCATCTTAGACATCAAAACTCCCCTAATGGTAGGTTGGTTTCTGAAAGTTGATGGAGAACAATGAATTTGAAAGCCATGGTGAAATAGGTTAGATTGATGACACTTCCCTTTGCTTTGTACCTTCTCTGTCATCTTGACAAGACATCTATGCAAATAATGAGGTAGTTTTAGAGGTTTGACTGATGTGAAATGCATGAGGAGCTTTATATGATATTGAAAAATTCTTGAGAACCTCTCTTCACAGGTAAATTACCTCATGATAATTTTCATTAATGGAGAATACTTGTCAAGCAATTTTCTAAAGGGAAAAATGTCTTTTGGAGCATCTTTGTAGTGTGAATTTAGGAAAAAAATTTTATTCTCAATGTCCAAATCCATCCCTTTAAACCAAATTTCTCCATGATTTTGAAAGACCTGTAGCTATGGAAATGGAATCTTCTGAAATGGTGAAGTATACCCCTGCAATTCTGGCCTTATCCTTCTTAAAAATGGTGGCAAAGAGGCTTGTCAATTTGGCATGGAAACCTACTTCTTGGATATTTTCACAAAAACCTACACAACCCATATCCTTAAAGGCTTTCCTAATGAAAGGTGAGGCCATTATTTTTTTGACATGTGTTGGCTCACACCTAGATACTGGTCCACGCTTATTGTAATTTTTCTTCTCAAAGTCACTATTTCTAGTTTTAATTGTTAAAACCTTAGTTGAGTGGTGTTGTTTAATCTCTGACATTAGTCATTGGTTTGTTAAAATGTTGACAAGTCATGCATTGAACATTATATCAAAGGGTGAAATACTTCAAAAGTTGGTCGAAATAAAACAAGGTAACGAAAGTCACGTGCATAAAAGCCAAAGGTGGAAGCAATACGAAAAGACTGAAGTATAAAGCAAAAAGGCTAACCGAAACGTAAAAGTGCAAAGAAGCAGTACGTGGAGCACAAAACACAAATATTAAAAGAATAACCACCACATGAATAGGCACACAAGGGAAATTCCGAGGGGGTCGAGCAGCGAGGAAGGGAAGAGACCCATACCCCCGCGGAATTGTGATAGCGTGGCGTGGTGGGGACCCAAGGTTAGAAGGAGGTGGCAGGAGCGTGTCGCGTGACAGGGTGACGTGGCGGAACGAAAGGTGGAACCTTACAGCTGGTAGGTTATGTATTTAATCTGCATTGGGGATAATATGTTTCAGGAGTTATACAACACATTCGGCCAAAGAGGTAAGGCAAGTCCTAGATGAGCTGGTACTGAGACCCGTACTGGTAGTAAACCTGGCACACGATGTTCACCTGTCCCCAAATAACACCCAATCCCTACACGCCGCATGCCCCATTGTCAGTGTCCTTACGACACTTGCCCTACCTATTTCACTTCTACCCCTTCCTGCCTCAGAATTACCAGTCCTCACAGCATTTTCCCGTCGTTTTCTGCAGTAAAAGTCTCAGGTCTTCCGGTCACGGTATATACCAAGCAGGAACAAGTACCGGGTCTACCCAATCATCACCAGACTACCCTCTGCGTCGCTTTCCCAAGAAAATATACCTCTTGTGCAGGTACTCCATCCCTTTCAATTCCCTTTGTTTTCCCTTCGTTTTTCTTTTTTGTTTTCATATGTCAATCATGGGAAGGGGCACACCCAAGAAGAACGAACCAGAGACTCCCCAGGTCTGAGAAACCAGAAACCCTCCCGGTTTCGAGCCTTTCATCGACAAGCAAGCTGGAGTCTGCGACCACCAGTACCCTTTCCCCATTAGTAGCATAAGGCCTGACCTTTTTTCGCGTCATGTTCATAATAGGGATCGATACCAGGTGGTTGTGTCAGGATTTTACCATCGGATTACCCCCCTAGTCTTCCCGGTGGTCGAGTTCATCTACTGGCTCAGAGACGCCTACGATGAAGACCGAGGCACATTTACCTCCGCCCAAGGAAATCAGATTTTCTCCCTTTCGCCCGACATCATCAAGCAAGCCCTCTGTTTTCCCACCAGTGCCACCTACATTGCTTTCAGCGACGAAGCCTTAACTTCCCAGTTTACCAAGTCGCCATGGGAGCATCAAAAAAGCTTCATTGCTTCTATTTCCAGCAGCCAGGCTACTACCCTTCCCAGAATGGAGCTTTTCCCATTAAACCTGTTCAAGGAGGAGGTACAACCCATCCTTGCGCTCATTGCAGGTCTGCTAGGTGTAGGCGGGTTGGGGGAAACCTCCAAAGTATGTGTTTTATTTTTATGGTTAATGTCTCAGAAGGGGGTTGTCCTAGATATCCCGGGTTACTTATCTGCCAGCATCCACACCCAGTTCCAAGAACTTCCCGAAACCAGTCATTTTCGTTTATGCTCTTTAGTGTTCTATCTTTTCTTGTATCAGCATGCTGATAGTTTCGAGCATTTGGGCTTGGATAGGGTATATGAGGTCAATTCTCAGCCCCGACCCATTTTTGACTGGAACTCTGCAGTGCGCCAATTGCCAAAAGGGGTGGGTTACTCTAGTTTCCTGAACGATTTCATGTCCATCGCTTACACCATCATTCATGGTTCGCCCTCCCCTAGGGTTTTTCCTAAAATGATGAATTGGCTGCAAGATGGTAAAATCCAGAGCACCGGGGACTGGTATCTCTCTGATAATTATACAGAAATTTGGGTCTATGGAGCCGAGGTCACCCCTTACCTGCTACCAATGTTTCTCGCCCGACGAGTTTACGCTCTGGAGTATATTCGGCAAACCGTCAAAGCTGACCAGCTCCACTTTGTCGCCACTAAGAAAGGTTACATTCTGAGGCTTCCTACCCAAATCGGCCCGTTCGTTGTGAATTCAAGACTTGCCCTTCCCATTGTCGAAAAGCTATTGCAGGGTATGGACCTAAGACAGGGGAAGACTTGGGCTTACGATCCCCGGGAGATTATTTCAAATAGGAGAAAGAGAAATCGGTCTGCACCTTATGTACATGAACCAAGACCGTTTATGGAATGGAAGGCTAACATGGAAATTTGGCCTTTGGTTTCGCAGATGGAGACAGATTCATCTGCCACAGGGGAAGAGGAAGGCGTCAACAAAGACCAAGAAGAGGAAGTCGGTCCTTCAGGAACAGGTTCTCCCTCTCGTAAAAAGAAGAAAAAAGTCTCAAGTGAAGCCGAAATTATAGGAGAGGAACAGCTGCTTGAGCCGTTCATACCATATGCGCCACTTGACAGCAGCAAGGTCGGAATCAAAGTGTTGAGGGATAGCACCACCTCTTCCGACTTCATTGAGGTTTCACAGGCCATGGGAGATCATACCTCACCGGTGGCAGCCAAAAGGGTCAAGAAAAATGGTATAATTAGAGAGAAATATAAAACTAAGCTGGAGGGGTATGTAGAAAAGTATCACACCAGGATCTCCGCCACCATGAATGTGGATACCGAGCATCTGGTACTATCTATGGCCGAAGCCCTTTTGGACCCTGATACAGGTGCCACTAGTTACCGGGTACTCCAACATGTAATTGATATGTCTAAGGTGCCAACAAATGATATGTGTAACCTGTTTCAGGTTGTAGCTGATATGCTAAAAGATGAGGTAATGCGAGCTACCATCGCACTAAGGAAACTTGAGAAGAAGCATACACAGATGAGGACTACCCTGAAGAATGAGCAGGCAAGTGCCCGCGCCCAGGAAAATCGGATACGAAGTCTCGAGGATCAAATCAAAGGGAAAGACACTGGGGAAAGAAACCCGCAAGCCTTTTTAATAGACCAATTGCGGAAGGAAGTTACCTCACTGAAAGGTAAAGCCCACATGTCAGCCTCCCAGCATGTGCAGACAGCCGAGTTAGCACAAGTAGAGAAAGATAAAAGGGAATTGGCTGGCACCTTGTCACAGGAAAGAGAAGAGAAGGAGAAGTTGGCAGGAACAATTGCTACACTGCAGAGTAGGTTGGCAGAGCTACAGAACACTTGGGACACGCACAGCTGTGCGCCAGCTACAACGCCACCTGAGACGAGCTCACTTTCAAAAAAGTTGGACGCAGCAAAAGCTGCAAATGACGTGCTGGAGAAACAAGCTTCCACTATAAGACAAAAGATCATGGATTTGGAAAATTCCCAGTCAGAGAATACCAGAAGGATCGAATTCTTGCAGAAAGAAATTGAACAGGAAAAGAAAAAGAGGGCCGACCAGCAGAAGACTATAAACGATCTCGAAGCACGCCTGAAAGGTAACCTCACTCTCAGAGAGGGTAGAAATATCATTTGGTCTGAGATCATCTCAGCTGTAACAGGGCAATGGGAATTTCTGCAAGTCATCGAGGAGATGAAATCTTCAATACTCTACCTCAAAAATGCGATTTCAGGAAGGGGATGTTGATTTAGTCAACAGGGCTTAGCGTGCCAGAGAGTATGTATCATTCTTGAAAGGGCTGAGAGCCAACGAAGCAGAGAAACATGGCATAGTCAGTTGGCACAAAGAGGCCCTAGAATGTTAGAAACTCATCGAAAAGGAATCGGCTCGCGTCGTGGCTTTGAAGGCCTTGCAGCAGTTGATATACACTGTGGACCGGTTTGATGTAGTTTGGGCTGAAATCATGATAGCAGGGCTTCCGACGTGTTGGGAATCCACCACCCCTTCTATGCTGCGACCGTTACCGGAATACGAAGCATGCCTAAAGCAAGAAAGGGACCGTACAGATGTCATGACAGATAAAACCACCCGGCTCAAGGCCAAAACCATGATCGCGTTATTGCGCCCGGAGTTTTCTCTTCTCCACTTGTTAAATCATAAAGTCCCTACTGAAGCAAATCTGAGCGATCTCACTGAAGCTTTTATAAGGGTAGAAGGATTTGCAATGATGCCTGAGCCTGCTGCAGACAGTTAGCAGAGGTGTGCCCAGTTCGTTAGCCAAATTTCCAGTTCATCCGCAAACGTGCCACCACCAGTGTCAGCAACAGCCTCGACCCCTTCTCACAAATGATGAATTGTTATTTCATGATTCGGCCCTTGTGGCCTTTTTACTTTTTACTAAATTTGTTACTTTTTAAAGTTTCGAGTGGGCTACTTTCTCCACTCCAGCATTTTATCTTTTTATCAGACTATTGTTTAATTTTCTGTTTTAAAAACGGCCAAGTGCCTAACTATCCATGATGAGAGGCATGATTCCTCATTGTGAGTTTTTTTGTTTTGATAAGGACCTGTAACAGATTTTGGTCATGCGAAGAAGATATTTTCTCAAAAAAAATATCTTCTCGCTGAGATAGGAAGAGGTCTATATAAGAAAGATCGAATGAGAAAAAGAGGTTCCAGATTTTCTGAAGAGACTTGCTGTGTAAGAATATTTTGTATGCTTGTGGTCGAATTACTAATGCAAATGCAGAGAGCCCATAGGGTCTCAGCGAAGAGAAGTTCTATTTTATGTGAGGATTCTGGTCTGGATGTTGTATGGTCTGTGACTCTTTCTTTGTAGTATTGTTTCATTGTCTATTTCACTGTCTCCATGTTCTTTATATCATGTTGTGGAATGTGAGTGACTCGCCAGTTCTGATATAAATTTATCGTTATGTGGTACTTATATGAGGCTGGCCTAGCTGCTTTAAATATGGCTCATACATGATATGATGTTTCATTTTACACTTCATTCAAATTTCCTCTGTATTGAATATCGTGGAATCTTATTCGTTCAGAACTAATTGGTATATATGGATTCTTAGTTCTTAAGCCCATGCTATAGCAAAATATGTTTTCCGAATACCTTTCCATTGGTAATTAGTGCACCTCTTTTACCTTCTGCACCGCAAATGCCTTGATTTAAAAATTTCCATATAACCTTTGGAAACTGGCCCTCCTTAATGAAAGCTGTCTCTAAGCTGTCTGATGCATCTGTGTAAGTAATTCTACTCTTGCCTCTGCATGTTTCTATATGTTGCTGATTTGAAAGCTGTTTGGTCCCATCAAATCTTGTAACTCATCAGAAAATTTGATATGGTAAAGAGCCCTGAGCTGGATAATGGTCTTAGGATATACCTTCCACTCTTTACTAGCTAAGATCTCCTAGGCACTGGTCTCTGACAACTTGAGGTTGTCTCTAGGTACTACAACATATTTTTGGTGCCATTGCCAGGGACGAAGTTGATGAAAGATTGAAATCCCTAGGCCTCGAAAAAACCCCATTTCACTCTTCAGTTAGGTGAGCATGGAGATTTGAGAGTTGTATATCCCTCACCTTGGCGAATCCACATTCATTTCCCTTGCTAAATCTCTTTGCAGTCCTGGCTCTTCGGAAGCCACACCTTAGGTCAAATACTTCTCAGCCAAAGACACCCTCTGTGTCTGACCCAGAAATAATTTTACATAGAAGAAGCTGGAGAGGGAGACCATTTGTTCATAAAGAGATTCCACCACTCTCTCTGGAAGACCTTCCTTCTTCCTCTTCTCAGGTTGCCCAGTGGCAAGATTCTAACTCCGCTCTGGGTGAAGCCGGCTATTACTCAAACTATCTACCCGCAGGAAATATCCGAGTCAAGGACGAGGCTGAGTCAGTAGATACAACCTGTTACACATTTCATCCTACTTCAGAGGTCGAGGAAGTTAAAGAAGTCATGGAAGTATCTGCCATTACCACTCCACCCTCGTCTCCATCATCCCAAGCTGCTGTTCATTATATTCCTATCATCATTCACACCACACTTCCACCTAACCCTCCACTTACTCACCAAGCTCTCTTGTTACCTCCACCTCCTCCTCCAATGGAAAATTTCCCTGGCTTCCTGCAAAAAAGATATGCTCCTCTGGAGCTACCTGCAGTATTAAATGACATGCCGCAAGATTATTTAAAGATTCTACCCAGATTCAGTGGTGAGAATGAGATTGAAGCCCAGAAACATATCGAAGTATTTTGCTCTTTTGCAGAGAATTTTAATGTGGAACACCTGGACGTAGTCCTAAGGCTTTTTGTGCAGTCCTTAGATGGGGAAGCTAGAAAGTGGTTCAAGACACTTGGAGCTCGTTCTATCAATACATGGGAGGGAATGGAGGATACTTTCATAAAAAAATGGGGAGAAAAGAAAGATCATGGGAATATTCTTACTGAATTCAACACTCTAAAAAAGAAACATAATGAAGGGGTGTCAGAGTTTATCAGAAGATTTAACAAATTTTACCTGAGTCTCCCCGCCGACATGAAGCCTCACCAGACCACTGCTAAGGTCGTTTTTGTGGCAGCGTTTGATTCTGAATTCAGTTTCTCCTTGAGAGAAACCAAAGCCAGCCACTCTGGACGATGCACAGACCAACACATTGGAGATAGAAGAAAATTTTTCCTCTAATGGAAAATCCAAAGGGAAACATGAACAAGATGTTAGAAGAAGGGGAAAAGAGGAAGTATCCACCTCAAGCCAAGACAGAGATTCGGCTAATGACAAGATCGAAGAAATGAACAAGATGATCAAGAATATCTCAAGTAAGCTGATCAAACTTGAAATGGAGGCCAAGAATCCACCCCCAAAGAATTTCCAGAATGCTCCAAACAGAGGATTCAATCCTCAATACAGAAAACCACCCTTGTAGATACTGCAGAGGGGACAGAAGGAGCAGCAAGATCAGGTACCGCACCCTCTATACTTGGAGGGGCAAGTAGAGGGTTCCCCTGAAGATCCTGCCTACGAACAAGAGGAGGCATGCCTTGTCTTCTCAAACAGTAATGACATAGAATGTCCTGTACATGAAAGTGATGAAGAGGAAGTACAAGCTCACTCAGAAGTGAAGGCCAATGAAGATACTGAAGAGCCTGAGATTGATGACTACTGCAAGCAGTTCGTTGATTTCATGCAAGCTCAGTTCAACAGAAGATATGACCTCAGGTCCTCCAGAAAGAGAACTCGCACTCAGGATCAAGAGGAGGACACACCTCTCATAATATTTTACCCCTTTCAGTCATGGAGCAACTATGACTACAGATCACCCGTCCTTATAAATACCTTTACTCATTCGACTCCAAAAGAGTTAAGTGCCTGGGCATGATAAAAGACTTGGTGGTTAACCTGGCTCAGATCTTGGCAAAAAGTGTAGTAAGGGATATAGTGGTGGCTGACATCCCAGCTCACTTCGGCATGTTACTATCAAGATCTTGCGGAACCAAAATTGGGGGATCGATTAAGTTGGATCTGACCTATGCCACTATCCCTGTATTTGGTGGCCAAGAGAGGAGGCTGTACAGAGAGACTAGATTTGTTAAGACAGTCACTAAAGTGGATGATTCAGTGAATTCTCCGGTTTATAGCAGGGAGGGGGATTTCTCATGCTTAATTCTTGAGGAAGGTCAAGAGTACGCAAATGAACCATCATTTTACTAGATCAAGACAGAACAGTTAAAATAAAGTCCTAAGTCATAAATTTGGACGCTTCACTTTGATGGAGCCAACTCTAGAGAAGGAAACGAAGCTGAGGTTTTATTGATTTCGCCGGCAGGGAGGTGGGTACCTCTATCTTTCAAGCTGGAGTATGAAGCCACAAATAACGTGGCTGAATATGAAGCACTCTTACTTGGGTTGCAGACAGCTAGGAGCATGAACATACAAAGTCTAAAGGTTCTGGGAGATTCAGAACTAGTAGTCAGGCAGGTGAAGAATCAATGTCAAGCTAAACATCCTAGGCTGAGAGCCTATAGGAATGAAGTCTGGGATCTGGTGGAGAAATTTTTCTTAGCATTTAATATCCAATTCATGCCTCGGGAGCAAAACAGAATGGCAGATTCTCTAGCAGTGGCTGCTAGTACTTTTCGACCACCTCAGAACCCTCTATTGAGATATGAGATTGAGGTGCGTTATAGGCCATCAATCCCAGAAAACATCAAGCACTGGCAGGTATTCGAAGATGATGAGCAAGCCAAGAGATTCTTGGAGACAGTTGGGGAGTTCTCCAACATGGAGATCGACATGTGTGAAGAAGAAGGGATTGAAGAAACATTAGGAAACAAATGGGAAGAAAGGGTAGCAGGTCACGAGTTTCTACAGTTGAAAGGGAATGTTATTCCCTGAGGGCTAGTGCCTTTGGAAAGGTTGTTCAACAAGAATGATGTTCCATTACAGCCAAACAAAGTTGTAGAAGAAAATCAGGTTGAGGACCTGAATCTGGGCACTGAAGCTGACCCTAAAATCGTGAAGCTGTCTAAGAAGGTCCCCGAAGAATATAAATAGCTGTATCAGAAGTTATTTCAGACCTATAAGGATGTGTTTTCCTGGTCATATCAAGACCTAAAAACCTTCGATGTCAGCATTATGCAACATAAGATTCCACTGAAGGGAGATGCTAAGCCACATAGGCAAAAGCTTAGACAGATAAATCCGCTATTGTTGCCTTCCATTGAGAAAGAAATTAGGAAACTGCTGAAGGCAAAAATCATTGTACCTTTGAGGTACTCTGAGTGGGTAGCTAATCTAGTCCCTGTGAAGAAGAAGAATGGAGAAATAAGACTATGTGTTGATTTTAGGAACCTGAACATAGCTTCATTAAAATATAATTACCCATTGCCCAAGATGGATCACATATTGCAGAAAGTGGTAGGGGCTGCCCGGATGTCAATGATGGATGGGTTCTCTGGGTATAATCAGGTAGCAGTGTTGCCAGAAGATCAAAAGAAGACGGCCTTCACCACCCCATGGGGAAATTTTATGTACGCCAGAATGCCTTTTGGGATGATTAACGCAGGGGCTACTTTCTAGAGGGCCATGGATATTGCTTTTATTGGAGAACAGGACCAGTTCGTGGTGGCATATCTGGATGACATTACTGTGTTTTCAAAGGATGATCCAGAGCACATAGAACACCTGCGCAGAACCTTTGAGAAGTGTAGAAGGTATGGCCTCTCCCTTAACCCACAAAAGTCTTTGTTTGCACTAGAAGAGGGTAAGCTCCTAGGACACATTGTCACTAAAGATGGAGTAAAGATAGACCCCAAAAGAGTGGAAGTCATAAATAGTATTGCCCTACCCAGAAACAAGAATGAATTTTAGGTGTTCCTAGGGCGTCTAAACTTCCTGAGGAGATTCATCCCTAACTACGCTGAGATAGTTAGGCACATAACTGATATGTAAAAAAAGGATAATGAAGTGAAATGGTCGCCAGAGTCAAGGGAAGCTTTTGCCAGAATTAAAAACGCATTTATTGAAGCTCCTATGTTAGCCGAGCCAGATATGCCAAACCATTTATGATTTTCTCCTTTGCATCCCCCCATGCAGTAGCTGGAGTTTTGTTGCAGAAAAACGAAGAGGGGTATGAACAGCCTATTGCCTTTTTCAGGCAGGTGCTTCGGGATGCTGAACTGAAATATAACATATTGGAGAAGCAAGCGTATGCTCTGGTGAAGTCCCTCAAAGCTTTTCGAATGTATGTTTTGCAATCCCAGATCACTGCATTTGTTCCTACAGTAGCCATTAAAGACATTCTTATCCAGGGGGACAGTGAAGGAAAAAGAGGAAAGTGGATAGTGAAAATACAGGAATACGAGTTAGATATCCATCCTACCAAATTAATCAAGGGGCAAGGTCTAGCCAAGATCCTGTCTGAATCAAATTGTCAGGCCTTGGGTATCAAATTTTCTATGAAAGCAAACGAAGATACTGGAGCAGAGGAGGAAGCACATAGGATAGAAATAGCCTCCCAGAAGATACATATGAAGTACCTTATCAGCCCATGGTACAAAGAGTTGGTAGAGTACCTCCTAATCCTCAGTTGCCCACCCAGCTGCGAGAAGACTAAATACCGTTCATTGAGGTTGAAGTCACAGAAGTATATGGTCGCAAACAGTCAGTTGTATTGGCGAGATCCCTCTGGTATCCTACTCCTATGTCTTACGGAAGAGGAGGTGGAGAGTATAATGGCTGAATTCCACGAGGGAATTTGTGGGGGCCATTACAGTTGGAGGGCTACTGCTCACAAGATTCTGAAGGCTGGCTTCTTTTGGCCTAAACTATTTGGAGATGTATTCACCTGAGTTAGAGCCTGTGAGAAGTTTTAGAGGTTTGCCGAGAGACAGAAACTGGCACCGCTCCCCATGATACCTATCCACGTGGATGAGCCATTCCAGCAATGGGGAATCGACTTCATAGGAGAAATACATCCCCCCTCAAGTGGACAGCATAAATGGATATTGGTAGCCACTGATTACTTTACAAAATGGGTGGAAGCTGTGCCTGCCAGGAATGCAACTGACATTGTGGTAATAAAATTCATGGAGGAACATATCATATCCAGATTCGGTTGTCTCGCTAAGATAATAACTAACAATGCACAAGCCTTTAAATCCACAAAATTTGTCAACTTTTTCCAGCAGTATCATATTGTACTGGGTCAGTCTACGGCCTACTACCCCTAAGGGAACAGTCTTGCAGAGTCCTCAAACAAAACTCTGGTCCGAGCACTGAAGAAGACTATGAACGAGAATCAGAAGAATTGGGATTCTCAACTGAAGTTTGCTCTGTGGGCTAACCGAATCACTAGCAAAAGGGCAACCGGGAAGTCCCCATAAAAATTAGTTTATGGGAGAGCAGCAGTTTTTCCTGTGCAGTTGGCTCTACCGGTAGCCCAGTTCATGCAAGAAAATCAAGACGAGCCAGACGACATTACCAGGAGGATTAATCAGTTGGTAGAGCCTGAAGAAACACGAAATCAGGTAAATCAGAAGCTAGAAGCATACCAGGAGAAAATGAAAGAGCTGTTTGATCAACATGCTAAAGACAGAAAGATACAGACAGGGGACTTAGTACTCAGGTGGGACGTACGAAGGGCTGATAAGGGCAAACACGGGAAATTTGATCCCCTCTGGTTCAGCCCTTTCAAAATTGCAGAACAAGGTGGCAACAACACTTTTAGGTTGGAGAATTTGCAGGGGGATTTGCTGGATGCCCTTGTTAATGGTCAGTTCCTCAAGCCTTATTTACAGTACTGACTCAGGTTGAGAGAGGCTGATGTACCATATTGTATATTATTTCCTTTTCTAAGCGTTGTTTGAGTAATGTTGATTGACAGTGAATCATGAAGAAAAGGTAGAAAGTAGAGAAGGATGAGAAGTGGCATTCACAGAAGACAAATAGGTGGTCTGCGTAAGTTCTTGACACATTCAAGGATGAACGTGCCATCCCCAGGTGGAGCTGATGTTGTTTAATCTCTGACATTATTCATTGGTTTGTTAAAATGTTGACAAGTCATGCATTGAACATTATATCAAAGGGTGAAATACTTCAAAAGTTGGTCGAAATAAAACAAGGTAATGAAAGTCATGTGCATAAAAGCCAAAGGCGGAAGCAATACGAAAAGACCAAAGTATAAAGCAAAAAGGCTAACGGAAACGTAAAAGTGCAAAGAAGCGATACGGAGAGCGCAAAACAAAAATATTAAAAGAATAACCACCACATGAATAGGCACACAAGGGAAATTCTGAGGGGGTCGAGCAGTGAGGAAGGGAAGAGACCCATACCCCCGCGGAATTGTGATAGCGTGGCGTGGTGGGGACCCAATGTTAGAAGGAGGTGGCAGGAGCGTGTCGCGTGACAGGGTGACGTGGCAGAACGAAAGGTGGACCCTTACAGCTGGTAGGTTATGTATTTAATCCGCATTGGGGATAATATGTTTTAGGAGTTATACAGCGCATGCGGCCAAAGAGGTACGGTAAGTCCTAGATGAGCTGGTACTGAGACCCATACTGGTAGTAAACCTAGCACGCGGTGTTCACCTGTCCCCAAATAACACCCAATCCATACACGCCGCGTGCCCCATTGTCAGTGTCCTTACGACACTTGCCCTACCTATTTCACTTCTACCCCTTCCTGCCTCAGAATTACCAGTCCTCACAGCAGTTTCCCGTCGTTTTCTGCGGTAAAATTCTCAGGTCTTCCAGTCACGGTATATACCAAGCGGGAACAAGTACCGGGTCTACCCAATCATCACCAGACTACCCTCTACGTCACTTTCCCAAGCAAATCTACCTCTTGTGCAGGTACTCCGTCCCTTTCAATTCCATTTGTTTTCCCTTCGTTTTTCTTTTCTGTTTTCATATGTCAATCATGGGAAGGGGCACACCAAAGAAGAACGAACCAGAGAGTCCCCAGGTCCGAGAAACCAGAAACCCTCCTGGTTTCGAGCCTTTCATCGACAAGCAAGCTGGAGTCTGCGACCACCAGTACCCTTTCCCCATTAGTAGCATAAGGCCTGAGCTTTTTTCGCGTCATGTTCATAATAGGGTTCGATACCGGGTGGTTGTGTTAGGCTTTTACCATCAGATTACCCCCAGTCTTCCCAGTGGTCGAGTTCATCTACTGGCTCAGAGACGCCTATGATGAAGACCGAGGCACTTTTACCTCCGCCCAAGGAAATCAGATTTTCTCCCTTTCGCCCGACATCATCAAGCAAGCCCTCCATTTTCCCACTAGCGCCACCTACATTGCTTTCAGCGACGGAGCCTTAACTTCCCAGTTTACCAAGTCACCATGGGAGCATCAAAAAAGCTTCATTGCTTCTATTTCCAGCAGCCAGGCTACTACCCTTCCCAGAACAGATCTTTTCCCATTAAACTTGTTCAAGGAGGAGGTACAACCCATCCTTGCACTCATTGCGGGTCTGCTAGGTGTAGGCGGGTTAGGGGAAACCTCCAAAGTATGTGTTTTCTTTTTATGGTTAATGTCTTAAAAGGGGGTTGTCCTAGATATCCCGGGTTACTTATCTGCCAGCATCCACACCTAGTTCCAAGAACTTCCCAAAAACAGTCATTTTTGTTTCTGCTCTTTAGTGTTCTACCTTTTCTTGTATTAGCATGCTGATAGTTTCGAGCGTTTGGGCTTGGATAGGGTATATGAGGTCAATTCTCAGCCCCGACCCGTTTTTGACTAGAACTCTGTAGTACGCCAATTGCCAAAAGGGGTGGGTTACTCTAGTTTCCTGAACGTTTTCATGTCCATCGCTTACACCATCATTCATGGTTCGCCCTCCCCTAGGGTTTTTCCTGAAATGAAGAACTGGCTGCAAGCTGGTAAAATCCAGAGCACAGGGGACTGGTATCTCTCTGATAATTATATGGAAATTCATGTCTATGGAGCCGAGGTCGCCCCTTACCTATTACCGGTGTTTCCCGCCCGACGATTTTACGCTCTGGAGTATATTCGACAAACCCTCAAAGCTGACCAGCTCCACTTTGTACCCACTAAGAAAGGTTACATTCTGAGGCTTCCTACCCAAATCGGCCCGTTCGTTGTGAATTCAAGACTCGCCCTTCCCATTTTCGAAAAGCTATTGCAGGGTATGGACCTAAGACAGGGGAAGACTTGGGCTTATGATCCCCGAGGGATTATTTCAAACAGGAGAAAGAGAAATTGGTCCGCACCTTATGTACATGAACAAGGACCGTTTATGGAGTGGAAGGCTAACATGGAGATTTGGCCTTTGGTTTCACAGATGGAGACAGATTCATCTGCCACAGTGGAAGAGGAAGGCGTCAACAAAGACCAAGAAGAGGAAGTCGGTCCTTCAGGAACAGGTTCTCCCTCTCGTAAAAAGCAGAAAAAAGTCTCAAGTGAAGCCGAAATTATAGGAGAGGAACAACTGCTTGAGCCGTTCATACCATATGCGCCACTTGACAGTAGCAAGGCCAGAATCAAAGTGTTGAGGGACAACACCACCTCTTCCAACTTCACTGAGGTTTCACAGGCCATGGGAGATCATACCTCACCGGTGGCAGCCGAAAGGGTCAAGAAAAACAATATAATTAGAGAGAAATATAAAACTGAGCTGGAGGGGTATGTAGAAAAGTATCACACCAGGATCTCCGCCACCATGAATGTGGATACCGAGCATCTGGTACTGTCTATGGGCGAAGCCCTTTTGGACCCTAATACAGGCGCCACTAGTTACCGGGTACTCCAACATGCAATTGATATGTCTAAGGTGCCAGCAACTGATATGTGTAACCTGTTTCAGGTTGTAGCTGATATGCTAAAAGATGAGGTAATGCGAGCTACCATTGCACTAAGGAAACTTGAGAAGAAGCATACACAGATGAGGACTACCCTGAAGAATGAGCAGGCAAGTTCCTGCGCCCAGGAAAATCAGATACAAAGTCTCGAGGATCAAATCAAAGGGAAAGACACTGGGGAAACAAACCCGTAGGCCTTTTTAATAGACCAATTGCGGAAGGAAGTTACCTCACTGCAAGGTAAAGCCCACATGTCATCCTCCCAGAATGTGCAGACAGCCGAGTTAGCACAAGTAGAGAAAGAGAAAAGGGAATTGGCCGGCACCTTGTCACATGAAAGAGAAGAGAAGGAGAAGTTGGCAGGAACAGTTGCTACACTGCAGAGTAGGTTGGCAGAGCTACAGAACACTTGGGACACGCAAAGCTGTGCGCCAGCTACAACGCCACCTGAGACGAGCTCAATTTCAGAAAATTTGGATGCAGAAAAAGATGCAAATGATGTGCTGGAGAAACAGACTTCCACGGCAAGACAAAAGATCACGGATTTGGAAAAATCCCAGTCAGAGAATACCAGAAGGATCGAAGTCTTGCAGAAAGAAATTGAACAGGAAAAGAAAATGAGGGCTGACCAGCCGAAGACTATAAACGATCTTGAAGCACGCCTGAAAGGTAACCTCACTCTTAGAGAGGGTAGAAAGATCATTTGGTCCGAGATCATCTCAGCTGTAATAGGGCAATGGGAATTTCTGGAAGTCATCGAGGAGATGAAATCTTCAGTACTCTACCTCAAAAGGCAATTTCAGGAAGGGGATATTGATTTAGTCAACGAGGCTCAATGTGCCAGAGAGTATGTGTCATTCTTGAAAGGGATGAGAGCCAACGAAGCATAGCAACACGGCATAGTCAGCCGGCACAAAGAGGCCCTAGAATGTCAAAAACTCATCGAAAAGGAATCGGCTCGCGTCGTGGATTTGAATGCATTGCAGCAGTTGATATACACTGTGGACAGGTTTGATGTAGTTTGCGCTGAAATCATGACAGCAGGGCTTCCGACGTGTTGGGACTCCACCACCCCTTCTATGTTGCAACTGTTACCGGAATACGAAGCATGCCTGAAGCAAGAAAGGGACCATACATATGTCATGACAGATAAAACCACCCGGCTCAAGGCCGAAACCATGATCGCGTCATTGCACCCGGAGTTTTCTCTTCTCCAATTGTTAAATCATAAAGTCCCTACTGAAGAAAATCCGAGCGATCTCACTGAAGCTTTTATAAGGGTATAAGGATTTGCAATGATGCCTGAGCCTGCCGCAGACAGTCAGCAGAGGTGTGCCCAGTTTGTTAGCCAAATTGCCAGTTCATCTGCAAACGCGCCGCCACTAGTGTCAACAACAGCCTTGACCCCTTCTCACAAATGATGAATTGTTATTTCATGATTCTGCCCTTGTGGCCTTTTTACTTTTTACTAAATTAGTTACTTTTTAAAGTTTCGAGTGGGCTACTTGCTCCACTCCAGTATTTTATCTTTTTATCAAACTACTGTTTAATTTTCTGTTTTAAAAACGGCCAAGTGCCTGACTATCCATGATGAGAGGCCTGATTCCTCATTGTGAGTTTTTTTGTTTTGATAAGGACCTGTAACAGATTTTGGTCATGCGAAGAAGATATTTTCTCAAAAAAAATATCTTCTCGCTGAGATAGGAAGAGGTCTATATAAGCAAGATCGAATGAGAAAAAGAGGTTCCAGATTTTCTGAAGAGACTTGCTATGTAAGAATATTTTGTATGCTTTTGGTCGAATTACTAATGCAAATGCAGAGAGCCCATAGGGTCTCAGTGAAGAGAAGTTCTATTTTATGTGAGGATTCCGGTCTGAATGTTGTATGGTCTGTGACACTTTCTTTGTAGTATTGTTTCATTGTCTATTTCATTGTCTCCATGTTCTTTATATCATGTTGTGGAATGTGAGTGACTCGCCAGTTATGATATAAATTTATCGTTATGTGGTACTTATATGAGGCTGGCCTAGCTGCTTTAAATATGGCTCATACATGATATGATGTTTCATTTTACACTTCATTCAAATTTCCTCTGTATTGAATATCGTGGAATCTTATTCATTCAGAACTGATTGGTATATATGGATTCTTAGTTTTTAAGCCCATGCTATAGCAAAATATGTTTTCCGAATACCTTTCCATTGGTAATTAGTGCACCTCTTTTACCTTCTGCACCGCAAACGCCTTGATTTAACAATTTCCATATAACCTTTGGAAACTGGCCCTCCTTAATGAAAGCTGTCTCTAAGCTGTCTGATGCATCTGTGTAAGTAATTCTACTCTTGCCTCTGCATGTTTCTATATGTTGCTTATCTGAAAGCGTCTGGTCCCATCAAATCTTGTAACTCATCAGAAAAGTTGATATGGTAAAGAGCCCTGAGATGGATAATGGTCTTAGGATATACCTTCCACTCTTTACTAGCTAAGATCTCCTAGGCACTGGTCTCTGACAACTCGAGGCTGTCTCTAGGAATTACAACAAGTGGGAAGGAAAGAGATAGGATATGACTGTAAAAATAGGGGATAATGGACTATGGTGTTGAAGGAAAGGAATAAAGGGGCTAGGGAGCGTGTATATTTATGGGAAAAATTTAGGGGATAGGGATAAATGTAAGGGAGTGTAGGGAAGTGAAAATTCTTGAAAATAGTGAGGGGACTGTGTAAAAATGTTGAAAACACAGTCCTAGCCTAGGAATATGTCAATGTAGAAGCCTAGGCTAGTGTTTATACGGAAATGAAGGAAATGAAGGGGAATGAGTAAGGGAAGTGTTTTATGTATGTATGAAAGGTGTAGGTGAGTGTAGGGGAGCATGAAACTTATGGTTTTACCACTGATTTGAAACAACTTCTCATGGAAATGAAAAACACAGTGAAAACCTTAGAAGAGGGAAATTCAATGGAATTTTTGAGAAGATAGATGCAAGAGAAGAGTGCCAGCTAATACTTACTTGTCCAAGGGATACTGGAAGCCCTGAATTTTTGAGATGAAACCTTTTGGATGATTTCTTTGCCTCCAATTCAAAAATGCAACAGTGGATACTTGAAGTGTAATGTAGGAGCAAAAGCATAGCGTGGCTGCCAGAAACACAATGTTCAAAAGAATGGAGAAAATATTTGATGGACTTTGATCTTTGTATGGTTATGGAGAGTTTTAGAATACAAGAGAGGACCTTTTGAAAACTTGGAAGGTTGAAATGAACTCATGAAAAGCTTCATTTCCCTTAATATATCAAAAAATTTGATTTTGGCTTAATGACATCATATGTACTTGTGAAAATATATCTTGAATGATTTGAAATGTAGCATAACTTCTTTGCAAAGAAAATGTTGCCCTTTACTTTCACTACAAGGAAAAGACCCTCTAGCGGAGGTTATAAAGGAGGTTTTTAGTGTTATAAAATTGGCCAAAATTGTCAAAAAAACATTTGCTACAACATCCGTTTATGGTTATGGAGGTTTTGGCGGAGCTTTTAATGGAAATTCAACACAACTAAAAAAAAATTGGCGGGCAGAGGTTATTACGGATGTTTTTTTCATCGGTGCGCTACTCTAGATTTAACACACTGGTGCGTACATGAAGACGATGCCCCGAAGCGGTCTCAGTCAAACACACACCGGGACGTTTAGGTGTAAAACTACACTGGGTATAGTGTTGGTCATACAACGCACGGGGCTGTTCTAATTGGTCTTGGGATTTATGTGGTGCCCATAAGTTGTATCAACGCACCGGTGCGTATACCTTTATGATGCATTGGTGCACCATATCACAGAAAGGAACTGAGATTTATAATTGGTATCGATATTCGTGTGGTGCCCATTGATCGTAAAAATGCACCGGTGATTATAGATACATAAATGCCCTGGTACGCAGTATCATACAAACACACCGATATTTATAACTAGTATCGGTATTTGTGCGGTGCCCATAGATCGTACAACAGCACCGGTGCGTATAGACACATAAATGCATCGATCAACAGTTATTGACACGCATTGATTTTCATTTTGTTTTTGTAGAAACATCGACCTGTGACAGTCCAATTATTGTGATTGTTTTAAATTCATTATTCATCAAAAGTCGACACATATTATAACAATATTCATATTAATTATAGTTTTATTAATGCATTTGAATGTGATGTTTGGATTAATTTGTTATATCATATCAGAATTATTGTGGTTTTTTAAAATTCATTATTCATCAAAATTCGACACATATATATCTTATAACAATATTCATATGAATTAAATTTTTATTAGTGCAGTTGAGAACGACAATGGAGAACGCAATAGCGACAATGGAGAATGCAATAGAATAAATTAAAACATGTTTTATTATTATTATATATATAAGACAGTCTTTATCATACAAAATGGGACAATTATTCGTATCCCTTTCTCTTTTAATTGGGACACTATGTCCATTACATTAAACAAAATGTCTGACTTCAAAGACATATTTCAAAAAATAAAACGCCTTGCTTTGATATCCAAACATAGTGATCATCATTCTTCGCTTGAGCTATTGTCACTACTAGAGCTACTTCCATGACTTGGGTTATTTTCAGGAATGTTTTGTTCACGGCGTTGATTGTTTTCTTCTTCTTCAGCTTCCATCTACAAACATAAAAATAAACTGAAATGAGTGTATATACATTGGTGAGAATAATGAAAATTGCAATATTAAATAATATATATCAATGTAAATCAAAAAGAAAAATGACGTACCATAGCAACAATTGACTCATAAACTATACACATTCTTTCAAAACCATGTACTATGCCATCTTTCAAAATTTCATCTATTGGCGCAGTTCCATACTTTGTTTCTTGCAAGTTTTATACCCCATAACAAATCATATATTTAATATAAAAGATGTTTTTGTTCTATTAATTATAGACAGAGCTAAGTAAAACAAGATCAATAGATGCTTACAAATTCCACAATTAAATTTTGATATTCCAACATATACTCACAACCCATATTTAACCCAATTTCAATCAATTCGTCTAATGGTTATTCTTTGTATGTTAGCACCTGTTTGAAGACCTTCAATGATGATTTTTGTAAACAACTTAAAAAATATAAAAATGAAATCTAGCTAAGTTGTTATAAGGAAGTAACAATTACTCACAAACCTAGAGATCAACCCTTTTTTTCCTTGTCGTCTTGTTTTATGTGCTGAATGGGTTCCAATTTCTTTTCTTTTTTTCAAGAAAATTCTTGAAAATTAATATTTAATGCTAAATTGTTTATTTATTGTACCTAATGATCGAAAAATTCAATGATTACATATTACATTTGAAGCACATTGTTGTTGAAATGGCTCTTCATGCGATGCAATTTTGTTCATTTCTTTGACCATCTCCTTGTACACCTTTTTGGACATTCCTACTGGCATATTTCTGATATCAGCTTGTTCATCTTTTGAGATTTTCATAATCTTCCTGAAAATGTAACATGACAATAAAAAATTTAATTTTTATATTGATATATGAAAAGTAAATATAACAAAAGTGATATTCATAAATAATTCTAGACAAACATTTAAAGGAATATTACTTTTTCATTCCTTTTTTTTTTGTTGTACGTTTTTGCTATTGAAAGTGTGACATGTCTCATTGACCAATTCTCTGGAAACTCTTCCTGTAGTTTAGATAAAATTTGGTTCTTGGAATCATTGGATTGATTTTTGTATTGTAAGTGAAAAGAACGTCTACACATTCGTTCCACTAAATCCCTCAAACTTTTGTAAAAGTTTTTCCCCCTTTCGTTAACTTCCAGCACCACTCCAGATGAGCTAAGGAGCAATTCGTTTTCATTTGCATGTTCTATTTTTTTCTTTTCTTAGAACAACATTCCTTTTCTAAGTTTTTGGTACTTGTAGAACATTAAACAGATGTGAATTAGTAGACTGTTTGACACATGTTATCTAATAATTTTAAGTATATTATTAATGATAATTAAAAAAAGAAACTCATATTGGATCGATAGTATTTTTTTCATTCACCTGATTCATCTTTTTGCAATTTTTCCATTAAACATTTACGCTCTTCTGGTCCTATATCAGAAATAATCATATCTAGCTTCGTTATTTTGTGGCTCTGCATGATACATAGTGAACAATGCATATTAGTTAAACTTACATATAATATAAAAATAATATTTTTTATAAAGAATTTACAAAGAACTTTCCTTTTTTGCTTTTCTTGATGTGTTATCAATATTTTTGTTACTTGATATCTTGTCAGTCATTTCTTTATCAATCTAAAACTTGTAACATATCATTCATTAATATATTTATAAACAAATTCTCAACTTTTCAGGTAGAAAATAAATCTCAAGACATCGGTGCACCTTTCATGAGGTACGCACCGTAGTCGGTGTGTGGCGATATTAAAAACACACTGAAAAATAGTATAATAGACCGTATGGTGCGTTGGGTATTATAAACGCACTGCAAAAATAGTGTAATAGACTGTACAGTGTGTAAGGTATTATAAACGCACCGCAAAAACAGTGTAATACACCGTATGGTGCTATTCTCGTTAAATGGAGCACCGATGCCCTATTTCAGATATGGCGCGGGGATTTAGAAAAAATGTTTCCAAATTTTTTATTATACAGTACTTGCGCGGTGCGCTGTATAATACAACGCACTGGTGTGGTAGGGTACGCAGGGTGCACCGATAAAGAAAAATCTATTTTTTCCAAAAATTCACGCAATGGCCGAATGGATTGGGATCCAACTATGTATGTCATCCCGTGGGTTGGATGTCAATCTAAAATGAAAAACCCTAATTATGAAATCACAAAAACAAGGAGAACAAAGGGAAAAAACAAAAAAATGAAGGGTTTAGCGTAAAAATGGATAAAACTGCAGAAAAAGTAAGAAAAATTAATCAAATTTAATTATGAGATGGTTTGAAATTCTATGATATAGGGTTTGAATCACCAGAGGTTTGGTTTCTGATTGTCTGAATACTTTTGTTCGAACGTATTTTGCTGCTCCACAGTGCCCTCGTGCTCTCTTGCTCCAGGTCTATCTCCTGTAAATATTTGGCTGAAAATTTTAGCAAAAATAGTGAAATAATGAAAAGTGTTTAGTATTTAAAGAATTATTATATGAAATTAGATTTTTGAAAATATTTTGCTGCCCATTTTTCAAATTTATGTTTTTTTTTCACTTAAAGAAAATAGAGTTGCGTTTTTTTTATTTGCATTTATTCGTGACCGGTGCAGAAGAGTTGTGAAGCACCGATGCATCTTCATAATATGATGCACTGGTGCGTGTTATGATGATAAGTGCACCCGACTGTATAAAGTTATTTTTTTTTGTATGTAAGATCATAATAAAATAATGATAATTCTAAAGTACTTGAATTTATTTTCATTATTTTCTAAACTTTATTATGTTACAAAAATTCGTATTATTCTAGATTTGTTATTTTACAATTATTTCCAAATTTACAAATTTAAATATTTTAATAAAATCATTTCACATTAATAAAATTAAAATTTTCACATTAATAGAATTAAAAATTTACAAATATCTTACATACAATTACAATTAAAATTAGAATTAGAATTAGAATTACAATTACACTTTTACATTAATTTCACATACATGAATTACGATTAGAATTGCAATTACAATTTTAATTTTACATAAAATTACATTTACAATTTTACATAGAATTACATTTACAATTACAATTACAATTTTACAAATATTTTACATACAATTCAATTAAAATTAAGATTACAAATACAATTACAATTTTAGAAGTTTACATACAATTAGAATTACAATTGCAATTTTACAATTTTTCATATATACAATTACAATCATTTCACAATAAATTAAATATTACAATTACAACTAAAATTTTACATACAATTACAGTTAAAATTACAATTAGTACGAATAGATATACAATTTTACAATTTTACATACAATTAAAATTTAAATTTCAATTACAATCACGACATAATATTTAATAAATATCATGGTCATTTAATATTAAATTAATTAATAAACATCATCACGATCATGATAACCATCGTACAAACATCATATTCGACTAATAAACACATTCAAACATCAAATTAACATTATATATTAAGATCATCACAACACAAACATCAAATATACATCTCAATATGTCAAATAACTCATGCTATCACATATACACATCTAATTGCAAGCTAAACATTAAATGAACATATCTAACGTGACCTAACAATGTGCGCCACATCATGATGGTCACCAACATGAAAATTAAGTAAAACTGCAACATGAACATAAAATACATCGACCATATATATATATATATATATATATATATATATATATATATATATATATATAACTGAATAATGTTAAAAATATACAACTGTAATATAAATATCATGGATCAGCTAGTGGTAGTATAACAACATGAATAGCAGTACAAGTGGAGGCCTGCTCAGTAAAGGGTGCAACCTCGACAGTCGATGGTCGAGCCTACTCATGATCATGATCACTAGTATTGATGGATGCATCAGCTGGTGGTAGTACAACATCAATATAAGCAGTAGTAGTGGAGGCCTGCTCAGTCAATAGTGCAGCCTCGACGGTCGATGGTCTAGCCTGCTCATGATCATGACTAGTACTGATGGATGCTGCAGGCTGCTGACTGGACGTGGCCGATGGTCCAGCCTCATCTCCATGATGACTGCTAGATGCTGCTAGTGGAGCCTCATGCTCATCAGGCGTGGCACAAGGTTAACGATCATGAGATGATGAGTCACTGCTCACGGAATGTCCATCACGTGCTACGGCTTGACTACGCCTATAGATACGGGAAGTACTCCTCAGTCGCGTAACATTTGTCGTAGCTCCTACGATGTGTCGCATCAGGATGTACATGTCACGCGGCATGCCTCTCCACATCTATAACAACCTATCATCGGCCTGTATTTCTTTGTAATGAGTGGACTTGATTCTTGCCTCAACAATTAATGCACTAATTTGGTTTCCCAACTCCATCCTATATCTAGTCTCAGGTTGATCGCACCTAGCAAAAGGCGGTACCGGTGCACCAGTAGGAGCATGTCTCTCTACTGCACCGGCCTCATCCTGATCATGATCCTCGACATCGGCCATGTCCTGATCATCATCAGGATCCACACCTAGATCATGTGGTGGATCTGGCATCTCCTCGCCATCAAAAGAGCCAATTTCTGCAAAATATATACAAGTAAACAACAATAATTAGACAATTTAATTACACAATTTAATAAAAACAAGTTAAAGAACATGTTAGAATAAATATAAATAAAACAGTAATATTACCTCTATCATCTAGCGGCTCATCATCTATGAAGAGGATGTTGGGACACCCTCGCGAATCTAATCCAGCATAAGGACATGGGACCATAATGAAGGGATGCAACCCGTCAACACTGGCTAGTAAGTCCAGTGCACCATGTGATATCCTGGCTGGAAACATAGTGTCTCCCCTCTTGGGCATCATCTGCCCCCACATGTGCATCCGAGCCAACAACATCGGCCTACGAGGCTGTCGAAAAAAACTAGGTCTCATCTCTAGAAGCCTTTCAAAAAATAAAAAAAACAGCTCTGAAGCAAAAGGGAAGTTGACCCTCCCTTGTGCATGAGCATGACATCTATATAAGGCTGTACAAAACTGCCACAAAAAAATGGCAGACCACCTGACAAGTCGTGGTTGTTGTACTAAAGAAGCAACATAATATAAAAGCAAGAAACTAATGCTTTTCCTGTCATTGGTGTTGTGCGAAATTATAAGTGAGAGGCACTGCACGTCCTGTCTACCAAATGCACCTATATGTAACTGACCTCCATGTACCTGAAACTCTAAAGGAGACAATACATGTGCTCCAATGTATCTCTGGGAGTAAACTAACTGACTCCCTGCTACACAACCAGCTAGCACCTCTGGGAATGAGGGAAAATCCACCCCTCTCCTCGAGAGTTCTGTAATAAAATGAATATCCTCCTTATTGGGTGTGTACCACTAGTCAGGACCAACCTGGAAAGCCTGTCGGTGGGCATTCTACCTGTGGATAAGATATCTCAAAAACACACTATGGGCCTTTAGGGAAGTAGCCTCCTCATAGAGTTTGAGGAGGACTACCTGCCTAAGGATCCCCTAGGTATCTGCTGTAATAGGGCAAGGGTATGCATCTCTCTCCTTCTCTCAGGCCTCCCATTGGTGAATCATGTCATACTGTTCTGCCTGTTGTTGTTGCTGTTCCTTCTTTTCTCTCTGAATCATTGACATATTAAATAATTTTTTTTTATTAAAATAGACATGTATTTAGGAATATACGTATATACATTTTTTTTTGAAAAAAAAACAGAGCAGTCGGTGCGCCACAAAAAAAGTCATGCACCGGTGCCGGTGCAACTTAAGTTTGTAGCGCACCGTTGGCGGTGCCCTTAATGAAATACAACGCACCGGCCTCGGTGCAACTGTCTTTTTTCCAAGAACCGTTGACTATATCTAAGGTCAGAATAGCGGTGCGTTGACTGAAATATATGCCCCAAAGTGTATAGTCGTGTCAGCACACTGACTTCATGACAATTACATAGTCGACGGTGCGGTCTTTTACCCGGCCGCATAGTTGACCCTATCGGAATGCCAAATGCGGTGCGCTGACATACACCGAGGCGAATAATTCCGTCAATGCACCACACTGTGATTCCCATGGTAAACGGTGCACTTGGCTAAATGATCGCACCACATTTTATTTTATTTTAATTTAAAATTATGTGGGCCGCCTTTCGGTACCACCCCAAAAATGGTGTGGATACCATTAGCACCGGTGGTGGGGCGACCTGTAAATTTTACAGGCAGCATTGCTATCCGGTGTGATCAGAATGGCTCAGGCACACCGTGCAAATTTTTTTTTCTTTTTTTCTTTTTTAATGATTATTTTTAAGGTTATTTCAAATTCTAATCTGCTAAAAGGATTAATTATGGAAAAAATAGAAAAATACCTGTACATTTCGCTGTCAAGGAGGCGTATTGGCTATAAAATTTGCAAAAGAAAATTTTCCCACCGTTTTTCAAAATGCAAGCTAGAGATTGGTGGCCAATGTAGAGCAACAGTGCATGCAATGGGTGCAATGAGAGAACCGATGTCAGGGCGGCTCAGAGAAGGGGAAATGACACCGGTGCTTGAGAGCTCTGGAGCACTGAGGAAAGTGAAAAATGCAGTTTTTTGGCCGTATTTTTTTATTATTATTTAACCCTGTTCTGGTGCGCGGGGTTTTATAGGCGCACCAGTACGCTTACTTACAACCGCACCGGGCGGTGTTAGATTTTCCGCGTTGTTTATGATGCACCGGGGTAGTTCCCTAACACCGCACCAGGATGTTTCAGTTTTGGCACGATGTTTTGATGATGCTTCGGGGCATAATATTCGTAAAGCACCGATGTGGAATAGTCGTAAAGCATCAATTTTTTAGCCATAATTTTATTTTTTAATGCTATTCCGGTGTGTGATTTTTATAGGCGCACCGATTCTCTTGGATAAGAACGCACTGACACGTTTCCGTTTTGGCGTGGTGTTTTATGATGCATCAACGTGGAAGAGTTGCGAAGCACCAGTGCGCTACTATAATAGGACGCCTCGAGCGAGTGTGTACGTTGCGCACGCTGTCCGGTGTGCCAATGTTTTTTGCGCACCAGTGCGTTCTATGGTAGAGCGCACTGGTAATTGAGAGCTCAAGAGCATTGGAAAAATGAAAAATCCAGGTTTTTTTCCATAATATTTTTTTATTTAACCCTTTACCGGTGCGCGTGGTTTATAGCTGCACCAATTTTGTTTCTTACGAACGCACTGGTCAGTTTGTGTTTTGGCACGTTTTTTTATGATGTACTGGTGCGGTTTATTTCTACCGCACCAGGTGGTTTCAGTTTTGGCGCGATGTTTTATAATGCACCGGCACGGAAGAGTTGAGACACACCGGTGCTATAGAATAATACGACGCAAGGGTTAGGTGCGTACGGAGTGCATGGTGTCCGGTGTGCCAATGTTTTTGTGTGCACCGGTGCTTTCGTGATTCCAGAGCATCGAGGCAACGTTTAATGATAAGCGCACTGAGCGGAAAACATCCGCAAAACCCTCCACTCACCAACCTCCTCTAGTAACCTCCGCTAGAAAGAGATGTATGGGGTATTTTTCTGTGGGGTTCCTCAAAAACATCCACTAGAGGGTCTTTTCCTTGTAGTGTTTATTTTCTAATTTTCTAACTCCCATGATGGTGACTCAAATGATGAAAGTGACTCTTAAATGTAATCCTGGACCATGACTTAGATGATGGTATTTTAACTGATTCATGACCCTATAAACTTAAATTAAGACTTGAATGGGATGAGAGATGATGACCATGACTGAATGGAGGGAGAAACACTAACCTAGACAACATCGAGTGATCAAATTTTATTTGAAAATTCATTTAAAGCTATAAAAATTTGACCAAGGACTCTATCAAATAAGCATGAAAGAGTGTATTTGATCACTGAAACCTATAGACACTAACATTGGCTGCAGCTAGGGATGGAAGCTCCTTTATAAGGTTTCAAGAACACCGTAGACCAAGTAGCCTCATCCATTTGGGCAATGGAGTCAAAAATGAAAAAACAAGACTCCAAACTGAAGTAACTTGAAAAACTGAATTAACTAACTGAAACAAAATCTGATTGGCTTGAATTTTTGAACTTTTAAAAAGAAAACAATAGCTGATCAGATAAGCCTCATGGCATTCTCCTCGGGCATCAAACTTCTGTGACAAATTCCTTATTATTTGACAGCAAATAACATGTTATTTACAATGAAAGTGAACCTTTTTATTCAAGATCAGGTGCGATAGTGTTGAGGAACCTACCATTCACCAGTCCTCCTAGAATTTCCAACCCATTAAAATCTTCTAATAATAAATCCTTATTCCCCCTAAGTGATAAAATCTTGTAGGGTCCTTTCCATAGGTTATCGAAATTACCATGTTTTCCTTTGTCTTCATTTCGGAAATCCCATCGAAGAACAAGATCTCATAATTTGAAATCATCAGATTTTTTTTTATCATATATCTTCTTGATCTTCTCCTGAAGCTTTGAAGTGTGATTGAAAGCTTCTTCCCTGGACTGTTATTAAGGAATCATTTGATTGATTCTTTGCTGAATGTTTTTTGGATCACTTTCGATCTCTTGCATAATTTTCATCGCCGAAACTACTAAGGAAGTGGGAAACACTGTGTCTACACCATAGACCAACTAAAAGGGTGACATTCTGATAGATATCTTTGTGCTAACTTTGTCTGCCCATAGAGCGTTTATTAACTTTTTGTGTCAATTCCTCTTGTTCTCTTGCAACATCTTTTTTTATTATTTTCACCAATGACTTATTTGATGATTCAGCGAACCCGTTGCCTTGAGGATAATATGTTGTAGAATTCAAGTCTTATGTGATATTTATCACAAAATTCTATAAAATTTTTGGATTTAAAAGCGGATTCATTATCAGTGATGATTTTCTGTTGGCAACCAAAATGAGAAAGAATATTTCTCTCCAAAAACTAAATAATGACGGTGTTTGTAGCTTGTCTTGTGGGGATGGCCTCAATCCACTTTGTGAAGTAATCGGTGGCAGTGAGTATCCACTTATGCTGAGCTGATGATGGAGGGTGAATCTTTCCAATGAAATCAAGCCCCCGCTACTGGAAGGGTGCTTGAATTGCAATTGGTTGCAAGGAAATGGTAAGAGCTTTCTCTTTCCCTGAAAAATTTGACACTCATGACAACTCATGACAGTTTTGTAAACATTAGAAAGAAGAAGAAAAAAAAATAAAAAAATTCGCCAATAAAAGTCATCCCTCAATATCTTGTTTTCTCTGGTATTCCAGAATAGATTACCACCAAAATCACCTTTATGAAAGTCATTCATCACTTTTTCAACTTCAGCTTCTACCAAACAATTTAATAAAACCACGTCCGGATCTTTCCAATATAAGGCATTTTTAAGAATGCAAGATTTAAGAGCCTCCAATTTGAGGGATCTACCTTTACTGTTGGGAAATCTGGGTGAAGGATTCAAATGTTGCAACACATAAACTATATCATAGTACCATGATGATGAAGTAAAAATTTCAGATACTTGGGGAAATGAATCAACCTGCTGCTCCTCAGAAAGTGCAACAATAAAATTGATGTCCAAGTCATGTAAGTTTGAGTTCGCCATGAGCTTAGCTAAGCCTTGTCCTTTGATCAGTTTTGTAGGTCTGATTTCTAAGTCATAATCCAACATAGTAGTTTTCCACTTGTCGCGCTGACCTTCAGGATCATTATGTGTTAGCACATATTTTACATCATCGTTTGGGACATAGGAAAGAACATGAGAATGAAGGATATAAACTTGGAAGTCCTTCTAGTATTTAACTAGCGCCAAGGCCTGTTTTTCAATGATGTTATATTTCAGCGGCTGCATCCCTTATGGTCCTACTAAATAAGGCAATTGGTGGTTCCATTTTTTAATATTTCTTTTGCATGAGGACATTGGCTAATGTATGTTCAAAAGATAAGGAAAAAATGATAAAATTAAGTGTCTATTCCGGGCTGATAAGAATATGAGCATGAGATAATGAAAAATTAACTTGATTAAATGATTTCTTTGCCTCATCGGACCATTTCACCTCATTTTATTTCTTTAACATATCAATATTTTCCCTTAAATGTTCAACAAGGTGAGGAATAAACCTTCTCAAGATATTGATTTTACCATTGAATTATTCAATTTTCTTCTTGCTTCTAGGATAATCCAAATTCTGAATTGCCTCAATCCTTGAAGGATCTATTCGGATGCCATATTTAGATATGATATGAACAAAAAAAATTCCTTCTTTCATAGCAAACAAACTCTTTTTTTGGATTCGGCGATATGCCAAATTTTCTACACATTTGGAAGACTATATTTAAGTGCTGCAAGTGCTCTTCATCCGTCCTAGAAAAAACTATGATGTCATCAAGATAAATGACCAAAAATACATCCTTATCATTGACAAATGAGATATGCATTGCTCGCGGAAATATTTTTCCTACGTTATTCAACCCAAAGGGCATCTTAACATACATAAAAGTACCCGAAGGTGTTGTGAAGGTTGTCTTCTCTTGGTCATTCGGATGAACCAATATCTGATTATACCCGGAATATCCATCCAACAATGAACGTTTGGAAGAAGAAACCACCCTTTGCAGGATATGATCCATCTTTGGAAGTGGATAGTTTTCCTTTAATGACACTTTATTTATATTACGGAAATCAATACACAAGCGAATCTCACATGTCTTCTTTCTTACTGGTACTAATTTTGACATCCAATTTGAAAAACATAGAGAGACAATAATACCAGAAGTATACAACCTGTTCACTTCTTTTTGAATCGAGGGCAACAACTTTGGATTCATCCTTCTGAGATTCTGATGGAAAGGCTTCTGATCGAGCTTTAGAGGAATGGTATGTTGAATTATGCTCTTATCATACACCTCCAGATTAGTATATTCCCATGAAAAAACATCGGCAAATTGAGACATAAGCACTGCATATTTACCATTCATCTATGGGCTCAAAGATTTTGATATCTTGACCATTTTGGGCTTCTGAGGAGTGCCAAGATTGATGTCTTCCACTCCTACTTTAGTTGGCAGCATTGTTTGTTTCCTTGCAACATCATCATAATAGAAAATATCCTCCAAGGGTACTAGATCTCTTTGAATTGAGTTATATTTCAGCTATAGTACCTTCATTTATGTTGCATCTATTTATTGATCATCTTCATAAAACTTATCATATATTTGTGAACTTACAAACTCTTCTTCCGTCCGCAAGAAGTAGTCGATTTTTTTATCATCTTGAAAGACTTTCCAATACTGAACATTGTACAAAACAATAGGATGATGTTTGATATTGACTTCATATTTATTGTTGGGATAAACTGGAATTTTGAACATAATGGCTGAAGTAGCAAGAGAATCAGTAATGAAATTATTGTTCCTAGGAACCAATGATAAAGTGTATTCAATGAAAGTCTTGAGGAAGTCTAAGACTGCATTGAGGTATGCTCACATTCTAGGATGCTTGGCCTGTTATTCCTGTTTGACTTGCTTTATTACCAATTTTGATTCGCCATATACAAAAATATTCTTGGCACCTAGTTTCTTGAGTATTTTAAGACCGTCTATCAAAGCCTCATATTCTTCCTCATTGTTTGAAAAATCAAATGGAAATTTGTAGGAAGACATTCAAAAATTAGGAGGAAGGTGAGATGACTGATTCATGGGTCTATGAATCCAAATTCCAATTCCAGCTCCTTCCTTACCTAAGGCTCCATCCAAATCCATGGTCCATAGGCCATTTTCTTCATCGGGAAGCTCAATTTTTGATGACTTATCTTGATTAACTATTTGATAATGGTCTGTTGTACGGATATGATTTTTTTCATTCATTGTTTCAACAATATTTTTGACTGATGCACTTGGTTGCAAGCTACTTGGCATCTTTTCTTGTTTTTTCTGGACTTGGAATTTCTTGAACAAAATTTGAAATTTCTAAAATTTCTGCGTTTTCTTCCATCAAAACTTCTAACAATGTTAAACACTCATCATTTAATAAGATAAAAGATTATAAATATATATGAAAAACATGAATTGGGTGATTAATGGGTTTTTCCTTGCTACTAATCATGTATTTCATCTTGTTTTCCCTATATAATTTTATGAGTTGTCCAAAAACTGGTATAGTAGCATAGGAAAAGTCTAGCTGCAAAGTGCCTCTCTCTAATTTTGGCTCCCCATGATTGGGAGAGAATCATACCATATCTTGGAGGAATATCAGCTACAACAACATCCATACGAAAATTATTAACTGGAATTTTCTCTAAGGACACCATTAGATCTTTAATGAGACCAAGACATTTAACCCTTCCTGAGTCAAAGGAGTAAAGGTCATGGTAAGGCATGGTAATATCGAATCCTAGTTTTTCCATGACGGCTTTAGGCATGAGATTATGGGATGCTCCAGAGTCTATAGCATTATGGAGGGTAAAATCACAAATTTTGAGACTGAGGTAAAAAGGAGGGACCTCACTATCTTCTAAGTCGTCATCTATAGCAGGGCCAAACAAAAGCTCGAGGTGATTGTCACTAACATTCACCATGTCAGAAATTTGGTAAACCTTAAGTAATTTGGCTACCTGGAACTTATATTGGTCATTCTTGATTATTTCAGTCAATGGAATTGAAACTTTAAGCTTTGAAATTTCATTCTCAAGACTAAATAAAACATAATGTCGTTCTATCTCTTTAGATAGAATGTCCTTCTTTTCGGGTTGATCATTTTTTGGAATCTCTTTTCTTTCCTCTGGCTTTCTTTGTCTTTCTTCGAATTGCTGGTAGAAGCTTCATTGCTTTTTCCATGATTAGTAACATCAGGTCCTTTATCCTTGTTCTGATTTGAAGTAGTCATATCTTTGTTATGAACTTTTGTTTGAGAAATTATTTTATTTTTTATTTATTATATATATATATATATATATATATATATATTTATTATTATTATTATTTTTTCTGACTTGAAGTTATGGGCACATTTCTATTTCTCATACCATATTGCCTTTGCACTTGGGTGAGAGAATTTTGATACCCTCTTTGATAATATTCTATCTGTATTGACAACATATCATTATTATAAAGAACATATTTTTGATCATCAGGTACATTAAGTTCGTCAAAAAACTGATTTTCTTCAGTCAAGAAAATCGGTTTTTGATTTTCCTCAAAAAGATAATTTTCACCTGAAATTTATTCTTCTTCTTCATCAAGACCCTCTGTATAATTTTTCTGAAAATGAGTGCGAATTTTCTGCTGACCTTGTTGATATTGACCCCTATGCTCCCTTTTCTTAATCTTGTATTGAGGTTGCTACCGTTGACCTTTGAAATTAGGATTTTTGATTGGGGGTTCAGCTTGTCTATCAATGACAGTCATCTTGTCCATAATCTTCTCCATTTTCTTGATCAAGGTGTCAAGTTTACCCTCACATGAAGTGGATGGCTCCTCCTTTATGTAACCCTCTTTTTTTATTTGATTTTTGACTTCTTGATAATTAGATTCGCCTCAAAACTTACTGCATTCCTTTGCATGTATTCAAGGGTAGAAGGGTTTCTTTTCCTCAATTGGTAGGCTATATTAGGATCAAAAGCATCTAGATAATAAAGAAGTGTAAGGTCAGGAGGAGGTTTAATTTTTTCCGAGAGAGAATCATATATCCTATTAAATCTAGTTGTGAAATCTTGCACAGATTCATTAGGATTTCTCTTCAAGGCATTGTACTCGGCTAGAATTTGGAAAGGGTTATTTTTATCTTCCCATTTTTCCATGAATAGGTCAATTGGTTGTTGTGGATTGGCTACAGAAGCAAGAAGCTTTGTGCTATTATGCACATCTTGGCATCAACATCATCAATCTCCTCAAGATCAATAAAATAAATGACTTCAAACGAAGGAAATATTTGACCATAATTATAAGGTAAAACAGTGAGCTGCGGCAGTAAAATCAAAGGATAAAATCTCGCCATGACTTCTGGAGGAGGTTGTGTAGAAGTCACAGCACGAGGTGTTGATGGAGTGTATAATTACAAAGGAAGTGATGAAGTGAAAGTGGAGGACGATGGATTATCTGTATGAGGAGGTATGCCAGTAGATGTAGAAGCATATAAATCTTACTATTGGTACTAGAAATAGGTTTTTTCAGAGATTATTTGAAATTTATCAACCAAACCCTAAAGTTTATAAAAATTTGACCAAAACTAACTATCAACCTCAAAATATGAAGACTCAGAAAATGGAAAAAATGTTTCAAAATCAATGGGATCAAAGACTATTTTTGAGAGGAAATATTCTGAATTAGAATTAAACAAAGATTGCTTGAATTCGAAATTAAAAGATAAATATTCTGGAGCAACCAACCCCGTAAGCAAATATGTAGATTTTACAAGTGGAGGTATACCTTTCCTAACTTTTCTAGACTGTGATTTCTATTTTCTCAAAAGAATCTTAGGGTCATTAACAATTGGTGAAGGATTAGGATCAGGATTCAACCTCGTATGCCTTTTGGGAGCCAGTGTTCTTTGTGAATATACACTTTGGCTTCAAATGACTAAATATTTCTTCTTTGAATGATAGCACCTGTCACCCACAAGTCGAGCCTTCAACGAACTATAAGAAATTTCCCCAGGAAATATTTGACACTCGTTCCTCGGCAATGGTGTGAAAAACGTAATCACTCCCTCTGCTTCCCAAGGTAGAGAAAGGAGACTGAAGGAGGTAACCTCAAACAAATATTTATATTTGGTAGCTATCCCTACCAAACCAAAGAGGGCTCTCTCGACATCAATTACAAAGTCAATGAAGTGACTGGAAAGGAAAATATCTTAGGCTAGATATATGCTCAATCATTTTGATTATGCATTTGTTTTGAATTTGTTGGATAGGAAGTGTCAGTCTAGGAAATAGGTCAAGGTTTCAAGGTCAGATTTCAAATGACCAACTGCAAAGATGAAAATAAGTCCATGTAGGTATGCTTAGAAACATATTTAGATTGTCATTGTGATATAGGGTTTGAGAAAGGAAGAATCAGAATGAGCATATGACTATGATTTCATTCATCAGAAGAAATAGAAAAGATACATGAAAATCTCATTAAAACATAGCGCAAAAACTATGAATTCTTCTTTAAAAACTCATGAGATCGTCATATGAAAGCATACATGTGATTGCAAGGAAACATAAACATTAAATTTGATGGTAAAAATGAGAAGAAAAATGCCAATAAGCATACCACTATAGTCCCAAAATTATAGCTGCGACATGTCTTTGATATCACTGTAAAAATATGTACATAAGCTCCACACTGTAATTATCAACTATCCAACCTCTAAAATGGCTTCAAGTGGAGTACATATAGAAAATAGATAATATTCTATCACTATGGGTCAAAACCTAATCCAAAACACTTCATTAATGCACCTAATGAGTCATTACCTAGTTTTTAGGGGAGTTAGAAACATTATCCCCTATTTTAGCTAACACGTAGGAGTCTTTGTCTCTTTCATTAACTACAAGATCCTTGAAAAAGGAGGAACATCAATAGACTTATTAACTATGAAAAAAAATCATGAGACAACTGTAACCTCTATCATCTTAACTTTTTTATCGCCACCTGTCTAGAAAAACCTTTAACACAGAAGCATAACGTTCTTAGGCAGAATCGCAGCATGACCTTGGAGGGGCTTTTTAGGTGTATTTTGTGCATATTCAAGCTAAAATGATGGATGTAGAAGATAACCCTAGATGTATACTAGCCTCCTGAAGTGTTAAACCTGCAAAAATATCTTTTTTAAGCCTCCAAAAGTCACTTTTACCAAGACCTCCAAAAGCGCAACGTGGGGTCTGAAGCAATGGTAGAAACATGTTTTTGAACATTTTTTCAGAATTTTCCTTCCATCCTGTGAAATAAAAATGCCAACCAAGTACATATCTAACATGTATTAACCAAAATCCATCCAACCATGTAAGAAATTCATCATTTGGAGGTCCTTTGAAGAAGCGTAGCGTGGCCATGCAATGCTTCTGTACATCAAAAATTGCTAAAATTTCCAAAAATCATAAAAAAATAACAAAACTGCTCAAATTTGTTGAAACTTCATTCGTATCATCCTTGAATGATGGCCTAGACAACTAGATATTCATTAGACAATGATTCCAAGTTATCGCTCTTCTTTAGCCTGGTTAGGGATTTCTTAAGCTTTTTCTTCATATTCCTAACCTTGATTTGAGAAATCGTGTTTCTTGTGCAATACTGCCTTTCCATTTGCATCTGGAGGTTCATGGCCTTGTTGGTCTTCTTCAAGAGAATCTCCAGGTGTTCATTAACCCTACCAAGCCAAAATTATTTGTCTTTTTCAATCTCAGCTGCAATAATGTCATCAAAATCCTGTTGACCTAAGGGAGAAGATGGCTGACTTTACTATTCTTTCTGCCTTGACAGTCCTCTTGTCATTGGCCTCCTTGGATTCATCTACACATATTTTTCCTCAAGATGATCAACATCAATCACTACCTTAACCTTATCATCCTCTACCACCAAATCTGCCTTAGCTTTTCTTGACAAAATTTGGTTTACCTTAAGCTTCATGTTCTCCTGCTACAAAAATGCAATCATGAAATTTTCCTTGAAGAGATTAACCTTAAGATCTCTTATTTCCACTTCTTTCTCCTTTATTACCTCCTCATGTGACTTGAGTGCCTCATGCTCTTCCATGTCATCCTCAAAATGTGCCTTCTCATCATCATGCAAGGGTGCATCATTCTGGTGTTCTAAAGGAGCAAATAATTTTCTTTTCCCTCTGTTATACGTTTTGGTCACCTCTTCCCTAGGTGTCTTTTCCACTGATTCCCTATGTGACTGTGAAACTGGTTTTTTTGAAGATCCAACCTCTTGTGGCTTTGTTGATTCCAATGGTGTACTATGACTTCTAGATTGACTAGTAGTAGGCAAAAGAGAAACTGATTGGATGAATGTCTCCTAAGGTAGGTTGATTTCTGAAAGTTGATGGAGAAAAATGACTTTGACCAAGCCATGGTGAAATAGGTTGGATTGATGATCCTTCCTTTTTATTTGTACCTTCTCTCTCATCTTGACAAGACTTTTATACAAATAATGCAGTAGGTTTAGAGGTTTGACTAATGTGAAATGCATGAGGAGCCTTATATGATATTGATAAAGTCTTTAGGACCTCCCTTCATAGGTAAAGTACCTCATGATCATTATCATTAATGGAGCATACCTGTCAATCAATTGTCTAAAGGTAAAAATTTATTTCAGAGCATCTTTGTAGTGTGAATTTAGGAAAACTTTGTAATTCTCAATGTCCAAATCCATCCCTTTAAACCAGATTTCTCCATGATTTGGAATACCTGTAGTTGTAGCAATGGCATCTGCTAAAATGGTGAATTATACCCCTACAATTATGGCCTTATCCTTCTTAAAAGTGGTGGAAAATAGGCTTGTCAATTTGGCATGGCAAGCTTCTTCTTGGATCTTTTCACAAAAACCTAGACAACCCATATCCTGAAAGGATTTCCTGATGAAAGGTGAGGCCATGATTTCTTTGACATGTGTTGGCTCATACTTGGACACTGGCCCACCCTTATTTTACTTTTTCTTCTCAATGTCACTATTTCCATTTTTCAGGGTTAAAACCCTAGCTGAGTGGGAAGGAAAGGGATAGGATATGACTGTAAAAACAAGGGATAAGGGACTATGGTGTTGAAGGAAAGGAATAAAGGGGTAAGGGAGTGTCAAATGATACTTACTTGTCCACGAGGTACTGGAAGCCGTGACTTGCTCAGATGAAACCTTATGGATGGTTTCTTTGACTCCAATTCGAAAATGCATCAATGGATACCATAAGCGTAGTGTAGGAGGAAAGGCATAGCATGGCTGCTAGAAATCCATCATTTAGCAGAATGGAGAAAATATTTGATGGATTTTTATCTCTGGATGGTTGTGGAGATTTTTATAATATAAGAGAGGAGCTCTTGAAAACTTGGAAGGATGAAATGAACTCATGAAATCTTCATTTCCCTTAATAGCTCAAAAAAATTGATTTTGGCTTAATGACATCATATATACTTGAGAAAATATCTATTGAATGATTTGGCATGTATCATAACTTATTTTCAAAGGAAATGTTTTCGTTTACTTTATTTTCTAATTTTCTAACTCCCATGATGGTGACTCAAATGATGAAACTGACTCTTAAATGTAATCCTGGACCATTTCCTAGATGATGTTATATTAACTGATTCATGACCCTAGACACTTAAATGAAGACTTTACCAGGATGAGTGATGAGTACCATGAGTGAATGGAGGGAGAAACACTGACCTAAACAACAACCAGTGATCAAATTTTATTTGAAAATTCATTTAAAACTATAAAAAATTGAGCAAGGACTCTATCAAATAAGCATGAAAGAGTGTATTTGATCATTGCAACCTCTAGACACTAACACATGTATTCCTTTCCTTTCCATTTTGATATAAAAGAATGGTTTTGGCCATTTTTTAAGGAATATTTCATTATTCCTTACTATATATCGGACCATATGTTAATTATACTTTCTTGGAAAAGCGTTGAGGCTAGGAGGGAATATTTGAAATTTAATCCTTGGTGGTTGTCGATGGTCGATTTCAAGTCTCTGGTCCACAAAGTGTGGAATATTCCTATTATTTTTCAATCTCGATCTCCTATGGATATTATAAATCGAATATTAAAAATATGAAATCATAGACCCACATCTGGATTAAATTTATAAAAATGGAAGAATTGAAACTTTTACTAGAGATTGAAAGCAATCTAAAGAGCTTGAGTGATGTTAATGACCCTCTTTATTTCTCGGTGTCATATTGAGACAATATCATAGCTCTGGAGGGCCAAAGGAGTTTTATTTTGAAAGCGTGGGAAGAATATACCACGTAGTAAAGAAGGGCCATATGGATAAATGTAGGTTATAGAAATTCTAAATATTTTCATAGACAATTCAACCTTACGAAACAAAAAAATTCTATTCAGAAGATAAGAAATTAAGAAGAGAATGTCTTCAAAATAAAAAAATACTTTGGAACTCGCTGCTATGACACACTTTAAAGAGAAATTTTTGACAAAGATCCATGGATATGAGGATCAAGCATTATTTATTGATCTAGTTCCTAATTTTATTACCGAGGACGATAACGATAAAATGGGTCAACATATCACCAGCGATGAAATCTTGGCTACCTTGAAAGAATGCGCGAAGGAGAAAATCCCAGGTCGAGATGGAGGGGGGGTCGAACTGTTAATTTTCTTTAAATATCTGATGCTCCCGGATATGTTGGTGGTGGCGAAGGAAATCAAGCACGAGAGATATATCACGGGGGCCATTAATTCCAAAATTTTGGTGTTGATTCCCAAGAAGAAGAATCCAACAAATTTTATAGATTTTAGCCCTATATCTCTTTGTAATTTTGTTTACAAGGTGATATATATACTAATTGCAAGAACGTTTAAACCAATTATAGAAAAATTTATTGCTCAAGAAAAATTTGGATTTATGGAAGGAAGACAGATACAAAATGCCATTGGAATCACACAGGAGAAGATCCATTCCATTAAATCTAATTGTCAAAAATCATGCCTCCTTAAGGTGGATTTCGTTAAAGCTTATGATTGTATCGATTGGGAATTTTTGTTATTGACCATGATTAAAATGGGTACGATTCCACAAAATTATAGATGGATCATGGGGTGTTTTAAATCTACAAATTTTGTTGTAATTATCAATGTTTTACCTTCTAAGTTCTGTTCGACCTCCAGGGGTTTAGACAGGGATGTGTGATGTCTCCCTTACTTTTCCTTCTGGTGATTGATATGTTGAGAAGTAATTTGAAGGATTCCCAGGACAAAGGCCTCATTCGAGGGGTTAAAGTATCGAATCATCAATATCTAACCCATTTAATGTTCGTTGATGATATTTTATTTGGAGGGCAAACTTCTATTGTTGAGTGTTCCATTTTTATTAAAACCATTAAGAATTTTGGGGATGCTTCGAGACTATTAATGAATGAAACTAAGTGGAATTTATTACATAATTGTAGAGAAGAATCAATGTGGAAGGAGATAAGGGAGATTTTTGGGGTATATTCCAGTCTTTTAGTCGATGATTTCATATACTTGGGTTTCAATTTTAAACTGAACAATTACAAAATTAAGGATTTGGAATGGTTAATTGATAAGTTTAAACATAAATTGGATTGTTTGAAACATAAATGGATGTCCTTGGTGGGCAGATTGATTATGCTGAAATTTTTATTACAGAATCTTTTTGTATATTGGATGCATATTTTTCTTTTGCTAAGGGAAATAATCAAATGGATTCAATCCCTAATGGGGTGTTTTTTATGGTCAGGGGCCCATAATGGAGATAAATCAAGGAAGAAGAATTTTGCATGATGGTAAATTATTGCAAGACGTGTAGAAATCATAGGATAGGGGATCATGGATCCAGGTACTTTCAATAAGGCTCTCATCATTAAAAACATGTGGAGGGTTGTAGCAGGAGAAGGCATATGGTTAGGCATCATCAAGGAAACATACATGTATGGTCAATATTTTTTGACATGGATTATCATCAGTGTTAGGAAATAATATTAGATATATTATATTTGGAGAAGCATATATCAAGTTATACAATTTCTATTGGGAAATGTATGTTGGTCTGTGGGTGACAGATCTAGGATAAAAATTGGTTTAGATGCCATTATTGGTATGAATTAGAGTCACACTATCGATCCAGATTCTCAATCATATCCATAGAAAAGATATTATTCATCTCAACCAAATCATTCATCAGAGGGCTAATCATCTAGATTTACAGGCGTGGTATAAGCCAAAGGATTTGGAGTTTCTAGTAGAATACTATGAGGAATGGGAGGATTATATCACTATTATTAGAAATGCAGGGATCACATTAAACAAAAATGAGGATCAAATTTCTTGGGCAAGTACCCTTAAAAAAATATTTTCGTTAGTAAAATATATATATTTGAGCTTGTTGAAAGAGGAAAGGGGCCATAATATGCCACTATATTTTCAGGTCATATGGAAATGGAATATATCAAATAAAATCAAGTGTTTTTGTTGGTTAGCCATCCATGATCGTATTCGGACCTGGATGAATCTTCAAAGGAGTGGTATTCATGGACCATGTATCTAAATTATTTGTAGGAAGGGGGATGAACATATAAACTATATCTTTATTAGTGTTCTTATCTGAAGGAAATTTGGGATGGGTTGTTGGTTTATTTTAACACAACACCTATGGGACCTTTCCTGATGTTTTCCTCATGTATCATATCATGAATCAAAGAACTTCAGTCCAGGGCACATCCTTTGTATATGTTATGGACTATACAAAGGAGGTGTAATGCAATCATCTTTGATAAAAAAGGATTGGAGGCGTGTGGGGATATTATTAATATGGTGGCCTATTTCAACGAAATTGGGTTGATGCAGGGAAGTAAAGGTTACAAAAAATTTAAACTTAGAGAGTCATGGAAGTCATTTCCTATGGGATTTTTTTACGGTGCTTATTCCAGGAGAGAATGTGGATGTGGAGTAGTTATTTATTTTGAGATTGATAAATTCTATCACTTCTGGTGGGAAGGTGGGAAAGGATCCAATAGTAGAGATGAAATTATTTCTTTGTGGGGAGTATTGATTGTGACCAAATGGCTTGGAATTGATCAGATACACACACAGATATATATATATATATATATATATATATATATATATATATATATATAGATATATATATATATATATATATAATGATGATGATGATGATGATTCCAAGGGCATAATAAAATGGGTCAAGGGACATAATGATTGCAATCCTCCAATACTAATCAATTGGATGAATCACATCAAAACTTTGGTAAGGACCTTTCATAAGGTCAATTTTGATCATATTTATAGAGAACAAAATTGGACAACTAATTTTCTATCAAAAAGAGGCATAGTAAGGGACACAGGTAAGTTTTATTTTTCCACTTTTGATCATGGCGTTCTGACCAATGTAGGCACTATAAATTATTCATAAAGGCATACACAAACCAAATGTTTTTTGTGATTTAGAATGCGACAGGAAAATAATGTTTTTTATGCTTCAGAATGTGAAATATCAAAGGTTTTTTGTAATAGTTTTATTAGTACAGTTTTGATCAAAGCACATTTTGTGAAGTAAAGGAAATAATCTCAAAGAAAAAAAAAATTGATTAAATTTTAATATTTTAGAAATACTTCTTTGAATTATGTAATCCAAAGACAGAAAAATATAAAATGATCCATGATATATATACTACCTTTTTATTTAATATAAAGAATAGTGATTTTTTTTCTACTGAAAAAAGGAAATCTATTTCTTTTCCATTATGAGTATTTCCCATAGAGAAATCAATCAAAATATCCATCTAAAATTTTTTGGAAAGGATTTAGGCTTAAATTTCTCTTTCTTATATATTTATTTTGAAGTTGATAATTTACATTGAACGGTAAAGTGTTCGATGAAAACAACCTACCGATTAGTAACATTTAGGCTTCTAAAAACTAGTAGCTGCTTTCCTCATGATGTTACGATGTATCCAGGGCTAAAATCCTCACTCTGCCAACTTGTTGTCATGATGAAAAATTTTCGTAGCACCTACAATGTTTCTAGCCTAAATGTCACAATTTCTTAATCCTCAATGGTTAGTGTATCTTAATCAATTTCCAATCAAGATGCCCGAAATATACAATCAAAATACACAGCTCCATCCTAAAAAAATGAATGACATGTAAATTGGCCCTCATAATCATTTGGTAGGCCTCTCAATTGATATTTTTGAAAATTGTTGGAGGAATCATCACACCTCTATGGAATCCATAATTTCTACCTTAGGATCCTAGTTACTGATTTGGAAAGTTTACCAACACCTTCGGGTTTTGGTGTAAAAACAAACCTATTCAAGGTATCAAATCCTGGACCCAGGTTCGATTCCCCTAAGCTACATGTGAGAGAGGGTGTTGCAGGAATCACTACACCTCTATGGAATCTGTAATTTCCACCTTGATATTGTAGTTACCATTTTGGAAATTTTGCCAATACCTACAGGTTTTGGTGTAACGGAAAACCTCTTCATGGTATCAAATCATGTACCCAATTTTTATTCCCTAGAGCTTCATGTGATGGGGTTTTTTGGAGGAATCACTGAACCTATATGGAATCCATAATTTCTAGCCTAGGATCCTAGTTACGGGTTTGGAAAGTTTACCAACACCTGCGGGTTTTGGTGTAATGACAAACCTCTTCAATAATAGTGCTCTAACAACAATGATGATGATTCTAATGTATTTTAACTTTGTTACATAATTTCATGTGCTTTCACACAGATAATAATGGGTCCATATACATTCCACAACTCCATAAGGGGTGGGGGTGATCCTTGTGTGAGCGAGCCTATCTTCGTAACAATGTATTATATTCCCATCTAAATCGAGGTTTAAGGTTTTATTATATCTTCCTATAAATTTAATGCGTTTAAATTAATATATACATATATCATGATGTAAATTGCAGATTCCATACATACAACAAACAATTAACTTAACTTTTTTTATACCTATCGGTTATAGGGAATTTAAATGCATTGCATATGATATAAGCTACTCAAAGTGGAAAATAAAGAACTTTAAATGCATTCCAGATGATATAAGCTACTCAAAATGGAAAATAAAGAACTTGTTAAACATACTTTTATGTTGATGTAAGATCATCAATCCAGCAACCATTTGGGTCTCGTTTGCCTCAACCCACGGGGCCATAAAATTTTCCAAAGAAGAGATTCCCTCAAATATAAATTTTATAAGATTAGGAATAGTGGGTTTTTGATGTAATCCCAAGTGTTCAGATTCTAGAATGAATCTAGGTTGTTAGGAATTTTGATGAGCTGATATTTTTGGCAATGCAACCCATTGTGAAAATGGCATTGTGAAAATGAAAAATGGCAAGCTGAGGTGTTAGGAAATTTTCTAGGAGGTGGGACAAATGTCCAAATTATCTTTGTTTTGTTAGGAGATATTGTCGATACCTAATATTTATAGATTGGTAAAATTGTAAATATTGTAAATCTGAGAATAAAAAAGATGAAGAGACACTCAAATATGAATTCCAAGGATCTCCCTCTCCTTGTGTATATTAAATATTAAAATCTCCCTCTCCTTGTGTATATTAAATATTTATCTTAATGTAAAAGCAATATAAGTGGAGTTACCAATAGCCTAGTATGACATTGGTATCATAGCACATGTCCACAGGTTTTATTTTAGCCTTGTAACTCTTGATATTTGTTTCTACTCCCACTAAGAGTTGTCCCTTCTCTGTCCTTTATCCCTCTGCAAAACTTGGAGCATTTATTTTTTGAAGTATGTGGAATAGAAAGCGTTGAAGCATTAGTCACTGTGCTTATCTCCAGTGTTGAATTCACTGCGCGTTAAACAATCTCTACCATTCATGTTTTCACTATATTGAATGTTGAGCACCTATGTGCATTAAGCCTTGAGTCTGTTTGTAACTCATTGTGTTGTTCCAACTCATTGAAGGTTGGGTTCTCTATGCATTGATTGAAGATTAAAATATTCTATGTGTGCTGAATCTATGCTCTCCGCACTGAATTTGTTTCTCTATGTGGTGCATTGGTTCATTTATGTTCATGTACGTTGATTAAATATATGATACGATGGGTCCACGTCAAAAGGAAAACATTGTTGCATTATTTATATAATAAATCTATCATAAGTGTTGTTATATTCATTAGTTCAAGACAACCTTACCAAAGTTGATTCACTTAAATGTGCCAATTCATTATATTCTGGTATGTGCATTGGTTGAAATTCTTCCTTGCGTTGAACAATGAAGTTAATTTATATGTTGGGTGATATATGATGGTATAAATTTATGTGTTAAGGCATGCATTAGCTTTATGCTATTCTGAAATCTGTATATGCATTGATAGGCATTGGTTCATATATGCAGTGGTATATATGTGATGGTATCATACTATATGTTGGTCTGAAATATGTATATGCGGTGGTATACATATGTGATGATATATATGAGAAATATGGTATGAATTCCCTGGTATATGCAGGTTATATTTGTAATAAGTTATATGCGCTAGTTTTATTCACAAGATAATTTATATTCTCTGGATATTTGTGGGTTGATTTTATCAAAGAAGGTGTTCGAGATAGATAGTTTGAAGTCAAGTTTGATAATTCCATCATTTTTTTAGGGTATTTTTGATTAATATTTAAGGACAAAGTTGTATGAATTTTGCAAAGATGCATTCACTTATCTCCATAGTTGGAGTAGTTCTCAATGACAAAGAGAACTAACATGAATGGTTTAGAAAGATAAAGCATGCACTCATTTTCAATGAATTGTGGAAAAGAGCATGTGAAGGAGAAGCTGGCTGGAATCCACCTAAAATTCCCACTTTAGACAAAGAGCTTGCCATATGGGAAAATAATAATAACAAGGCCTATGCCTTTCTTGCTACATTAGACAATGATGATGCAAGTCATCATATTGTACCATTTACAAATTCTTTTAGTGCTTTAAATAAACTGAAAGAATTATATGAATCACACTCTGAGCTTGAAGTAGTCCCACTTATGATAAAAATCTTTAGTCTTGAACTAAAAGATGATGATACGTTTTCCCTAGCCTCTAAAATAAGAGCTTTTATGCATGATGTAGAATTTGTCGATGATAAAATGTATGTTCCCATTATAACATTGGTCAATGCACTATATTCCACATATTCCCACTATTTTGAATCATTGTAAGCTAGTGGTAAACTTAAAAGATTACATTTGAATCTCTTGTGGAGAAGTTTGCAGAGGAGAGAGATTTTGGAAAGAGCAAGAAACTTTCTCAGCCTTCTCAAGAAGTTATGTGCCTCACATAGAAAGAGAAGAATCAGGCACATGATTCTTCTAGAGGAAGAGATGACAAAAGAAGATGTGGAGATAAGAATAACAAAGGTAGGGAGGGAAAAAATTACCGAGGAGAAAGATTTAATCTTCATTGTATAGATTGAAACATAAATGGACATGATGCTTCCACATGAAATATCTATTGGGATAGAATCAGATACGAAATAAATGAAGAGAAAGGAAAATTACTTGATCCATGGAAATGTAAAACACCAGAATCTACTCATGATATGTGGAACATTGCAATATTGGAGTAACTGAAGACTTGGTTAATGTTTCACTTGCTTTGTGGAGATATGCATGGTTTCTTGATTCAGGAGCAACCTGCCACATGACCTTTCAAAGATATTTCTTTGAGGAATTCAATGAAAATGTAGATGGAGCAATCTATTTTTTAGAAAAATCAAAACTCAAGCCATCCAAACTTGGCACCGTCATGCTCAAACTTCCTAGTCTTCCTGACTTTCTTCTACATGATGTTCTCTACCTCCCATATTTGCAGAGAAACTCATTTTCCTTGGTTCAAATTCACCAGCAAGGACACTCCATTCACATGTTCGATGGAAAGGTTGAGGTGGGAAAAGCATAAGACAACTCGCTTGTCATGATTGGGATTTAAGAAAAAGGACTCTTGAAGCTACAAGGAACCTCTTCACAAAACTTTGCATGCAGTTCTCAATATGATGAAGGTACAATACCATACAGTCTCTTATGGCATGCTAGATTTGGACATATGAACTATGAATATATTTGTTTATTGAAGAGAAATGGTGTTACTGGTCTACCCACCATTCCTAGGAAACTTAAGCAATGTGATGTTTGTATCTTAGAAAAACACAACAAATAGTCATTTCATGATTCACATTCTAAAGCACATAGAAAAATTGAACTAATTAATTTTGACTTGTCTATCCCTATGCCTGTTCCTTTTGCAAATGGAAATAACTACATGTTGAATTTTATTGATGAATACACCATAATGTGTTAGGTATATTTTTTGAATAACAAATATGAAGTTTTCCAAATTTTCAAAAAAATTTCATGCAAGGATTGAAAAAAATACACAATCTCAGATTGGTTCTATCTGTACTGATAATAAAAAATAATATACTTAAAATGAATTTTAAAACTATCTTTGCCGACATGGGATCCAAAAACAAAAAAATATGACTTATAATCTTCAACAGAATGATGTAGATCAAAGAATGAACAAGAAAATATTAAATATGGTACATTTAATGATTTTTTTTTTTAAGTGAAGTTGATGTTCTAGGTTGATGTAGTTATCTATGCAGTGTATATTAAGAACGTATGCCCATCACGTTCTCTAAAAGAAATACTCCCTATGAAATGTGGTATGGCCACATTCCTTTGTTGAGGCATATCATGGTTTTTGGCTCTGCCTGCTATGCCTTGATACCTAAGGAATAGAGAAACATACTTGGTGCATGAAGTCGAAAGTGCCTCTTCTTTGGGTACTCAAATACCTCTAAATTATATCATCTCTATGATGAAGTAAATAAGAAGTTTATATTGTCGATATATTTGATCTTTCTTGAGTCTTCCAAGATTAATAAGGTTTTTGAGTGGTACCTTCATCTCTTGGATAGATTCAGGCATGCAAAATATTTTTAAGAATTTGATAATGAGATTCCACATCTTGAAGGGGTGATCCATATCCTAGACAAATCTGTGGAATATCCTTTTGAAGCACTCTTTCCCTCTCATGAAGTTCTAACCACTCATCATGGAGACACTTTGAGTGATGTGATTTAGATAATTGAAAGGATAAATTTTGAATCGGCCCCATCCTAGTCAATTGAAAAACCTGGGCCATATCATAAGGGTCCTCCAAAATGGTTCTCCAAGACACTTGAAAGGGTTCATCCTAATGAGGTTGGAAATACAAGAATGACAAGTTCTACTAGAAATAATGGAGGTGATGTAAACGATTCTGATTCAATTCCTGATATGGATGTTTCTTATGATTGTGAATTAAATTTGTCTAGTTATTTCGAGCCAAATACCTTTAAATAAGCCATTTCTCATGATGAATGGAAAAAAGAAATGTATAAATCCTTATGATACTCTGATAAAGAATGGAACCTGGAAGCTAATTGTAATATTCCAAAATGGAAAAGACAAGCATATAGAACATCTGCAACATTCCAAATAAAGAAAAATAGGAATAAAGCAATAAAGTCTGAAAAATGTCGGAAATATGTTGCAACTGGAAATTACATTAAGACATCATAACCATGAATAGAAAAAGTTGGGTCATATCATTATAAAAAATATAAAAATGAAGTACATAGTGCTCCAAGAGGAATGCACTCAAGCCACAAGATGGCTGAAATACACTAAACAAAACTAGCAATGGAAATGTTGTGCTGCTACTGCTGCTGCTACTGGAAACTACTGCTACTGTGAAGAAGAACCATGTGTAGGGGGCTGTTGGAGTGCTCAGAACGATCCAAGATTTTCACCACAGACTCTACTCAAAAACCCCAGAACAAACCATAAATGGTTTGACCAGATTTTAACTTTGGATTTTCGGCCCTTTTTGGGTGGCACACTGCACCCCTGCTGGCCAAGTTACTCACTCCCTGGAGATAACTGCTCATATTGGGCTGAAATAATGATATATCAGCTATAATAGCACCCAGTCAGCTAACTAACTGAAGGGTTGATCCCTTCTCCTGGTCTCCAAGTTAGAAGCTTGAGATCTGTCTCCTCCTTTCTCTACTCAAGTTGCAGTTGTAACTGCAACACTGCTGAACTATATTGCGCTATCAAGGAGGGTGGAGTTGTATCCTACTGCTAGATGATGAAATAATGCTCACATCTCAAGTAAATTATCTCTCCAAAGTGAGGGAAAGACCCCTCACTAGATTCCAAGTTGAAATACTTGGAACTTCCTTCCTCCCTTAGATCTGCTTGGCTAGAATGCGCAATTCCTAAAGGAACTGTTGCTGCATGGAGGTGTAATATGATGGCCTGATGTCGGATATCACAATGTTTCTCCTAGAATACTAAAATGGAAGCACAAGGTGAAAGGATGAATCCTCCACCAATTTCCTAGTTGAAATGTTAGAAACTACCTTCCTTCTTTCAAACCCTAAGATAGAAATTCCTAAAGTTGTATATGCAGAAGAGAGGGGTTGAATATGGCACCAATGCCAGATGATGAATAAATACTCAAAATAACCTTCCCAGAGTGGGAAGTCGAAGTCCCCTATGGGTAAGGGTGGGATTCTTGCTCGGGAACACCTGTGTGCTAAGAAACACAACATACTTAGCTAAATAGCTGAAGCATGCAAATAATGTCAAGCAAAAATACAATATCAAATTCCAGACTAATTTGGTTTCCTTCCCTCATCTTCTTTATATGGTTGTGAGCCTTCCCTAACCTTGGCCATCTCATAATTGCGCTGCACATGTGGCCACTAGTCTCCATGAAGACTGTGTTGTCTCTCCATGATCTCCATCATCTTTGCATTTACTTTCCACTCCTCCATAATTTGTGCATTTAATGCACCACTTCCTCCATCACTGCATCATTAATTCTCTATGATCTTACTTTTATTCCTCCACTATCTCCATCATATTATTCATTATTAATTTGATCGACTACTCCATAATGCTCATCCACTATCTAATTAACCCAAATTCACACAACAAAAGCTGATTTTATTCATCTATGGGTTTTATGGGTCCCTCCACCCTTTTATTTACTTACTATGCAAGAAAAGTAAGAACTTTAATATTCCAATTAACTGATGGAAAATTGGGAATGTTATAGTCCTCCCTGCCAAAACGTTGCTTGTCCTCAAGAAACTGCAAAATTGAATGCTACAACAATCCTCCTCCCTCCAAATGGCATCATCATATGGAAGGTCTCCCCATCTGCTCCACTATGTAATGAATGCCCAGCTCCATAACTGCCTCTCTAGAATGTCTAGAATGGATTCCAACTGTATAGCTAGATGCCTCTCCTCATCAATGAACCTCCATGTGACAACCATCTGTTGTTCTAGAGCCTCTTATATGCATGAGGCATATGAAGTGAAGTGGTTCCTCCCCCCAAAGTAAATTCCAAACTCATAAACTATCTCTCCAACCCATGCTACATGGAGTAATATGTAACTCTCCATGCTCCCATCATTGGCCCTGTTGGCCCTGTTGGCCCTGCTTGCTCCAACATCATCTCAACACTGTGCTAAATAGGAAACAAATATATATGGGTTGACATATAAAATTTTGAACCATATTCTTTCAATAACATCCACCACAATAATTCCTCTTGCTACCATACCACCCCATCATCATACCAAGTATGGTGGCCATACTCTCCTAATAGAAGCCAACGTAGTAAGGCCTCCTGTTTCCATCCCCCCTCCTCCTCATGCAAGGTATGGGAGAAAGTTAGCCCATACTCTCCCAAGAGTAACCAAAGCAACAATGACTCTTGTTGCCACATCACACAATCATCATGCAAGCCATGGAGCAACAACGTACTGATTGACATGTAGACTGTCACATCAGCCCAACATAACCAAGCTCCCTACTGCTGCATCATGTGAGTGCCGTGAAATTTTCCAAACAATAACATAGCCATTGACATAGGATATTTCATGTAATGGCCAAACTCTCTCAAAATTAGCCAGCGCAGCTATGCCTCTTGCTGCTGCATCACCTCAGTATTGTGCAAGGCATGGAATAGACCAATCTGAAATGTCGGGTGTTAACCATACTCACCCAAGAGAATCCAGTGCAACCATGCTTCTTGTTTCCCTGTGTCATAGATCTGCAAGTAGCTTACCAACCACTTTCTCATCATCCTCACCCATTCATCCAACTGTGGGTGATGACTCATGTCATGCTCCAACTTGGTATCCATGCAATGGAGAATACCATCCTCCCCAATCTAATGATATTTGCACTCCATGATATGTTGAAGTGCATCCTCCTTGAGGTTACTCCATGAGAACCTCTCATCGATGACCCGGTAGAATCCATAAGATTCTGAATATGTTGTAGGTAGAAACTTCTCTTTAAGACGTGAGATGCTTATCAAGAAGGCTTCATCCTGATAATGAAGAATAATATCCCTCATAAGATTTCTGCCAATTATCATATGTACATCCAATTCTTCATGAGTGAAGCGGTCATCAAGATTCTCCAAGAATAGTTGGGAACCCAACTCATCACTGCTCCTTAGTGATAGCATTGTTGATCTCAATGATGGTGCATATGTTGTCTCATGACCATGCACACTGCTGAAATCATAGCCCGACATTGTACCAAGTAGGAATATGCTCGTCATATCTTCCAAAACTCCACACTTCAACAAAAAGTGTTGCATGTAGCTCAACATTGAACAACTAGGATGGCTATACATCTCCTCCTTGATCAAGTCAAGGGTCCTTTTTGCAGTGATAGTTCGCTACTCCAAATTAGCAAGGTGATCTAACCCTTCGTTATGCACTTTCCCTCATGGAATGATCCCATAAATCTCAAACTGATGTGTTGAAATAACGTGGGATGAAAATGTTTGCAAACCTTGGATCAATTGAAACTTGAGAACAACTTTCAAAGCTACAAGAGTTCCTCCAACTGGTGCAATGACTTCTCCAACTGTTGGTGATGGTGTTGGTTTCTCTCTACTGCTGCACCAACATTGGTATATGCCTCCTCCTCCTCATGCATGTCCTAAATCATGCATGGGACTCTCAATGTCAAGTGCTCAAGACCACCTTGCAAAGATGCAAGTGATCCTCCTCCTAATGCAAGTACTTCTGTAGCTAGTGGTGGTGGTAGTTGCTCATTTTTTGAAGTGATAATGATGAAATATTCCTTTGGCTCCTCATGTGCTTCCTCATCAATATTGGGAAATGTATCAATGGTAATTACCTCTAGTTTTCTTGTATCAAATTTATTTATCACCCTTTGAGTGAAGTCTGCATAACTAGTCACTCTTGCATGTTTCATATGGCTGAACCACCAATCCTTTGCTTCACCCTCAAGGTGCAGCACTGCAATATCAAAAGCCTCTATTTCCGCTACTGGATGTAGCTGGAAGAATGCATCTAACTTCTTACTCGAATCCTTTTCCATAATTTTGGATGACCCATTGAATTTAGGAAAAAATAATCTATTTTGCATATGCCCTCTTCTTCTATTTCTGCTACGGGGTCTCCGGTTCTCTTTAATATGGAAAAACTGCTGAAAAGTAAGATTCTCTTTGAATGATCTAGATTGAGATTTGTACTCTGCAAGATAATTACTTAGAGTCTCATGCTCTAAGTATCCTCCATCTTCATGCTCTTCATCTCCTTTTGCAAGGAAAGTGGACATAGAAAAGTGTTGTGGAGCTCTTTGCATTATCGGTTGTTTATGTTGCTGATAAGAAGTGCTTGGAACTTCCTCATTCTGAAACCCCCTTGAGGTTGTTTTTTGCCTTACCCTTCTCATTTATTTAATCTCTGTGGAGAGATCCTACATATATCCAAATAGAAATGTGGCAAAACTTAATCCTTCTGCCATTGAATACTTCTTCTTTTTTTGCTTCATCCTCTTATTCTTCTGATGCCATGAAGTGCCCACAAGATGAGCCAAACATCATGATCTGATACCATTGTAATATTCCAAAATGGAAAAGATAGGAATATAGAGCATCTGCAGCATTCTAAATAAAGAAAAACATGAATATATCAGTAAAGTCTGAAAAATGCCGGAAATATGCTGCAACTGGTAATTACATTAAGACGTCATAACCATGAGTAGAAAAAGTTGGGTCATATCATTATAAACAATAGAAAAATGAAGTACACAGTGCTTCAAGAGGAATGGACTCAAGCCACAAGATGGTTGAAATACACTAAAGAAAACTAGCACTAGAAATGTTGTGCTACTACTGTTGCTGTTGTTGGAAACTACTGCTAATTTGAAGAAGAACTATGTGCAGGAGGCTTCTCGAGTGCTCAGAAAGATCCAGGATTTTCACCATGGAATCTACTCACAAAACCAAAAATAACCCAAAAATGGTTTGGCTAGATTTTAACTTTGGATTTTCGGCCATTTTTGGGTGGCACATTGCACCCCTGCTGGCTGAGTTACACAGTCCCTAAAGAAAATTGCTGATATGGGGCTGAAATAATGAAATATCAATTGAAATAGCACCCACTTTTCTCACTAACTGAAGGAGTGATCCCTTCTCCTGATCTCCAAGCTAGAAGCTTGAGATCTAGCTCCTCCTTTCTCTGCTCAAGTTGCAGCTGCAAACTGCACTACTGCGGTACTAGAATGCGTTTTCAAGGAGTTTGGAGCTGTAGCCTACTACTGGATGATCAAAGAATGCTCCAAAATCAAGTAAATCATCTCTCCAAAGTGAGGGAAAGACTCCTCACTGGATTCCAAGCTAAAATACTTGGAACTTCCTTCCTCCCTTAGATCTCCCTGGTTGGACTGCGCAATTCCTTAAGGAACTGCTGCTGCATGGAGGATGGCCTAATGACGGATATCATAATTCTACTCATGGAAGACTGAAATGGAAGCTCAAGGTGAAAGGATGAATCCTCCACCGGTCTCATAGCTGAAATGCTAGAAACTATGTTCCTCCTCTCAAACCCCAAGATAGGAATGTGTAATTCCTGAAGCTGTATATGCACAAGAGTGTGGCTGAATGTGGCACCAATGTCAGATGATGAATAGCTGCTCAAAATAACCTTCCTAGAGTAGGCACTCGAAGTCCCCCATGGGTAAGGGTGGGATTCCCACTCAGGAACACCTGTGTGCTAAACAACACAGCAGACTTAGCTAAACAGTTGAAGCGTGCAAATAATGTCAAACAACAACACAATATCAAATTCCAGACTGATTTTCTTTGCTGCCCTCATCGTCTTTATATGGTTGTGAGCCTTCCCTAGCCTTGGCCCACCTTATAACTATGCTTCACATATGGCCACTAGTATCCATGAAGACTGTGATGTCTCTCCATGATCTCCATGATCTATGCATTTACTTTCCACTCCTCCATCATGTGTGCATTTAATGCACCACTTCCTCCATCATTGCATCAGTAATTCTCTATGACACTACTTTTATTCCCCCACTATCTCCATCATCTTTTGATTATTAATTTTCTCCACTACTCCATAATGCTGATCTACTATCTAATTAACCCACATTCACACAACAAAAGTGGATTTTATTCATCTATGAGGTTTATGGGTCCATACACCCTTTTATTTACTCACTAAGAAAGAAAAGTAATAACTCTAATATTCCAATTAACTGATGGAAAATTGGGAATACTACACTAACGAACCCTCCTCGGTAACCAAATTGGTTGGTTGTAAGTGGGTCTTCAAGAAAAAGTATAAATTATGGATCACTTGACAAGAATAAATATATGCTAGTGGAAAACATTTTTTCACAGAAAAAAAAGAGTCGATTATGAGGAGAGTTTTTCCCCCACATAAAAACTGGCTACCATCCATACTCTCTTTTACTTGGCAGCTCATAATGGATGGAAAATCCATCAAATGGATGTAAAATTTTATTTCTTGAATGGAGATATAAAAGATAATGTTTTAAGTCTCAACTAGAAGGATTTTTTATGAAGGTACAAGAGCACAAAGTATGCAAGCTTATCAAATATTTGTATTATCTCAAACAAGCACGACAAACCTGATATGAGAAATTTATTGAGCATCTTCTGAAAATAAATTTCAAAAACTATGATCTTGATGATGCAACTTTATTTTTCAATAAAGTTGGAAAATATATTGTATTTCTTCTTGTGTATGTATATAATTTAATGATTACAAGGAACAATGAAAATTACATTGCATCCATAAAGACATAATTGAGGAAAGGTTTTTAGATGAAATATTTGGGATATGTTTACTACTATTTGGGTATTGAAATAACCCAACATTAGGAGATTATATTCCTCTCTCAAAAGAATTACATTGGATGTTTATTCAGCAAATTTTGCATGGTTGAATGCAATCCTTTGACTACTCTAATGGAATAAAATTTAAAGCTCACATCCAGAGAAGGAAATGAATTTGAGGATGCAACAAAGTATATACATATTGTAGGAAGTCTTAACTACCATACTGGATGTTTCATTTGTAATTGGAATCCTCTCCAATTTTATGCAAAAGACTTGTGAGGGTCATTGGTCTGCTACAAAAGGAATTCTAAGGTACTTGAATGGAACTCAAGAATTTGGACTCAAGTATACACAGGTGGATGAATTTATCTTGATTGGATACTCTGATACATTTTTTTATGGAGATAAAGAAAATGGAGTATCTACTTCAAGTTATTTTATAAGTCTTGGATCAAGAGTTGTCTCCTGGAGGTCATCCAAACAATAAGTTCCAACAAATTCTACAATAGAGGAAGAATATGTTGTAACTGTGGAAGAAACGAATTGTGTGGCTCGGGAAAATTCTTGAAGAATGCAAGAGAAATAAGTGAAATCTACTCATTTTTTTATCAAAAAAATCTTTTGCAATAAAATTTGCCAAGAATTCTAATCTCCATGATCGAATGAAGCATATCAACACAAAGTATCATTTGATTCTAGATCACGTCGAGGCCAATACTATTTAAATATGTCATTTTTCCAAAAATGAGAAGATCTTAGACATCTTCACGAAAGTGCTTGGAAGATAAAATTTTGAAAGATTATGAATGATTCTTGGAATCACCAACATCCCTTTAGATTAGGGGGGGATGTTGAAACCTAATCTTTAGGGATTGACAAAATTGTAAATATTGTAAACACTAGAATAAAGAAGATGGAGAGACACTAGAATATGAATTCTATGGGTCTCCCTCTCATTGTATAAATTAAATATTTATATTAATGGAAAATAAAAATTCATGTAATTATCAATAGCCTTGCTTGAAATATATTCTTGTTAATCAGAACTTATATATGTGTGTATCATTGGAGCAACAAATACAACTCATAGAGGGAAACTCTAGGAGGAGCACAAGAGATAGCCTCTGCAAACTGTGAATGCAAATTGTGTAATCTCTTGTCAATATATTATTCTATGTAATAAAATGAATTGAGTTCGAGCTAAAGAAATAGACAGAGGTTTAAAAAAAATAAACACATAATCAAAGAGAAAAAAAAATTCAAAATAGAGCATACAATCATCCAATTTTAGAGAGAAAATTTATTTACAAAACTATATTTGTTGCTCCTTTTTTTTCAACTACATCAAAAATTTGTTATTTATCTCTACTTTATAATACAATAACAAAGCCCTACTTCAATTCTATTTTCTCCCACGATAAAATTCCCTATTTCAGATGTATGTTTCTCAGAAGAAAAACACCACATATTCATCACTATTTACACACACACACACACAAATACAATGTGAACATCTCACTTTACACACAAAAAAATAGATATATGAAAGGAAACAAAATTCACAAGGGCATGAAAATGTGAATTTCGGTTACACTTTTTGTCCTCTTTTGAGGAAAAAATATCATTTTTAGAAGTTTTTCAACTTTCGGCAAGCCAAAGCAATTTTCTTGTTTAGAATTTCATTTTACAGTAAAAAGAAAACTTGTCAGAAATTTTATTATCTTTCTATTGCTTATTTTTTAGAATTTTTTTATTCACATTTGACATGTCAACTTAGAAATTGTTTGACTATGAGTTCTTTAAAAATCAAGGGATTCATAAAAAGTCTTGTTTTTTGGCACTAGTGTATTCTTTGTTAACCTTGCGTTTTTGAAAAAAAATGTGTTGTAACAATTTAGACAGATTCTACTTTGATATGACTATATTTATGAAACCAACTAATGCACATCATAATTACTATAAGTTTTTAAATTGAAACAATATGAAAAAAATGGAGATTTTGAAGATGTTTAGCATAGCATCATGTTTCTCAACATATTAGTTAAAAACTAAAATTCTAAAAACTACCCATTAAAGAAGACATACCAACGTAATGCACCATAAATTTTCCATATTTTCTTATAGTGTATTTTGGAAGTCAAATAATTTTGATTCACTGAAGCATAATGATCTTCATAATTTTTTTGCAAACATTTTACTAGAAAATTAATTAAAATTAGAAAATATCTATGAAATTACATAAAATATATATCTAATGAAAGTATATTCAGTTCTGCAAATACTGGTATTGGTTCTGGAAGTAAATTCACCATATTTGGTGGAGTTTAACCATTCTGAAGTCAGATAAAGGTGATCTGAGACGATTTGTTACAGAGTTGCAGGTTTTTGGCAGGAAAAATCTAGTTCGGCCGAAAAAAAAAATGGCCAAATTTTTATTTACCACAGACGAACGTTAAAATAAAAGATAATTTTTTTTGGTCCAACTTTTAAAAAATTTCGGTCGAAAACCTATCCTTGTATTCCTTCAGCCGCAAAATTGAAATAGTGCGACCCTTTGAAATAATTTTTTCGGCCAAACACTATAAATATACTCGGTTGAAATATTATTTTTGCACTCGCATTACTCATGTGCAACTTTTGAATTCCAAACTTCTTTGCATCTAATTTTTGAACAAAAAAAAATGGCTGGATTTTTAAAGTGAGCTTTTTGGGTTAAATTTTGAAATTCTTTTGGGGTAAATTTTGAAAGTAAGTTTTTTGGGTTGAACTTTGAAAGTAAGTAGTTCGGGCTGAATTTTGAAAGTGAGTTTTTTGGTCTGAATTTTGAAAGTGAGTTTTTTTTGCTGGATTTTGAAAATGATTTTTTTTGCTGGACTTTGAAATTGACTTTTTTGGGTTTGATTTAAAAATCTACATATATTTAACTATCATGGGGAATCAAAGAAATTGCAAGATAAAATATGATCAAATAAGAGACACTCAGGCTCGTATAGAATACTCAAGAAACTATTACAAAAGAAAGAAGGAAGAATGATTAAATATTGGAAGGGAAAATCAATCTCAACAAGAAGTTAAAGCAGGTATGTAAATGTAAATATTAGAAATATATTTAAAATTTGATAGTGTATTGTGAAATTTAATTTATATTTGATGAATTAATTTGAAAAGTATTTTTCAATGTAAACAAAGAAAGATTTTTCTCATAACATTGATGATGAGATTGAAACTGTTGAAAGAAAATGTGAAAAAGGTAAAGAATCAACGATTGATGATGTTGTTGAAGATTTTGAAAGAGATTCAAGTGAAGAAGTTGAATCACGATTTGGTATGTATATATATGTCATGTATTATTGAAAAATTACACATATTTATTAGTTTCAATTTCATGAACTCTATTTTTTAATTTTTTAATTTAATTATTTAATGTCTATTTATACTCATTTACATTAAATTCTGATATGTACATATGAAATCAATATCGATGATGAGATGTTAGAAAATGTCGACATTGGCACATATGGAGATAAAAAACTGACCATGATATATGATATCGTGTTAAGCTCATTATTGATAAGTTATTCAAAGATGAAAATTTGATATTTCAAGCTCAAATTTTGAGAGGTATCTTAACATGAAATAAATTCAGAGAAGCTACAACACTATTGGATATTTGAAAATCAACAAAAGATAAAAATGAGAAGGAAAATGTGATTCAAAATATGAAGAGTGCTCTAAATTCAATTGCAATATCATGAAAGAAAAGTGATCTAGATGCACGTAGATCATTACAAATCGTAGTGGTTTCATCAAGTAGTAAAGAAAACTGTTTGGTAAAATATATGGAAAAAGAATTAGGGACCTCACGAAAAACATTACACAAATATAAGAAATTTTGATTGCAAATAAATGTAAATGATGAACTTTCTTGTTGGATAGTTATTTGTAGAAAACCATACAAATATAGACTTGGAGAAGATGTTAAAAACATAATGTATGAATATTGGATGAAAAAATCACGTGTTTCACCAAAATTAAGGGATTCGATGCAGTGAAGAATAACATGAAATTAGTATGAAGAACATGAAAAACATATCTTGGACACCACTCAGATAGAGATTTTCAATAAGTTCATAGAAGAGAATCGTGGAATTAATGTCTCAATTAGTACTTTTGTGCAACAAAATCCATTGTGTGTTAAACCTATCACTGTAGGCTACAGTTGTTGTTGTCATTATCATTTGGAATTTCAATTATATTATAACACCTTCCTTAATTTTGGTAAATTTGTTTTGAAAAATTCACCTCCTCCTTCCACTATCCATGATTTCATATCCCAAATTCTATGTGGAAGAGAAAATTATGAATTATTTTATCGAAAGAGATGTGTTGGTGGTAAAAAATGTGATCATTATGGAAATTGGACTATATTTCACAACAAATATCCTATTGATATAAATTATCAATCATTGTCAAATATAAAATTGAAATGGAAGAGATATGAATATATCCATACATTGATTGGTTCAAGTAGTAGTACAATTGTCAGAAGGATTGATTTACAAGAGAATAATTTTTTATGATAGATTTTTTGAAGAAGTTTGTAACAAAAAAATATCAATACACTAAGAATTCTCATAGAGATCGATGGTAGGACCTACAATTCAAAAAATCCCATGAAATTTTTCCACCAAGGACCATTTTGTGAATAGTTCATTTTGCAGAAAATTACACATTTGTTGCACAAAATGAAATACAGAGTGAATATTATCATTCTGAGAAAGTCTCTATTCTTGTCCATGTTGCATGTAGACATGTTGAAAAAAATGTTGATCATATAGAAAACACCAATGAGAGTCAACATGTTATTAAATAATATCACTTTTATATCACCGATGATCGTACACATGATACACATTTTGTACAACATTGCTCTAATAAGCTTTATGACTCATTGAAAGGTCGTGAAATAAAATTCAATGAAAATTAGATATGGTCAGATGGATGCGTGGGTAAAATAAAATCTTTAGAATAATTCTTTTTGTTGTGACGTATTCATATGAAAACCAACGTTAAACATTGTTGTAATCTCTTTGAGACTGATCATGAAAAAGGAGAACATGATGGTGCAAAGGCATGTATAAAATGAGCACTTCGAAAATATAAAATGGACCAATCTACAAACTGACTTGTCTCAGCTGAACAAGTTGTTCAATGGTGCATTTATGCACTAATCCATGAGACTAACCCATCAAGGGAGGTATGCATGTATATACATATATACATTAACTTGTATATATGTTTTATATGATATTTTTCATTAATTTTCGAATTTTAAACATTTATAAATTATATAGTTTAAACAATTGGTCGATGATTATCTTTGATATAGAAATTGTATTTTAAATAACATATTTAAATTCTTGTTTGAATTTACTATAGATTGTTTTGGCATATTGGAGTCCAAGATGTAGATAGATTGATTGCATATGAAGCTCAAATAGTAAAAGGGACTAAAAAATTGTATTCAATTAAAATGAAAGAGTACCAAAATGCATTTACATTTGATAAAATACAATAATTTTTTTTTGTGATGTTTGCATAGAGGACACACATTTAAATGATGTTTGTGAAAACAATATGTATGTAAAAGATTGACAACATAAAAAAATTAATACAAAGAGGGAACTATCGGTTTCAAACTTCGAAAAGATGGAATCAGAAGAGACTACAGTGTCATCGGAAGGTGATCGAGTTTGTGATCTTGTTAGAGAAGATAACATTTTTTTTTTCAAAGGATGTATATATGTTTTATGTTTTTAAAATCATTGTGTATAAGTATCTAGGTAATACTTAAAATATAGATCTAAATAGATAATAAAAATAAAGTACATGTTGATAACTAAATTCTTCTTAATTATGATCTGAATTTACACCTGTTTTATTATGAAAGAGATGTTTTTGTTTTAGTTGCACCAATTAACAACATAGAAAATGTCAAGTATTATTCGATGTAGTCCACTGAATGAAAGATGAAGTTATTGGAAGACTATGATGATAATGATTTTATATATGAAAGAGCATCTATTATACTAAAAGGCTATTTTTTCCAAGAAACTCATCAAACTGAGAGTAATGTTTACTTCTAAGACTATCCACTCGATGCCATAAATTGTCAATATAGTCACTTGGTATGTGAAACACACATAAAATTGATAGAATTTCAATCAAGAAAAATCTCAAAAGTTAAAAAATGGAGAATTTCAAAAGATGACCATGAATGGATCATTGAGGATGGCATTCCATTAGAATTTTTTCAATTGAACTTCCCAACAATATCTTCTCCTTGTATTCATCTTTGAGAACTTAGAGCTCAAGTAGGTTCTTAGCCTTTCTTTTGTTGCACTCTTAAGTTGTATATTATAGTTAGTAATAAGTATTACAAAATTGTTTTCATTAATATAGCACGGATTTATTGTTAAGTAAAAAATAAATTCAAAGATCCCAAATACTACTATAATGTAAGTATGTAGCATATCACAATTTTCTTGTTTGATGTTAATTGTACAACTATCATGTTTTCATTGCATTTTTATTTTTAATGGACCATTATTTTATCATTTCAAATATTTTTATTGCTCTCTTAGTACCATGTTTTATAATGCAATTTTATAGTATGTTTGCATGAACAAATTTATATTAAAAGTTAACTATCAACCCACATCCATAGTAGCCTTTCAATACAAGATGATGATCTATTCATAAATAAAAAATGTACCATATTTTATAATGAGATTACAAGATATGATTGTTTTAGACATCTACACCATTATAAGATTCATTCAAATGCAAATTGTACCATGTTTTCTAATTTTCAATTTTACTATTAATTTTAAATCACTTGACAAAACAACTTTAAATAAAACCTAAGAATTATCTTCTAACATTATATGAAAAATGTACCAACTAAATGCAAATTTACTTTCATTGATACATATTCATGAAGTTAAATATGTAAAACCTTTAAGCATCAAACAATGCATCATGAAAATTGTATAATGTTTTATAATGCAATTTTATAATATGTTTGCACGAACAAGTTTATATTAAAATTTAACTATCAACCCACATCCATAATAGCCTTTCTATACATGATGATGATATATTCATGAATGCAAAATGTATACCATATTTTATAATGCAATTTTAAGTTATGTTTGTTTTAGACATCTACACCATTATAAGTTTCATTCAAATGTAAAATGTACCATGCTTTTTTTAATTTTTAATTTTACTATTTATTTTAAATAACTTGACAAAAAAACTTTAAACAAAACCTAAGAATTACATACTAACATTATAAGGATCATCATGCAAAATGTACCAACTAAATGCAAATTTACTTTCATTTCTACATATTCATGAACTTAAATATGTAAAACCTTTAAGCATCAAGCTATGCATCATGCAAAGTGTACCATGTTTTATAATGAAATTTTATAGTATGTTTTAATGAAAAACTTTATATTAAAAGTTAACTATCAACCCACATCCATAATAGCTCTTCTATTCAGGATGATGATCTATTCATGAAATCAAAATGTATATCATATTTTATAATGCAATTTTAATTTATGATTTCTTTATACATCTACACCATTATAATATTCATTCAAATGCAAAATGTACCATGTTTTGTAAATTGAAATTTTACTATTCATTTTAAATCAATTGAAAAAACAACTTTAAACAAAACCTAAGAATCATCTACTAAATTTATAAGAATCATTGAATGCAAAATGTACTAACTAAATGAAAATTTAATTTCATTTCTACATATTCATGAACTTAAATATGTAAAACCTTAGGCATAAAACCATGCATCATGCAAATTGTACCATGTTTTATAATGCAATTTTATAGTATGTTTGCGTGAACAATTTTATATTAAAAGTTAACTATCAACCCACATCCATAGTATCCATTCTATACAAGATGATGATTTATTCTTGAATGCAAAATGTATACCATATTTTATAATGAAAATTTAGTTATGATTGTTTTAGACATCTACACCATTATAAAACTCATTCAAATGCAAAATGTACCATGTTTTGTAAATTGCAATTTTACTATTCATTTTAAATAAATTGCAAAAACAACTTTAAACAAAACCTAAGAATCATCTACTAACATTATAAGAATCATTGAATGAAAAATATACCAAATAATACAAATTTACTTACATTGCTACATATTCATGAATTTAAATATGTAAAACCTTTAAACATCAAACCATGCATCATGCAAATTGTACCATGTTTTATAATGCAATTTTATAGTATGTTTGCATGAACAACTTTATATTAAAATTTATCTATCAACCCACATCCATAGTATCCCTTCTCTAAAATATGATGATTTATTCATGAATGCAAAATGTGTGCCATATTTTATAATGCAATTTTAAGTTATGATTGTTTTAGACATCTACACCATTATAAGATTCATTTAAATGCAAAATGTACCATGTTTTGTAATTTGCATTTTACTATTCATTAAATAACTTGAAAAAACAACTTTGAACAAAAGTTAAGAGTCATATACTAACAATATACCAACTAAATGCAAATATAATTTCATTACTTCATATTCATGAACTTAAATATGTAAAAACTTTTAGCATCAAACCATGCATCATGCAAATTTCCCCATGTTTTATAATGCACAATTATAAGAAAAATGATGCAAAATGTACATAAACTCGAAAATTAGCATGTATTAAATTATAATAAAGAGTTCTATTTAAAATATGTCAAAATTTTATATCATTATAAAATTAAATATATAATAAAGAGTTGTTGTTGTAGGCAAAATTGCAAGGAGTTGTTGCCCCGTGACCTAGTGTTTGTTATATCACCAGAAAATACATGCACAATCAATAATACATCCTAGATTCCCAATTGATTATGATCCACAAGCAGTCATGAAAGCATTTAATTCTATGAGGAAGAAGAGGCTACCTTGCCTCCTCGTAGGTTGGGGACAGATCTTGAGTTCGATATCGATCTGGTGCACTCCACACAAGCGATCTATCTGACCTTCCTACAATCTCAACACCTACACAGAGTCAAAACCATATAAAGGAAATAAGTGACCTTCCTCGGAATATCATTAGATGAACGAAATCATAAGAAAATTACAAGATTTGAAGAGACAATCATATACAGTAAGGAAACATAGATCTTCATTAATATAAAATGATGCTTCGATACCTTACTTATAGCTTATATGAGAGTTTGAAGAGCACTCTCCTATAGAATGAGACCTCACAGGCTCTCAAGATAATGGCAAGATAGTAATAGGGTGTCAAGATATGAGCAGTAACATGACCCTCTTAGACTCTCAAATTACGACTAGCTCTGGAGCTCTTGAAATCTAGAACTAGCCTGGCCCTCTTAAATGATCCAGTATAAATAGGTGAATGATAGGTCCCTGGAGGATGAATGTAGATTCTCGGGATGATGATAAGTTAAGGAAAATTCTATTGGATCAGTCCTAGACAACTCGAATCAATGAGTAATCAAGCTCATCTCCTAGGAACTCAGTGAATTTGGAAGGTTCCCTAGGCCATTGGATCTAAACTAATGAATTAGGGCCTGAGTCTCGGGAAAAAGAAGACATAGTAGTGGTTTAAGCCCCTATACCATGGGAATAAGCCTGCTAGCCCACGGCTTAGGGTAAAAAATGAGAAAAAGAGGCCCTCCTTCTAGGTAAAAGTCAACAAGAAATGAGGGATAGGGTTCAGTGATTTAGGGGTATAAGAATAGGCTAATAATATATGCCCCCTAATGTATGAGGTCAAAATGAGTAGGTGATGGCCACAGGAAATAATAAGAGAAATCATAGGTCTCAGTGGTAGTGGGGAAGCAGAGCCCGGATCATAGATCGGAAAACACTGAAGTAGAGGTCTCAGCTGTGAAGATAACATCCCAAAGGTCTGCATACCCATACTTGGTCATAATAAAATACTAAACATGGCCACCAAACATACACCGCGGATCCATGATATAGATGACTAAGACATTGCCATGACATGCATACATGGTAGATCCATGGAAAGAGCATAGCCACTAAAAAAAATATCGTGGATCTATGTCACAACATACATCAGTGGGACTATGGACACATGATAGACATAGAAGTTTCCCATATAGCCCTAAAAGTACATTAATTATACATAACTTCAACGCAACCTAAGAAGGGTGGCATATAAGGGTGGAATGGCCCTATCCCAGGGTCTTCAAAATGACCCCAATGGTACAAATCTACTCATGCGAATAAATGAGCTAAAGTTGAGAAATGATAGAGACTGCCTGATTACTAGCCAATGAGGTAAACTAGTAACAGACGTGAGGTAATCCAATAATGAGGAAGATGGATCCCCAGGTACCTAATATATTCCACTAAGTGTGAATGAATGAGTTTATGTCAAACACCAGTGAACTCAACCAATCAGGATACAATGGTGTAAACCCACTATCGATTGTGAGGAAGCCTGCCACTAAGGATTGCCAGCTCTAAGGTACTACCTGTTCCTAGATCAATCTCCTGGATAATGAGCTAAATTCAACAAGAGAAGATCCATCCAAAGAGGGCCTTAATGTATCCCCCATCAATCGACACAGAACATACCAGGATGATGTGATGTATGGATGAAGTCATGAAGCGATGAAGTACAACTGACATAGGGATGGATGACTCACAATGGTTAATGGGCTACTACATATGGTCAACACAGGCTGAGACTTCCCTTGAACACATAACATCATGACACAAGATTGACGTGGCAAGATGACTGAATGAGCACCATGTGATATCATGCAACGATGTAGGAGGCATCGAGGCACACTCCATATGACTGGAAGAGTAACCAGATGGAGGAGTAAAGAGACTCATATGGATGATACGGCTCCTAAGGTAAGCCAAAACCCAACTGTAAGATAATGAGACAGATAGGTGTCATGTTCGAAGGTGACACAACTGACGTTTCTGAATAGATGAAAAATGAAGATAGATGTTCCCTCCCTTCTCTTTTTATAAGTTCTTTTTTCATAAAGTTTTTCCCCAAGCCCGAAAAAGATATAAAAGTATATGTTATCACCAAAATCCTACCTGATTGGCTATTGATTAGAAAACTTCAGTGTAACTATTTCAAACCAATCTTGTGACTGAGGCTTAGTCTCCTCAGTCTGAGAGGGCTCTCTCAAGGGTTAATGATATTGAATAAATATGTATATAGATGGTTAAAACTATAATTCATGTATTGGTTTCATATGTTTGTAGGTTAAACAGATCAAAGCTTACTACCATTGCGCTATGGAGTTAGTGACAGGGATCTGAATAACAAAGATTTACTTGTGGAAGTTGAGGCTTGTAAATATTTCAATGAAAGAGCAACACATACATGAAGATTTCAATAGCTTGAGGTTCAAAGGAAGTCAGAGCGTGTGATACACGAATTCTGAGTAATGAGACATCAAGACATTGAAAGTAAAATATTAATAGAAATATTCCATAGCTTAATACTTAAAGGAATTCAGAGCATGAAAAATCATGAGTTTTGAGTAATAAGAATTAAGACATGGAAGAAAAAAATTCAAAAGGTAGGATAGAAGCTCAATGAAATATAATAAGAATCTCAGGTGAAGAAAATTTGTGTCGTTACTGTGTATAGCAGAAACTCCGAAAGATTTACAATCAAGTAGTCTTCTGAGATAACATCTCCAATCTGTAGGTTGAAAATAATATCAGTATGTAGCCATTGGGCTCATGGATTCAACACTTTTAGTGATTCAGTGAGTTCACATGACATGAAAGTTGAGGCAGGTCTGAGTTTTTAGTAGTAGGACATACACACATGAAACATGAAAATACACAGTCAATTCACTTATAAAGGAAGTCAGAGCATCACATGGATGAATTCTGAGTAATATAAATGAAAAAAAATTCAAATGAGATACATAAAAGGTATAGATAAGATAGGTAAGCACTAAAAACTCATTCAGAATCTCAATTTTCTCAAGTAACACATCTTTGTATTGTTGAAATAATGAATTTACAATGAGCTGCAATTTTTCCAAAAGTCTCCAACCCTTTTCAAATTCGACCCCTTGGCCTTTAATAGACCTCTTACAACATGAGATGATTTTCCTCTAGGCTATATACATCAAATTTCTAACTACTGACACCTTGCATAACCATAAGACATGGAATTTATTACAAAAAGACACCTAACCTACTTAACAGTCCTATTCCAAAAAGGACTCAAACTGCTTATTGCTATCTATAACAAACTTATCTATTTGAATTTACATCATTTCCAAGTGTATCATCACATGGTCAAATTTGGATGATGGGCTTCATTTCTTCATGACCACTTTGCTGACCTCCACAAAAATAGGAAACAGTACCCTATTTTTAGGCATAAGATCTTTTGCATTCTTTGAACTTTTTGGCCATCAAGTACCTTTCATTTAATGGTCCTTGGCTATTGTAAGATGGCATAACACATCCGATAACTCCTCCCTTGCCTCCATCTGTCTAAAACCGCTTTAACACTGCCCAAAATGATGTAATGTCCTGCGCTATGAAAACACATCAGTTTTGTAGCGCCTTTTGTAGCGCTGCCATTTCAACCTTTTTTCCTCAAATATTTGACTTTTTTCCTCCAACATTATTTTAATTACCCTTTAATACATCTTCCATAGAAAATTTAGTTCTTGATTCATTCTTTAACCCTTCAAAAACTAATAAAAATGAGAAAGAAAAGCTGCTACAGCAGTTTCGTAGCACTTTTCTGCTTTTTTACACTGAATGTGCTACGAAACTACTGAGTATGCAGTTTTGTCAAAAAATTTCAAAGTGAAAACTGTAGTTATGCCAAAAACTCAAAACGTGACCTGTATACATCATCTACAAACCATACCAACTGTAAACCCACTTCATTCTAGCTTCCTTGAGGCATTTCTTGCAAATTTCTCCTATTGTTTTCCTGAAAAATAGGTCTTGGGATAGAGCCTATATCTCCTAATCCATGATGTATTTTTAGAAAATGAAGGAGGTTTTTTTAGGTCATTATGTCTTGAAGAAAAACCTCTCTTTCTTTTTAAAACATATCTCCTTTTGTCCAGAAAATACCTTTGAAAAACATGTGTAAAACAGGAAAACTTTGTTTCTGAAAAATAGGGCTTCAACGAAATCCTTGTATCTCCCAACTGATAACACCTGTGAGAAACTTGAGAGAGTTTTTTTGTATCTGGGGATATTATGAAGACAAACCTCTTTCATAATTCCAAAAAAAATTTTCATTTGGCCAGAAACTGAACTTGAAGTTGACTTCTAAATAGTCATGTACAGGACAGTTTAGTAACAACAATTTCATAGTGCATTTTAATTTATGAATTTATGCCACCTCATAATGAATTTGAATAAAATAAGAGAGGTTTTTGTATTTATGTCTGTTATGACGAAAAACCACTTTCAAAGTTCCAAAATTAGTTTTCAGTTGCTCAAAAACCGCCTTTGAAGTTGACTGTTCAAAACAAAAAAAAAACAAAATTTTGTTGTTTGCGCTGTGAAATTATCAGTGTTTTCGTAGCACAAAGTGACTTTTTTCAACGTGATGTGCTACAAAAATATGGTTTCTTGGCTAATTGGGTAGTTTTGATACAAAAAATTTGGGAAATGAAATGAATCCTAAAATGATGAAAGACATGACATGAAAGACCTTAAAAATGAGTTTATTTAAGCACTAGGGTAGGCTCAAACTTATAAAAAAATTAATACTTCCCTTCGTCAAACTCAAGAAAAGACTCCTAAGACCCTATTTTAACCCATGAAACTATGTAAACTTGTAAAAATGATGTTTTAAGACCCTATTTTCACCCATGAACCTATGTAATCCCAGTCCAGAAAAGGGTTACGATTATACTCGGTTGAAGACACTTCAGGTAATTTTACGAGCATGAAGTAGACAATTTCACTCAGAAATGTTTTCTAAGTTAAGGAGTCTAAAAAGAGATTAAAGGAGACCCATCCTCGAGGAGCAAGTGGTATAAGGGGAAGCAACTAGTTCCGATAATGGTGGAACTTCTCATGACATAATGTAGACATGAGGCTGGTTAATAAGACCACTCATCGCAGTGGTGCCTCCAAGAAAGGGTAAAACACCAAGTGAATGTGAATGGTAGGCTAAGAAGATGATTATGATCTAATAGAGAATCCAAGCCTCAAAATTCATAAGTAGGCTCATAAAGTGGCAATCACAAGGGATAGAGTGTGAAATCCTCCTGGGGTATGGACAGAAAAGAGACGAAGAAGAGGACATGAGGCTCAAATTCGAAGTCATGGTGGGTCAGAAAGAGGAATTCCAAAAGTGATAAAAAATTATTGCATTGACACCAATACGGCAATAGGGCGCTAATTAGGGTATCCATGAGCGGGCAAGCTCTACATCCAAGATACGACATGCATATAGGAAGTGGACAAAGTCGCAACTTGACGGGGTTGGACATAAGGCATAAATAGTGCCAACGGTCAAAATGAAAAATCGGCGAAAATGACCTACCCCTATATGCAAGTTCAAGAGAAACACACCTAATGGATGTGGCAATTGAAACACCACCATGTATTGTAAAAAACCATCTAAAAATACTAGACCCTTGTTTAAATCACATAATGAAAGAAATAATCATGGACGAGGGAAAAACAAGACCTATATTTTGGTTTTTTTGAATTATATAATTTTTCTATTTTTGGCATAAAAAAGGCATGATAAATACTCACATCACACACTAAACCAAAAAAGGGATAAAGCATCACACTCTTATGTACAATATGTACAAGCGCAACTCAGTATGGTAGGTCATGCTAATATGTGCCACCAACCGAGAACATGCCAAGGGTTGCTATACAAAAACATATGGGAAGAAGAGGCCATATGGTTCACCATTGTAAAGCCATCCCAAATGAAGTCAAACTACCCCATCTGAAAAGGTTGACCATGTCAGGGAGAATCTAACATAGTCATACTTTTAAAGTTGTCTCGTGGACATAAAGGAGGATCAAGACATAATGGAGGTACAAAATACTTGTCGACGGGTGGTGAGGTGTTGGACAATTCATTGGCAAGTTCATCATTTGAAACCCAAGACTTGAATCGGTCCATGGGTGGTAGTTCTTGAGAAGGCCGAGGAGATACCCCCTTGGTCGATTCAAGATTTAAAATGCTAAAATTTACATGTTCCAAATCAGGGAGATTAGAGTAAGAAAGAGGTGTAACCTCCCTATGATTATCAATGGATTGATCCATGAGCTCCAAGTTGACTAAATAGGTACGCTCGTCATCAAGGGAGTCATGTGGAACAAGTGGAGTGGCGGATCATGCGGGAAATGGAACCTCATCATATTCCATATTGCGATGGATTTTCTAATGAGCATTAGGAGGTACTGACGAGATTACCAGAGAGGAAATATATTCCACAATAGGTGGCAGAGGGTGCTCACTCGGTTGATAATATTCTATAATAGGACACACCACCCACAGATCAGGAGGTATATGGGGTCCACATGTGCCAAAATTGATCATATACATATGAGAAGTGGTAGGAGAATTAATTTCGGGTGAAGGGAGCTGAGGAAAAACTCCCATAATAGTGGAACTTTGGAAGAGGCCCGCACCAACATTCTGGAATTGACCGAGATTTTCCCCCATAAGCGGAACAATAGTTTCAGTGGTAGTAAAAGGTTGGGTCGATGGTACACAATAGTCAAGATGGTCAATAGTAATGATAATTCCTTCATGAGGAAATAAAAGTACACGAAATACAGATGAGACCACTACGGTCATGGCATAAAACAAACTATGACCAAGGAGTAGGTTATAATATAAAGGAGCTTCGATGACTTCAACATCAACATGTACCATTTTACCCCCTAACTTGATGGAAAAATTTGAGAGGACCCCTTTAGAGATGAAATTGTTGTCGTCTAATGTTGGGGAATGGTATTCGACAGAGGAAGAGTTGGACACCTATATCTTTCCAACAAGATATGGACATGACACAAGTGGAAGAGCCCTCATCTACCAGAGTGCGATGGATATTATTTTGGGAAACCTGCACTATAATATGGAATGAAATATGATGGGAAAGACAAGAGGCATATTTCTCAGCATTGAAAGCGATGATCCCAGAGTTAGATAAGTCAACTCCACCAATGGCAAAAAGTAAGGCTCTGTTTTGCTTAGGAAAACTTTGCAAGACCTCCAAGGTAGACGTGGCACAAGGCTCCCAGGAAAGGTCTTCAAAAATACTATAATTTTGAGCAACCCTGGTAGAAGGGTTGAGTGGTGTCTTATGTAAAACACCCTTGGGGGTGTGATAGATAAATTCCATAGGTTTCTCAAGAGTGAGAGGCCTAGTGGAACTAGGTGGAGCTAGTGAGTCCTTGGAAAGAGGACTTGACTCAGGTACATCATAAGACTTAGTGCGTGTTCATGTTAACATATTCCTTGCACATAAATATGGTTGAATTGTGAGGGAGATGTGAATATGACCCCTCATTTCCCCCTTTCGGAAGTTTGGCAGGTTGAGAAACCATTTGTTTTTGGGGTTGTGTGGGGAATGGATGAGTTAAAATGACGGATTGATGAGAAGACGGTGGTGAAAGGAGCCTATGAACTTCATCCATTTAAGGACACTCATGGGTAAGGTGATCTACCTGAAAATTTTTACATGGGAACTTGACTTTCCGGTGATGCTCATTAGTGCCTCCTCCCTAAATCTTAGGATTGGGTTTAGAATCCTTGGTAGTTTTATTTTGTTGTTTATTTTTTCTATTTTTCTTGTTCTTTTTACCACTAGTTTACGAGTTATTATTTGGTTGATTAGACTTGACCGTAAGAACATTGGTGGACTTCTCAGGAGGGGGTGCTTTAGCAGAGCTAGATGCACTTGTTGGGGCTTGAAATGTGACAATCAGTTTCCCAAGGTGGGCAAAAAGTTGTCTCATGGGATCGAAAACATACCTAATCATGCCATCGAAACGTGGGTGAGGAACATGCTTAGGTGGGTCAATGGAAGGCCTAGGGGCATTAGGAAAAAATTCATATAGCGTACCTAACTGTGAATATATGAGATCCAACTGTTGGGCAACTAGAATGGCTTGCTCCTTAGTAAAAAATTGAAACATAGACACATATTTAGTGATTTAAGGTAGAAGTGATCTAATGAATCATGTACGGATAATCTCATTGGATAACTTGGTTCTTACTAACCTCTTATGACGATGCCAATCATGAATGTGATCAGAGATAAGCGTGGCATAATCTTGTTTAAATTTGTATAAAAGGTCCGAGTCAAGGTCATATTAGTTGGGTAACTGAAAATGTGTCAATAAATTTTGAACTAGTGAGGCAAAATAACTATAGGAAGCAGCATCTAACTTCAAGTACCATTTGGCATCATCTCTGGTTAAAGTTGTTTGAAACAAGCGAATTTCCAAAAAATCATTCACCAATGAATTATATGAACACCATAAATGGTAAGTGGTAATATGGGTGGAAATATTATCCCCAAGCTTCCCTTCAAACTTGGTAATATCGAATGGTAATTTGGAAGGCATTGGTGGCCACTAAGAATCATGACGGACATTATGAAACTGCACAAGGGGTTAAGCAAATCATTAGCCAATTTGGTAAGATCTGGTAAATCAAGAGATGATAGAAATGGATTATGAATTTGAATAAATGGGTCATAGGCAAGAGAAGCCCCTAAAAAACCTTGTGGTTCCCCCACAAATGGATTTGACAGATGCGATTGCTGGTAGTGAAAAGGTTTCACCCTGGAAAAAGGTTTTTGTGGGACAAAGTGACTGGTAGATGGATGTTTCCCCCAGGGTAAAAACCTCCAGAGAGAAATCGACACCAAAAAGCATGACTGCTAATGGGGTTGTACCCAGGGTGAAAAGAAGGACCAGGATACATAGTAGGAACAACACAAGGGGAATGACCTAGATAATACATGGTACTGGAAGAGAGGTTATCCCTAGGTAAACTAGCCACTCCTGTAAAAGCGCTAGTAGGTAGTGTCCCTCCAAAGAGCGAACTATACTAAGCTTGTGTCATGCTAGATGTTACATTTCTCTGAGGCTGATTAGGAACAACTGGTGATCCCCCCATTGATCGAGGTAATATTGGTGGCCACCTGCCTATTCCACTTGGGGCTCCACCATTGTTTATTTCAATTTTTTAGTTTCCTTAAATGTAGTGTAGTTTACTATTTTTAGCAATTTTTTCGGGTCCTGAACTTCCAAAGTCATTTTGAGTCCGTAAACGATGTTTTTTGGGAAAAATGGGAGCAACATTGGTCTTTGACCGATGTTTCTCATATTGAAATTTGTATTCCTCAAATAGATAATTATAGCAAGGTATTGTACACGTCAAACGGAGATCATATGCCAAATTTACATCCCTAGGAAGTTGATGTACCAATTTACCCAAACAAGGCCCATAGTTTTTGCACTTCATCTCCTAGGGTTAGGTTTTTGGATGTTTAGGATTTTCCATTGTTTCTCAATAATAAATAAGCATTTGAGCCTCATTGTAACACATTTCAGAGGCTTGTAGCTTCCACATCTCTTCTCACAGATAACCTACCAACACCCTAGCTAGTCTATCTCCATTCTGTCTATAAGCATATTTCAGTTATGTGATATTAATGAAATGAAATATTATTTTTGCTACATCTCTGCGTTTATTTGTATGTTTGTATTTTATTGTGTTTCACCATAATTTTGCATTAGTGGTATCAGAGAAGTCTGCTCTTTCTCTATCCTTCTTTGCATGTCCCCAATGAGGTCAAGGTATAACGAGTTAGGGCTCGATCTGGTTGAACCTTTGTAAGATCAGGCTTGCAAACCCCGATGACCACCCATGGTGGATGAAAATAAATACGAGGGAGTAGGAGATCCTATCAAAATATTTCTCAATGAGGCCCTTGAGAAACAGAGGAACTCGATGATGGATAACTTTGCCGAGATCCTTCAATGACTTCCCACCAGCGGCGCATATGCATTCAATAACCACTCTGGAGGCGCAACTCCTTTTAAGGTACAAGTAAACATTTACATTCCAATATTTGAGGGGCAAATAGATATATATGCCGTAGATAGATGGTTGAATCTATTATAAGGTTATTTCTTAGTTCGTGACTTTTCCAACCAGGAAAAGATTACTTTTTCACTCCCAAAAGCCGCCCTCCATGTCAAGGACTGGTGGGAAACCTACTGTGAGAAAAAGGATAGGAGGGAACCCTCTCTATTTTTGGTCGCACCCACTTGGAATTCTTTCCGAGATGCCATCAAGGAACAATATTATCCCATGGGGAGCTATGAGGATAAGTACATACAATAGACTATGCTATGGCAGCAAAGGGATCAAGATGTGCATGAGTTGACGAATATGTTCCATACCCTGCGCACAAAATTGGGTATCAAAGATTCAGAAAAAATTTGGTGTTTAAGTACCGTAGTTATATGAAAATATAAATTCAGGAGGAAATGGATTTCCTTGAAACATCCTCGCTTGGAGCAACATATCAGTATGCTGCCAAGATTGAGCAGAAGTTCAAACAGAAGAAGTGAGACTTGATCTGTGAATCAGAAGCAAGGGAAAGGTTCCCCCAAACCACAGAACTAAGGACAAAGCCAAGGAGGGGTAGCACAGGATAACCCGCTAAAGCTTCAAGAAAAGAACAACACTACGAGGCCAAATAAGGACACAGGAAAGTGGTGTGAGTTCCATAAGAGCTCCACTCACAACACAAGTGAGTGTCGGGGAAAGCAGTCATTGGTGGCCGAGCTGAAGGATTCTAAATTGGATGCAAGATCCAACTCTGAATCAGAACCCAACAAGGGGAATGATAAAGGGAAGAATATTATCGATGTGGAGCCCAAAGCCACTATTTCCACCATGAAGATTTAGAGGGAGGAACCAAAATATATAGAGGAGGGGGAGCACCTCTTCCATTCCTAGATGTGGGTAAAGGGTTCCCCGCTATAGTTCATTGTCGACAGTGGGAGCCAAAAATAACCTCATTTCAATAGAGGTCATGAAGTGGTTGGGATTTCCTACCAAAACAAACCCACAACCATACACCATCGGGTGGCTTCACCAAGGACGAGATATCTGCATCAGCCAATAGTGCCACTTGCCCTATAGCATCAAGCCCTTCACGGATGAGGTATTATGTGAAATTGCTACCCTTGATGTTTTTGATGTATTATTAGTTCAACCATACTTGTGGAAGCAACATGCTATGTATGAGTCTCAGCCTCATGTTGATATTGTTACTTTGGGAAATAAATTGTACAGGATACCAAAGGTAGGACCACTTGGTTCCATCTCTTTGTTTACTGCAAAAAAATGTAGTAGCTCATTTCCAAAACTGGGAAATTTATTTTCTTGATAATCTGCCCTTAGGGCAAGAAGAAGATTGTGGCCAAGATGTCTAGACAGAGCTCCTCCGCAGGAAAACAACATATGAACAAGGTCAGGGAGGAGTGCAAGGACATCTTCACCTCACCCATAGGGGTGCCTCTGCACTGTCAGGTCAAGCACCCCATCGATTTGATTAGGACATGCTGCAGAAAGGTCACATCTAGCCAATTTCATCGCCCTGAGGGAGCCTGATCGTGTTGGTGCAGAAAAAGGGTGGGACTTGGAGACTTTGTATTGATTATCGGGTGTTGAACAAGATCATTGTCCAGAATAGGTACCCAATCCCGCATATTGATGACCTTATGTACCAACTTAAGGGGGAAAAAAATTTCAGCAAGATTGACTTGAAGTTCAGGTATCACTAGGTACCAATCGAACCCTCCGATGTGTGGAAAATTGCCTTCAAAGCCAAGGATGGTCTTTTCAAATGGTTGGTCATGCCTTTGAGGTTGACGAATCCTCCCATAACCTTCCCGAGGCTGATGGATGACATCTTGCAGCCATTCACCAACTCATTTATTGTGGTGTACTTGGATGACATCCTGATCTTTAGCCAAACTTGGGAAGAGCACCTCCACCATATCCGACAAGTCCTCCAAACACTAGGACAACACAAGTTGTGTGGAAATTTGGAGAAGTGCACTTTTGGCATGACCCAAGTTTAGTATCTAGGATACATTATTGATGAATGAGGGGTGCATGTGGATCTAGTCAAGATCCAAGTCATTCAGGACGGCTAGCCCCAAACACTCTAACAAAGCTCCACATATTTCTGGTTATTGCCAATTTCTACCGTAGGTTTGTGTTGGGATTCTCTCGTATCACTTGGCCCTTGACCCAAGTCACCAAGGGAGGAGAAAAAGAAAATTCTTGTGGTCTGAATCTCAACAGAAAGCATTCTTTGAGTTGAAACATCGCCTCTGCTCTGCCCTAGTGCTCACATTACCAGACTTGCAACAACCATTTGAGATCGAGACAAATGCCTCAGACAATGCTATTGGGGAAATTCTTACTCAACAGGGGAATCCAATGGCATATCACAGTGAGACAGTGTCCGACACAGTCCAAGAGTATCCCACTTATGAAAAAGAGATGTATTCCATTGTGAAGGCTTTCCGACAATAGAAGAATAACATTTTGGGGAAGGAAATAGTCATCCACACAGATCACCAACCCCTGCAGTTCATATAGACACAAGGGAAGTTTCAAAATGATCACCATCAGAAGTGGTCCACATATCTACAAAAATTTCATTTGAACATCAAGTACAAGAAGGGAAGCACCAATAATGTTGCAGAATAGCTCAGCTGACCGTTGATCATGGCGCTAACCACCGTGCTCAACTCTTGTGGGCACAAGACTTATAATTGGCCTATTCTCTATAAGAGTGATCTAGAATTCAACCACACATACAAGACACTCTTGGAGGGTAAGAAAGTTCTGAATTTTCACCTCCAAGATGCACTATTATGTCACCTAGGACACCTTTGTGTTCCTTCAAGCGAGTGTGCCAAGATGATTTTGGAAGCACACTATAGTTGGGTCACTAGGCATTCCAGGGTCGAGAAAATAGTGGCAGTACTACAAAAGTATTTCTATTGGCCAAACCTTCGACTGGATGGCGGGAAGTACATCAGATCCTGCACTTCCTGTGTCATTGCAAAACCAACCATCAAGAAGCAAGGCCTCTATACTCTGTTTCCTACCCCTATTTGACCTTGCGAATCCATCTCCATGGATTACATGTCGAGCCTTCCTTATACTAAGCATGGAAATGACTGTGTTTTCGTGGTTGTCAACAGATTCACGAAGATGGCCATTATTGTGGTCTGCAAGAAGAATATCACAACAGAAACCACTACTAAACTCTTCTTTGAAGGAGTGTGGGTATACTTTTGGATCCAACGATTTATCATCTTAGATCAGGACAACAGGTTCCTTAGTGCATTCTGGTCTAGCCTCTAGTCAATTCTAGACACTAAGCTCACCAAGTCCACAACTTTCCATCCCCAAACAGATGGTCAAACAGAGGTCATCAACAAGATGATCGTACACATTCTGCGCATGTAAAACTCACATGATCCACACCCATGGGATGAGAGCCTCCCCTATGTAAAACACAACTATAACCAGACTCTCCACAGCTCAACCGAACACAACCCCTTTCAAGTGGGCTTGGGATTCTAGCCACTATGTCCCATTGACATAGCCATGCCATTTACGGCTACTCAAGCCGATTCAGATCATGTCTAGTCTGAAGCTAACAAAGCGAAGAACTTCATTAAGCGCATTCAACACATCCTCCAACAGGTTCATGAAATATTGGATAGATCTAATTCCAAGTACAAGTAGTGACATGATTATCATTTTGTGCCACACAACTTATAGGTGGGCGATAAAGTGTGGCTACATTTACGGAAGGAGCACTTCACTGGACCCCACCGTAAGCTTCACCTGCTCTGATATGGGAAATAAACCATCCATAAGGTTGTAGGGGAAAATGCCTTTGAGCTCAGTATTCCACCATTCCTTCATCTGCACCTAATGTTCAATTTGGAATGCATTTGGCCCTACTTCCCACCTCTATTGGACACCTCCGACATTGTAGAAAAACTCACACCAACAGAGTTAAACCCATACTGCATGGAACAGGACACCGCGGATTGTATCATGGACATGAAAATCAATAAAAATCTCCAGCAGAATATCCAACTGTATCGAGTTGTCAAAGATGGCCAACTCCTTCACCAAGGCAAGTGGCTCACCAGGGAGATAGTTCAGCAAAATTTTCCTTATCTCATGGAGGAATTCAATGCAATGGGAACCATTTCTTCTTAAGGGGGGAGGAATGATCTAAGTGGCCACCTACCTATTCCACTTGGGGATCCACCATTGTTTCTATCAGTTTTTTAGTTTCCTTAATTGTAGCGCAGTTTACTATTTTTAGTAGTTTTTTCGAGTACTAAAATTTCAGAGCCGTTTTGAGGCCCTAAACAACATTTTTTTTGGAAAACCAGGAGCAACATGGGTATGTGATTGATGTCTATCACATCAAAAATTGTAGTCCTCAGATAGATATTTCTAACGAGGAATTGTGTGCATCAAATAAAGATCGTATGCCAAAGTTACGTCCCCAGGACGTTGATGTACCAAAGTACCCAAACAAGACCCATATTTTTGGCGCTTCATCTCCCAGGGTTAGGTTTTTGGATTTTTAGGGTTTTCCATTGTTTCTAAATAATAAATAGGCCTTTAAGCCTCATTTTAACACATTTTAGAGGCTTGTAGCCTCCACATCTCTTCTCAAATATAAGCTACCAACGCCCTAGCTAGTTTATCTCCATTCTTTCTGTAAGCATATTTAAGTTATGTGATATTAATGAAATGAAGTCTTATTTCAATTGAATCTCAGATTTTATGTGTATTTATGTATTTTCTTGCGTTCTTGTATAAGTCAAGATCACCCATGTATTCCCGGAAGTAATCGTGCCTAACTAAGGAACAAGAATAGTCGATTGGGAAAATTACGGTGTGTAAATTCCTGGACCTACTGGCTAACTTGGCTAGGTTACCATAGCCGGAATAGAGGATTGTGTGGGCATAGTAACATTCGGGAAACCATTGGGAGCCATAGATGAGATAGGTGGAATTCCCCAGGAATAAGTAAGAGGTGTAGACATAGGAGTAGGGATAGCCACGCTAAGAGATAGAAGTGATATCATGGCAGCCGAGACTGTTGATGAAAACAATAGTGAAGTATTAGACTTTGCCATAGGTTAAATGGTCAATAATAGCATGTAATTCTAAGATGGTGTAGAATCGTAAGGATTCAGCCATAGTAAGGTAGGCCCTAAAGGATTAGTTAGAGGTGGATTGGTAGGAGCGTCAGATTCATCTACCAAAGTCTCAATAGAAACCAGATAACTATCAGTGGGGAAAGACAAAAATTACAACACTATATGGTGGTATAAGTCATGAGCATCGATAGAAACTCTTCATTTAGGAGAAATAATTCCACTTCGTTCAAAAAATAAACCTTGAAGACAACATAAATGTTGATGTGAAAATTCAGCCAATGTGATAGTAAATAAAACATAGTTAAGTTATTGAAAACACCCTAAGGCCAAAAATGCTGACTTAGGTCAAAGAGCATGCTCTATAAATGTCCTAAAAGGTATCACACACAAACATAATACAAAGAAGCTGGTGATGGAATAGTTATACTAGCGACCTGCTTCCCAGCCCTTTTAGCTACGAACTCGACATAAGTGGCCCCTCAAGTGGAACACCCCTTGAGAGGACTAAGAGAGTACAACTAATATTCATCCCAGGTATAGAGAAGATGAACCTGACCCTACACCTGTGTATGATCACTAGAAAGAAATGCCACTATGGTCACCATGTACAATAACACGACCTGGGGAGATAGTCGTAGGACAAACCAACACGCAAGGGAAGGAAACTTAACTTCAAAAGGAGCCAAGACTGAAAAACCCTTGAGAGTTACCTCCCAATTGGTCCCCAAGTGATAAACACCATTTGTATGTGTGTCAATTCCACTATATCATGCCACCCGAAACTAAGAGAAATAGGTTGTGTCACCCAGCTTAGCCCAAGTGTGACCTCGTGGTTAACACTTTTGTAAGGAGGGCTTCCTAGACCATACTACTGAAAATGGATTTTCACTCCCTAATGAAAGGTTATAAGTATATTTTGTGGTCTTGGAGTGGTTAAGTCACACTCCTACCTCCAAGACCCAAGCCTAAGATAATATTGATATAGTACCAGTGAAAGTAAAATACAAATCGAATTGATTTTACTATCTTTTTACTTTTAATGGTTGTTTTTTACTTAAGCAGGAGCCTGCGTGAAACTGAAAGTGTGTTTAGGACTCTTAGTTAGTCACCCTAATGCAGCTATATGAAAATTTTCATTTTCAATTTGATGAATTCTAGATACAAGAGGGAAAGAGATTATATAACACACTAATGCCTACTAAGATGCAATTTTTTTTTAAGTCTTCCTGAATAGAAATTATACCAAAACATTTGACTAATGATCACACCAAAAATGAATACAATAAAGAGACCAAAACAACTCTCCCAGGAAATAATTCAAAGAAATCCAAAAGGGAAACATCTAGGGAAGCAAAACCAAAACAAAAACACACTCAAAGCAATCAAAATGAAAGCCAAAGTGGAAAAAAAAAAGGTGGAAATGTCAATCCAGCTAGGGCTGTAGCACAATGGCTAAACTACACCCTAGAGGAAAAGAGGCCTAAACTAGATATGAAAACAAGTGGTATAATGTGACAAAACACCCTCAACAGAACTTGATCAAAATTAAAGCTGCCCAACTGGTCATGACACCACCGTTTGTGACACTAATGACAAAAAATAAAATGGATCACTCAACAAGAAAGAATGAAAATGAGGATTAGTCTCCAATTATGAATGAAAATTATGGATTAGACCCGGTCAGGATCTAAGGAAAAACAAACACAGAAGCGAGTGTTCTCTCATTGAAAGCACCACTTCTATTGCAGGCAAAATTGCAAGGAGTTGTTGCCTCATGACCTAGTGTCCATTAGATCACTAGAAAATACAAGCACAGTCAAGAAGACACCCTATATTCCTAATCAATTATGATCCACAAGAATTCATGCAATCGTTTAAAGCTATGAGTAAGAAGAAGCCACATTTTCTCCTCGCAAGTCAGGGAAAAATACTGAGTTCGATGTCTATCTCGTGCGCTCCACATGAGTGATCTATCTAATTTGCCTACGATCTCAAAACCTACACACAATCAAAACCATACAATGATAACAAGTGATCTTCCTCGAAATATCGTTAGATGAATGATATCATAAAACAATTGTAAGATCTGAACATACAATCATATATAGGAAGGAAATATAGATCTTCATTAATATACAATGACACTTCGATACCTTACTTCCATCTTCTCATCTTCACGATTCAAAAAATTTTCCCCACTAGATGAGAGAATGAGGAGCACTCTCTTATAGCATGAGACCTCCCAAGCTCTCAGGATAATGGTAAGATAGCAATAGGGTGTCAATATCTCAGTAGCAGCATGGCCCTCTTAGACTCTCAATTACGACTAACTCTGGAAATCTGGATATAGCCTAACTCGCTCAAATCATCAAATTTTTTTTATAAAAAGTTTAAAATTCCATGAAATACTTCATGGTGGACCCTCTCCATTGCACCCTTGTGGTGTTTTCCATGCATTGCGTCCTCATGGATAACATGTACAATACATGTACATGTATATATTAAAAATTCAAAATTGCACATGCAAAGTCATAAACTCGCAATATTAAATAAATCAAGTATTAACTTATTCAAATTGTCTATACGATTCAATCCTTGTAACCGACTCAAGTTTCAAATTACATGCAATACCTTGTGGTGTTCCTCTTGATTTTCTCCCTCATGGATTCCCTGTACAATACATGTATATGTATATATTAAAAATTTAAAATTGCACATGAAAATGCACAAACTCGCAATACTAATGAAGTTTTTAAACAAATTTTTCAAATTTTTTAGATGATCCTATCCCCATTGATAACTCCATCGCTAAAGTCCCTAAAGAACGAAAATCGTCTCCACAAACCTAAAATTAAACAAATTTAAAAAATAAAGATAGAGATCTCATTTTTTAATGAAACTTGCTTCAATTTGTAAAAAAACTAAAGTGAAATAATCAATAATTGTGACAAGCAAATATTTGACACATCTCCTAATAATGAGGAAGAGGGTGTCACTATGTCGAAAACATCGAATGGAATCAGAATCTGTTAACATTTAATTATACATGTAATTATTTATTTTAAAAATATGTCTTCATGATACCGATGTAATAAAAGTAGAATAATAGTATTGACATGAACTCTTAAAAAAAAACTAACATCTCTCAACATATCTTGATTGGAACCTGAATCTTGGACCATGATATCATCAAAATTTTCATTCAACAAGTGAGTTAATTGCAAATGGTGAAGATATGATACATTCATGTTAGAGTATATATGAAAAAATTTAACAAAATGTATGTGAATCAACATTAAGACACATCACATTGCATTAAAATATCCACCCTAAGCATTAACACATACCGATCCCATGCCCTCTTCCTTATTACCAGTTAGGTCTTGGAAACCATCACGACAACCCTTTGAATATTCTTTAACCCCTTAAATATTCATATTATCTATATCTTCATCTGTTTTATATACACAATCAACACGTGCACCAACTCATGCTCTTTGTTGATTTAGACTGACATCAATTCCATTCAATGCAATCTAGATGTTGTCAATAATGGCATCCCTTTCTTCTCAACCAACCTGATAAGTGTCATCCATCTCTGACCACAAATTTATAAGGTGAGGAGGTTGAGGTGCCAAAGGTGATAGAGGGCGAGGCAATTCAATATCCGTTAATGCACCCTTATGTTCATATGTCTGACCTCTCCCAGTAACATAAAATTAAGATGGAAGGTCAGTATAATCAGGTCCCATACCCAAAAATATTTTTCATAAAATAATTTTGCAAAATAGTGTGTAACCTCGTCATTCCATGGAATTTTTCCATACGCTACAAGGAACCTGTCATACAAATTGTGAGATATTTCAGGGTTCTTGAAATATTACACCTTGAGCATATTTCTTTTCGGCCCTTCTTTGAAATTAAACATATATTTTGTGTAATATTCCTAATTAGTCCTAAGCTAATAGGAATATCCATTTTGTGTTGCTTTCTTTGTTTAGAGAATAAATATGTAAAGGAGGTTCATAAAACTCTTAATAAAAGAATAAATCAATGCCCAATGTGAACAAGGCTAAATCTGGGCCATTTGTATAAACACACTTGAGTGTGAAAGAGACTGAATCAATTGACCAGGTCAACCAGGACCAAATCAACAATGTTGTCTAGATGTAATGAATCTCTTAAAGGGACAACGCAGTTCAAGTTGGAAGCTACACATGTGAATAGAGATAAATCATTGAAGGTGGTTTAGGGTTTACAATCTCTTGATCTTATAAAAGGAAGAGGAGGGAAGCATATGGAGGTTGTTCATGATATGATATTTTTGATATATTGTCTGTTTAGACATATAGTTTTCTTGGTTGTTTAGCCTAGGTTGCAAATGTTGTTTAGCATTGGGATTTCCTGTTTAGGGATTCCACCTATTTCCATTAAGTAGCTCTTGGAAGAGTTTGTACTACATACTCCACTATCTGGTTGAGGCCAAGCTTCTCCTTTCAACTACAACACATTTCTTGTTTTGGGTGTGATTGTCTTTGCAAGATGCAACAAGTGGAGGCTAGATCTATTCAGATCTAGGCCATACTAGTGCCTCTTTTCAGTGGGAAAGTCATATATTCCATTAGCAAGAGTGTATTAGCTGATTGGAGCTTCAGATCTACATCTTGGCATCAGGCCAAACTCTACATCAAGCCTACAACACAGTTTATGTCCTTGGACTACGTTATTTGCAAGTGAGGAGTTGCAAGGTGTTTTGGAAACTATTTGGAGGAGAGATCTCTGGTGTGAAAGAGTCTTCCTTACACTGTGGTGATCCATGGATTATCCATCTAATCCATGTATGTTTCAGATCTGATCTATTCATATATGTATTTTCTTCAGAAATTCTAAAGAATTCTGCAGATCTGCTGCAGTAGATCTCAAATCTACTCCATGTACTTCATTTTTTGCTGAAAACCCCAAGGGGATCTGAAAGAGGAGCCTTTCTAGTGTACAGATCTGATATGGATCTAAATTTTTTTACAAATATCTTCTCTAGATCTGACATGTAATCATCAACAGTTGCAGCCTAATAAAATAACATTGTCAAGGCAGTTTCAGTCATTCATGTGGTTGCAGGACCTCTTTGGAGGGAATTTCTTCTATATATGTCTTGTATTTTCAGCTATACATATCATGGGCTTCATTATACATCTGTTTTTCTGCTGTAAATACTATTGAAGGATATTTTATTGGCCTCCTACTCCTTCTCTATTGAAACTAAGTTATTTTCTGAGCAGTCTTACTGCAGTCCCTTATTGGGCAATTTCTAGCCATACTAGGTGTGGGGAGATCTGTTTAACCCACCTAGAGTGATTTTTTCTTAATACCCTCTTATATTTCGGTCTTAGATAGTCATATCTAAGGGATCCAAGTTTTGGTTTCCGTTTCTATAGCATCCATTCCTGGAAAATGTGTTTTCCAGTCATGCCTTGCTGACAGTTCCCATTTGGGATATTACAGTGGTATCAGAGCATCATCTTGGCTCAGCCTATGAGCTTCTAGCCAATATGTATTTTCAAGGAGAGAAGAGACAGAAGAAGAATATTGATTAAATTGAAGACACAAAAGGAAAGGGTAAAACCCCTTTGTTTGGAAGAATGAGAGGGAAATATTTCTAAAAAACTCTTTTCCAAACTTTGTCTAAGCTTAAAGGAGAAATCAAAGAAATGAAGAGGGTAAGACATGAAGGACCCTCAAGAAGATATTTACATGAAGAAAACCCCATTTCTTCATCTTATATGTGCAAGCACTGAGCTACATCAGATCTACAGTGTTATTCTATGCCCAGATCTACTGCAAGAGAAATGAGGGAAGAAGATGCACCAGAGGAGACTTTGAGTGATTATCTTCAGGAGTATCAATCTAAATCTTGGAAAATAAAGGAGCACTTGAGCTTCCAAGGATTCTTCCAGCTCAAGGAGGAGAGAAGATCCAAAAATAAAAGGGGAAAAGTTAGATTATTTCTGCCTAACTTTGATGGATCCTCCACATGCACAGCCGAAGAGTGGTTAGATCAGCTGGACTCATATTTGGATCTACATCAAGTTTCAGAAAAATAAGCCCTTAAGGTAGCAACGCTGCATCTTAAAGGTAAAGCCTATTCTTGGTGGTTATTTGAATCCTTTTCATTGAAGAATGCAAATATATCTACTTATGCTAAGTGCACTAGGGGAATGGTGAAGAAATTTGATGAGAAACAAGCTAAAAATTCTTTGGAAGAGATAGCAAGGCATGACAATGCAAAACCATTGCATGAGTTGGAAAGATCTATTATGCAAAGTCCACTTCAGATTTCTGTTGAAGGGGATAAAAACTTGTGTGATACCTTTCCAAGGGAAAGATCCCCATTGCATGAAGAGATTTCTTCCCAAAAATAAGTCATGGAGATTCCTCTTTCAAAAGAAGACCAAGATCCAAGGTCTCTTATTGATAATGAGGTGTTCTCAAATATTGATGAGAAGGAAGAACAAGAAGACAGTAGCAACGTTGCCACTTCAAAAGGAGACCCATTACCACATGGGGATGGAGATGAAGTTCTTGTTTCAAGGGAAAAATCTTGTGTGTCTTTGCAAGTAATTCCCAAGGAGCATTATGTGACAGCGTTATTGGGCAGTGATACCTTGCTGCAAGCAAGAGGAGGAAGGATGGATCAACATCCTATGAGGAGGAGCATGCACCCTTGTTTATTTCAAGGGGTTTCTATTCATGAGAAGGAGACCGAAATATGCAGCAAAGGAAGGGACACATTAGTCCAACCATCCATACAATCTACTTCAGATCTAGATTTCTCTTTACATGGAGGAATTCCACCAGGGAGACCCCTTGATGAGAACAAGAATAAAGTGTTCTCTCAACTTTGTGCATCAGTGAAAAATTTGGCAAAGGAGGGAGCCTTTAGGGGAGCTACCACAGCACTGAGATCTATTGATGGATTCCAAGGAGAGCTGAACAATTTTCTAAAATTGATTTTGTTACTTCTCACTCATCTATTTGCGTTGGTAAAGAAGAATTTAGAGATCCATGATGACACTAGCATGATGTCAAATGGCCACTCCATAGACTTGGGGTAGAAAATGATATACCTCCATATAAAGGATATTTATGAAGAAAGCAAGAGGGTACCAACACTCTTGTGTGCATGGGAAAAACTATGGAGATTTTGGAAGGGAGATATCTTTCAAAAGAAGATTGATCTTCCTGTTCTTAAATCTTGTCTTACACAATATCAACTGTAAGGGAGACAACAAGGATGGAGCTTCAATACTCCCACATGTGACTTTGGAATTAATCATGTCAAAGAGGAAAGAGATGATGTGATAGCTACTTCCTTTCATAACTCTACAACAATGTCTTTATTAAGAAGCCTAGATCCATATTGGGAGTCCCAACTCTTGATAGAATAATCCAAGGACCTTTTCACATGTAAGGTTCTTGATGGGAAAATGGAATATAGGAGGTATAAGGTGGTTGATGGATTCATTTACTTTCATGATCAAATCTATTTGGCTAAATATTCAAAACTCAAATACCAACTACTATGTGAAACCTATGATATATTGATTTCTACCCCCACTGTTTTCATTAGAACACACCATATTATCTCAAATGGATTCATGTGGGAAGGCTTTGAAGAAGACTTATATCAGCATTATCAAATATGCATGTATCACATGAAGATGGAGTAGAAATATAACTATGGAAGAGTTAGTTCAACCCTCTCCTTCTCTTCTTGAGGGAGGAGATAGATCTGTGCACCTCTCCACTTGTTGGAGGAGGACTCTTGGTGAAGAGCATACTTATGCAAATCATGTTTTATTTTCTGATTTTATGCACTCTTTTACATTATATATGCAGGCCATGACTCCAAATAAGAGTGTCATACCTTATAAACTTCATGGCCAAATTTGGGCCAAAACTATTTCTGAACATGGCCACACCCTTGATGGACTAAGGGAGATTTTGCAGCATGATGGGTGCTTTCCTAAGGCACCAAATATATCTTCCACTTTTAGCCATGGAGATATGTTATGGGCAGAAAGTAAGTAGTGGGGAAACCACTTACCACATCTAGATTTGATGCAAGCAGAAGATATCCTGTGCTGGTTGCTATTGGGTGAGTATGGATACTACCCAAGGTTTTATATTTTCTTGTCTCATGCCTTGTATCTCAATGAGAGGATGCATAAGAAGAAGGCATGGTTTCTTTGATTGACAAGAAGATAGTTTGGCCATGTTAAATCTCATGTCCATGTATTTTCTTATGATTGGGATGTGTCTCATGTATGTACATGTACTTCTGTTTGGAATGTATCTCATGATCATGTATGTACTTGGGTTTGGGAGAAAATGCAACTCTCTCATGAGGTGGCATAAGAGAGCTTGTTTATATCATGATGATGATGATGCTCTGATCTTTGTTGGGAACATGAGAGGAGGAATGACACATTGGTTGAGTGTGTCCTTTGGGAATTAAATCTCCCATATTCATTCATGCTTCAAGAGGAGAATAGAACATTGTATGGCTGCTACATTATATCATTTGTTTTCTTATGCAAGAAGCCATATGTTGGGCTTATGTCATTGGAAGAAGTCTCTCACTTGGGAGAATTTGGAGCAAGAGATGTGTTGCTTGAATCATATTCAACCAACGCATATTATCCTCTACTATTTTCAAGCTTTGAAAAATCTTATTGTAGCAAGAAGGGGGTGGGATGGCCACTTATTGTGCTATAATTTGAGGCAACAAGGAGAAGGACAACGTTGGTCTCAAGGGAGGGACTATTGTCACCATCCAACATATCAAATGACACTTATTCCATGTTTCTTTTGGATAACATATGGTGAAGATAATTTATTCACTATATGCATGGAAGATTGGGCAAGGAGGCTCACTAGAATCAATGAGAAGAATCATGAAGTTCCAAGTCTCTTTTGGCTTCATGAGGACTATATTATTGCAGCCCAGGATCATCAGCTCCATATTTATCATAAATGGAGGGAGAGACAGCATGAGTTGGGTATTCTTATCTCTCATTTCCAGCCATGGAGCCCCTACACATTGCATATGGTGGGGATTGGTGACTATTTCTTTGAGCTACCAAAGATGGCTCACTTTGTTTGGATGATAACGTGGAGATTCAAGTTTCTCATGGGGGTTGAAGCACCCAATATTTACCATCTCTCATGCCTTGAGAAGGCCAATGGACAACATATGATTCTTTCTATGTATCTCTCACTACTTCATGATGACAACTATTTGGTTCATCCACCAAAGGCAAACTTGTATTCTTGGGAGGAGACAATTCCATTGGAGGTTTTGAAAAGTCCTTGTGAGTTGCTTGAGGACAAGCAATATTTTGGAGGGGAGGACTATAATATTCCTAATTAGTCCTAAGCTAATAGGAATATTCATTTTGTGTTGCTTTCTTTTTTTAGAGAATAAATATGTAAAGGAGGTTCATAAAACTCTCCTAATAAAAGAATAAATCAATGCCCAATCTGAACAAGGCTAAATCTGGGCCATTTGTATAAAAACACTTGATTGTGAAAGAGACTGAATCAATTGACCAGGTCAACCAAGACCAAATCAACAACGTTGTCTATATGCAATGAATCTCCTAAAGGGACAATGCAGTTCAAGTTGGAAGCTACACATGGGAATGGAGCTAAATCATTGAAGGTGGTTTAGGGTTTACAATATCTTGATATTATAAAAGGAAGAGGAGGGAAACATATGGAGGTTGTTCATGATATGATATTTTTGATATATTTTCTGTTTAGAAATATAGATTTCTTAGCTATTTATCCTAGATTGCAAATGTTGTTTAGCATTGGTATTTCCTATTTAGGGATTCCACCTCTTTTCATTGAGTAGCTCTTGGAAGAGTTTGTACTACATAGTCCAATATCTAGTTTGATGCCAAGCTTTTCCTTTCAACTACAACACATTTCCTGTTTAGGGTGTGATTTTCTTTGAAAGCTACAACAAGTGGAGGCTAGATCTATTCATATCTAGGCCATACTAGTGCCTCTTTTCAGTGGGAAAGTCATATATTCCATTGGAAAGAGTGTATTAGCTGATTGGAGCTTCAGATCTACATCTTGGCATCAGTCCAAACTCTACATCAATCCTACAGTGCATTTTATGTCCCTGGACTGCGTTATTTGCAAGTGAGGATTTGCAGGGTGTTTTGGCAACTATTTGGAGGAGAGATCTCTGGTGTGAAGGAGTCTTCCTTACACTGTGGTGATCCATGGATTAACCATATAATCCATGTATGTTTCATATATGATCTATTCATAGATGTATTTGCTTCCAAAATTCTGAATCATTCTGTAGATTTGCTGCAGTAGATCTCAGATCTACTCCATGTACTTCATTTTTTGCTGAAAACCCCAAGGGGATATGAAAGAGGAGCCTTTCTAGTGTACAGATCTGATATGAATCTAAATTTTTGTACACAGATCGGCTCTAGATCTGACATGTAATCATCAGCAGTTGCATCTTAATAAAATAACGCTATCAAGGCAGTTTTAGTCATTCATGTGGTTGCAGCACCTCTTTGGAGGGCATTTCTTTTATATATGTCTTGTATTTTCAGCTATACATATCATGGGCTTCATTGTACATCTGTTTTGCTGCTATAAATACTATTGAAGGATATTTTATTGGCCTCCTGCTCCTGCTCTAGTGAATCTACGTTATTTTCTGAGCAGTCTCGTTGCAGTCCCTTATTGGGCAATTTCTAGCCATACTAGGTGTGGGGAGATCTGTTTAACCCACCTAGAGTGATTGTTTCTTGATCCCCTCTTGTATTTTGGTCTCATATAGTTATATATAGGGGATTCAAGTGTTGGTTTCCATTTCTGTAGCATCCATTCCTGGAAAATGTGTTTTCCAGTCATGCCTTGCTGACAGTTCCCATTTGGAATATTACATTTTGCATGTACTTTTGTAACCCTTCTACTTACCTCGGCCCATTTATCAGGACCCATCACTGCTTCCTTTTTGTGCCTCATCATATATATAAAGAAACCAATTTTTGTCCCAAGCTTCTTGTAAATATCAAGAAATGATCTTAGAGGGTGCGCAAATATTTCTAAGCTTTGTCGACTCTTTGTAGGGAGCTCCAAACTCACAAGATCTTTCTTCAATTTTTAATAATGATCTATGACCTCTATAACATAAATTTTTGGACGTTTGTTTCCAAAGGAATCTCATTAGGATTATCATATGGATAGGTGGTAGTTGGCGTATGGTCTTCTTCTTGAATTTCCTTGCTTCACCTACATTTACTTCGATCAAAATTTTCACCCCCTACATCAATATAATTACATAAATATAAAAACATGTTCAAATAAATTTATACACATGAAAGATATACATGTACACATATATGTGCATATAATTCATTTACACAAAATTAATTCGGAATGTATTTAATATATATATATATATATATATATATATATATATATATATATATATATAATTTACCAAAATGATGGGGATCATGATGATTTGATCGATATTGATGACCACCCAGAGATGGTTGAGCACCATCAAGCCCAAGTACATGAGTTGATTGAGCTTGTTGACCCCTGGGAGAATGTTGACCACCCTCACGTGATGAAATAGTGAGAGAATCTTCTAAAAAAATAGAAACTATAATAAATTAATTAAGTTAAATTGACAAAAATATATTTCATATATGTATGTACATATGATTCTACCTATTTATCATTTAATTAAATGCACATAAACATATATATACCATACCATGATGATGTGAATGATGGCCCTCCATTGATTGAATTTATACTATCTTCGACCTAGTGAGAGATGCTCCTTAAAATGATGAAATTTATTATAAATTAATAAATCTAAATTGAAAAAAAATCAATTTCATATGTATGTACATATGAATATATTCAAATATCATTTAAAAACTTTCACATAAACATATATATACCAAGATCATGATGTAACGAATAAGGGACCTCTCCCAATTCATTTGATAATCTCCTCAATCCATGAGCAATCTTGTTAGAATGCATAGAAAGTTGCCCTCTATTTATGCATGAGACTCAATTGATGCTCACCTAGAAGAATCAAGTGGAAAATTCTGCGTATTTACCTGCATGCTCTATATATATATATATATATATATATATATATATATATATATATATATATATATATATATATATATATATATATATGTATATGTATGTATATATGTATGTATATATGTATATATATATATATATATATATATATATATATATCTATACATATATATACATATATATATATAAATCCCTTGAAGTTACCTCATGCATTTAAAAATATTTAAAATGATCAAGAAAAATATGAAAATCAATGCAACTATATGAGGGTTTCTTCAAAATTATTTTGTGTAAAATTTTAATTTAAATATAGTCAAGACTAAAAACACAAATGTTGAAGTGCATATTTTGAGAATTAAATACAAAATTTTCTAAAACATGTCAGGTTCACCAAATTGTGCTTACATAGTGGTGAAACACTTAGCATAGTATTTAAAAAAAGACATGGACATTAAAAACATCACATTTATAACTAAAAGACACACACATATCAAAGATATCTTATAATGTCCATCAATATATTTTGACGGATATATTCTTAACACCAATTCATCTTTCACACACAAATATTGAATTAGCATTGTCCCATACAATATATCACTAGACATCCTATTAACATTTGCATAATGTCTTATGCTAAATGATTAAAATTGACTAACAATATTTTTTGCTTCTCCGTGCATTTGTTTTAACCTCTCCTTTTTTACTAGATACACGCCTTTCATCTAGTTGCCATAAGTTCAGAATTGGTGAAGGCTACAATTCCATTGGATCCATACTCCCTGGTTGTTCTGAAGACTTCTATCAATGCAATATAATATATTTCATGTTTGTTGTCCTTCCGAGTACATTCCTTTTCCTTTGGACTACTTTGTTGAACATAATATTTCATAGCACATGCGTAATGTATTCTTTCCCTGGATTGGGATAACAAGAAAATTATATGCATAATGTCCATTTTTCAGCCATGTTTAAAGGGTTTTCTAATCCCTTTAAAAATCAAATTCAATCAAATGAATAATATATGTATTTATTGAAAATGCCTTAGCTGATGGGAGAATGATAAAAAATAAATATCTATTATGATTGAATTATGGAATATTACAAGAAGGATTTAGCCTAGAATTTAATATCTAACACTTGGATATGATGATTAACACCAACAAAGGAATATGATGAAGAAGAAATCATTATATGGACTTATGTGGGTGAATTGAGTTTGGTATGCAAAATGGATCGTTAGGACTTCTTTCCCAAGGTTTCCTTAGATACATATAATATTCCAATGTGTATATTTTGAGTCATATTTGATTTTCTAGTGTTGATAGTTCTATATATAGAAGCTTACTCTTTATAGGGAAGGATATGAAGTGTGATATATTACCTCCTAAGGGGTAACTAATTGAAGAGCTTACCCCAAAGGGGTATGGTATTGAAATAATTGGAATTTCTTTACTTACATACTTACACATCATGAATGTCCACTTAAATAAATCAAAATAATAGGTAATTAAATGATATTGAGGAATGGAAGCTCAATTCTCTAATCTCCCTCTTAAAATTCAAATTGAAAGAAAATGTACCATTATGAAAAATAATTTGTCAATTAAATGATTAGAGTTGTGATATATGGCTTGAGTGCCTGCCACAACATTCATATTTTAAATTTTGTTGTTAATTAGAGATATGATATATTGTGTGTTGTTTTCCATGTAAGTACTGCAACTATGGTTTTTTTTTGCAAGTGAATGTCCCTCAATTTTTCATTTTCGATATTTTTTTTCTAATTTTCTATTTCTCCATATTCCTCGTTTCCATTTTCTCATCATCAAAAACAAATTATGGGAGCTGGTTTGGTCTGTCTATGAGCATATATGGATGGATATGTATGTCAAACAAATTTTTTCTGCACACATAGTTTTTTTTGGATGTGAAGAATTTGATGATTTATATATCAGCAACAATTTCAAAAACTATGTTTAATGGCTTTATTTTTTGTTCAATCAGAAAAAAAACATATTTTTATTACTTTTTTGTAAATAAATTACATTTTTCACTTGGAATGGATCTTGAATATCATTCGAGTCCTTACAGGATCATGAAACGTAAAATAATAAACAATGATATCCCTAAGTGTTGTAACAAAAATATAGAGGGTAGGGGAAGAAGAAACCCCAGTCACTTGACTTCATGCTTTACAAAATTCGTGCAGGAAGAGAAGTGATGTCATGTAATTCATTAATTCTAATAACTCTAGTAAACGTTGAAAATTTAGAAACATGTTATTTTCCTAAAAAAAATCATTACACACAGAATCTAGCTCAAAAGACACGAAATTCTAAAAAAAATTCTCAAGCTGAACAGAAGTTTGCAAACATTGTTTCCATTATGAACATAAGTTTTTTTTCAACAAGGAAAAACTAATTTCTATTAAGGTAAATGGACTTAACGGTTATGACTTATTTTCATTTCTATTTGATATTTGGAATATTTTAGAATTTATAAACAATTACCAATATCATATGCGAGTATATTCTTCCCTTCATAAAGAATGATGAAATTATCCACCAAGTATAATCATATGCAAGTATAATTTTCCCTTCATAAAGAAGAATTAAAGTTGCACCAACTCTTCGTTTCACATTCGAGGGCTTTACACTTTCTCATGTTTGCTTCACAATGCTCTGTAGTTGGCAAATAATCATAGATATCAAAACATTATCTTTTCATAAATCAAATTTAAATTCGCTAAGAAAATAAATATGACAATGTACCCACCTCTTTGGTGTCACAAATCTAGCTCCACAATTGAGTTGAGCTCATCTAGTCATAATGGTAAGGTGCATCGCGTGCATTTATTTTTCATTTTTTTCTTCTTTATTTATTCTAATCATTTTGCATGTTCTTGGAAATTTTGTGAGATTTTGATGGTAGAGTGTCCCTTGCACGAGGCTTAAATTTTCAATAGATTTGTAAGAGTTTATTGCTCAAGAAATGAAATGGAACTTCATGAAGACGCTGAATATGTGATAATATGTGCAGGATATCTAGGGCTTAGAGATGGATACGACGAGTACTACAGTCATTGGAGACATGCAGATCTCAGAAGGGGGTTTGTAAATGTGTCTAATGTGTCTAAGATGGAAACTACATCAGGAGAAACAATGGAAAAGGAGTTTGATCATGGAAAGTATGGTTCTACAACTATGACCACATTCCTTGGCAATAGAGGATCCTCTCAAGCTTATGGAAAATTTCCATCTAAAGACAGTGATTGGAAGTGGATTGTTGAATTCAAAATATTTCCGACCGACTCAAAATTTAGTTGGTGGTGACAAGACTTTGAGGAAAAAAGTGGTTCTCAATGATGGGGTTATACTCTGTGACATTGGAAAGTTTAGAATGTTGGATCCACATAGAGAAGCTCATTATTATGCAACATATCTTAGGCATCTAGAACTTCAAGCTTGGGATTATTGTTGGCAAGAAGAGAGAAGTGATCCCACACATAGGATGGATAATTCTCTCAAATTCCACATGCATATCGGTAACGAATCAAGTGCAACACCAAAAGCACACATATCTACACCAAAGTCACAAGTTTCTACTCCAATTATTGATATTTCAACATTAAAGGGATCTGTTGTCACTATTTGATTAAGAGTGTCATAGGAAAAAAATAAAATTCACAAATGTTTGTAGCAACCAAAGTCTCGAATGTCTGCAAAGCTACATTTTCATCTCAGTTTGAAATGAAATATGTTCTAAAGAAAAATTTAGTAGTTTTTAAATAATATGGCTCTTCATCTTTGGAGTTATGCACTAACAACCACTATATGGGACACTATTGTGAAGTTTTAACAGGTTGCATATCATCCATTACATCAACATGAAATTGGCAATACATGTTCAACCTACATATCAGCCAAAACAATCCTATCAATGAAGGGGTATAATGTATTTTTCAAAAATTGACAATGCACAATCCTAGATAATTTCCAAGTTCAAATCATTCCAAAAATCCAAATGAGAAGAGTGCATAATCCTAGATAAATTTCCATGTGATCATTTCATTTCAAAAGTCCAAATGACAAGCAATAAAAAATTTCCCTTGAGGATAAAATCATATTTGAAAGTATAGATTCCTCAAACACGACCCTTAAAAGAACCCACAAGAGGATGAAGAAAAAATTGCATCAATCACATAAATAACTGTTTAAGAAAAAATAAAAGATGAAAATTGGCTATCCAGACATCTAAGATTTGAACATTTCAACTTCGGAGGTTTAAACCTACTACATAGGAAACACATGGTAAATGGTTTTCCACTTGTAGAAAATCTAGAAAGAATACGTGAAGGATGCATATTAAACAAATAACATAGGGAATCATTTCCAATAGGAAAGTAACTAAGGGAAAAGACACATTTGGAGATTTTCCATTTTTATTTGTGTGGACCAATGCATACAACTTGATACATGAGTATGAAAGAAAAACATGGATCTATTTTCCAAGGCATAAAAGTGAAGTGTCTGAGCACTTTTTCCAATTCAAGACTCTTGTTGAAAAACAATGTGGGCACCACATCAAAGCATTGAGAACTGATAAAGGTGGTGAATAAATTTCAAATTAAATCCTAATTTTTTTCAAGGATCATGGAATTCACAAACAATTCACAATAGGGTGCACACCTCAACAAAATGGTGTTTCGCAAAGGAAAAATATAACTATTATGGAAATGGAAAGGATTTTGTTGAAAGGAAAGATTTTTCCAAATGAATATTGGGATGAAGTGGTAGAATTTGAAACCTACATTATAAATATATTTCTAAGCAAAAGTGTAAAGAAAATGGTTCTGGAAGAATCACAACGTGGAATAAAACATAGTGTTTCTCACATGAGAGTGTTTGGACGCGTGGAATATGCATATGTCCTAGATGAGTTAAGAAATAAATTAGAAAACAACAGAGAGAAATGCATATTTTTGCATTATAGTAATGAATACAAGGCATATAATCTATACAATCCTATAACCAAAAAGGTCATAATCAACATGCATGCACAATTCATATAAGAGGAACAATTGGATGGAAGTTTGAAGAAAGAAATTATTGTAGCAACAAGTTTACCACAAGAAGATAAAGATGAATTAATAGAAACATGTACTTCTTCAATTGGGACTCCTCCCACACCTATTCAATATCAAGAATGTAGTTCTCAAGTGACACTTTCAACAAGACAAAGGATTGTCTCACGTATTCAACTAAACACTCCTCCAAGTGGACAAAAATATCATCAACACCAAAACATTTTGATGCAATGGAAACAACTCCACATTCTATAAGTTAAACTTCAAGTGACACATCACATCCAACCCTGGCAATCTCAAGAAGACAAAAAAATTTGAAGTATGAGAGATATTTATGAGAGAAATGAAGGTGAAAGTAGTGTAAGTATCCATTATCTCTTTGCTTTATATTCACTTGTAAATGATCCACTTAATTTTGAAGATGCAATGAAGGAAGTAAAATGGGTAGCAACAATGGATGAAGAAATAGATGTTATAGAAAAGAATGATACATGGGAATCACTAAGTCTTCCACAAGAAAAAATAGTCATAGGTGTGAAGTGGGTCTATAATACCAAAAGAAATGTATAAGGACAGATTTAAAGGCATAAAATAAGGATGGTTATTAAGGGATACAAAAAACAACCTCAATAAGATTATCCTGAAATCTTTGTTCCAACTACAAGAATGGGAATTTTGTGAATAGTTTTAGAAATAACAACCCAACATAAGTGGAAGGTATACCAAATGGATGTGAAATCATCCCTATTGAATGGATTATTGAAAGAGGAAGTGTATGTGAAGAATTCACCTGTTTATGATCTTCAAGGACAAGAAGACAAAGTGTATAGATTAAAGAAATCCCTTTATGGGTTGAAGCAAGCACCACAGGCATGGTACAACATAATAGACTCATATTTGTTGAACAATTCCTTTAGAAAAAGTGATAGTTATCCTACCCTCTACATCAAAGAACGTGATGTTAATATTTTAATTGTGTGATTATATGTAGATGATCTAATTTTCACAACGAGTGATGATATTCTCATTTCTGATTTCAAATAGGTCATGAAAAATGAGTTTGAAGTGACATATTTGGGGTTGTTAATGTATTTTCTAGGCATAGAAGAGAAACAAATGGAACATGGCATTTTTATTTCTCAATCAGATTATGCAATATACATTTTTAAGAGGTTAAAATTGAAAAACAATAATCCTTCTCCAACACAAGAAATCATGGGTTCGAAATTGAGTAAAGAAGATTGTACCAATAATCATAGATCCAACACTATAAAAAAACATGGTTGGAATTTTGATGTATTTGATTGCAACTAGACCTGATCTAATGTATATAGCGATTTTTTACTCAAAATTAATGGAGATTCTAAAGGAGACACATTTTTCAGTAGCTAAAATAATTCTAAGGTGTCATGATGGAACCAAGAGATATGGAATTTTGTACACTACAAAAAATGAGTTTAGGTTGGTTAGATATCTAGACAATGACTAGGAAGCAAGTATAGATGATAGAAAGAGAACATCATGCTATGTTTTTAATTTGGGTTCAGGACTCATTTCATGGGCTTCCAAGAAACAACTAGTTGTTTCTTTTTCTATAGTTGAAGTTGAATATGTAACAGAAAAAGGGTAAACTTGTCAAATAATTTGGATGAGAATAATGTTGAAGACTTAAGGCCTAAACAAGAGGAAACAACAAAAGTCCATTGTGATAATAACTCTACGATTTATTTATCCAAAATCTTAGTCTTTCACAAAATAAGTTACCATATTGACACAAAGTATCATTTCATCATAGAGTTGATCAATTATGGAGAGATTATTTTGGAGAATTGCAGGTCTCAAGAACAATATGTAGACATTTTCACCAAATCATTGAGAAATGAAAGTTTTGTACATATAAGAGACAATTTCGGCATCATGAATATCAATAGTTGTGATTAAGGGGAAGTGTTGGAAATAATCCCAACTACCACCTTCACTCTCCATAACCTTACCACAGCTTGTGTACCAAGAAATCCTATCATAGTTCTCCTTTTAGGGCTAAAATGACACATAATTAATTGAATTTTGGTTGTCATGTTTTTTTTGTATGAATGAGAATTTATGCATCCTTCAGTGTCTTCATGAAATGGATCTCCTTTAATCCTCTATATTCCTTGGTGATAGGGAGTCTTCAATGATTTAAAGTCTTGGATAGTGGTCACAAACTAGTGTCCTTTCTCTTTATCTTGATAAATCATCTTGTAATATCAGCTGAAAAAGTGTCTTTGAAAATTACTTCCTCCTTCTTCTCCTCCTTTATCATCTCACTATGACTTGATAGATTACACATTCCTACAATTCACTCATGATGGGACGACATCGATCCAAAAATACCTATCCTAAGATGACGCATTCTGATCCATAAATTGAGCCTGGAAGAAGTGACAAGTTGGGAAAGGAGGCTCAATGACTGCACAGTTGCGCAGTTCAGGAAGGCAGGGGGAACCCTTGAGCCTTGATACTACAGAGTGCATATTTTAGGATGATTGAGGGATATGACCACGTAGTTTTCGGAGTCAGTGGGGACATGCAGTAGGGATGAGAGATGGGAAAGCCAACTGCATAGTTTAGGGGGTCAAGGAGGCTTGGGTGACTGAAAAGTGCATAGTTATAAGCCTCAAGGAATGAGCCCATGTCTTGTAGTTGTGAATTGCGTAGTTCAAGCTAGGTTGGTGGCCTTAACTGTACAATTCTGGAGGTCAAGGTTAGGCCTTGGTCAAATAAACTACGCAATAGAGCAGTATTGGGAAGTGAGTATTCTGCACTACATAATTCCAAGCAACAAGTTTAGAACCAGAGGATTGAGACTACGCAGTATGCTTCTCAAGGAAGGCTTGGAGAAGTTGAGTTTCTCGGTCGAGAAGTTTTCCGTAAAAGGACTAAGTGTGAGACCAGTGAGATTGACGTGAAAATTGATGGAATTTGAATATGATTACACACTTAGCATACCTGATGACTCAAACAACATATATCATCCGAGACATAAAAATAAAGAATTTTCCTCCGTGTGACAACTTTACGACCATTTATGACAAGTGCACATAAAAGATACACTTTATGACGACCGTGATGACACTTGTGCAACGGTGCTTAGAACTTTGGAAATGAGTGTGATGGGTACTTACAAAGTTATAAAAACCCTTTTACGCAAATATTTCCTCTTTGAAACAAGCTTATACATTCACTGCGACATCCAACACACCAAAATAAGACACTTTACATATCTCACGAAAGGGGTCACACCACTTCAGAAAGAAATGAAATGAACTTCAAAGTTTGTGACAGCCATAGATAAGACCAAGGAAGGCTTCAAAATTTATTATAGGATAAAATTTTGGAGGGGATTGTAGCAGCTACAAGACTTGGTGACACAATTGTAGGATTCCATCTTCTCTTTTTTGGTTAACTTCTTTTGTGCAGGTCCTTGGATCTTCAAGGATTATTTATTCATCGTGCAGATTACTTTGGTTTCCCCACTTACCCAGTGAATAGACCAAGTCCCCATCATGCCACTTCGTTTTAAATCAACAAAGATTCAACTTGATCACAAAGTTTCAAATAGGGAGAGGGTAATGAAGCTTCTGAGTTTAATATCTTTAGAGTATAATCTTTGATGTTTCTCTACTGCCAGTAGGCCTAGACAGTACCTCGGCAAAGTCACTTCAGCAACATAAACATTGCTACGTTTCCAGTGATCCTGAATAGTAACCCGACAAAGTTTCTTGATTTACATCTCTACTTGGGAAGTCTTTCTCTTCTTTCACCTTTATATATTTTTTTGAAAAGAGGGTTGTGCATTGGAACTTGTTTATTTTTTTGGGCAGAAGACGGATCCCAACTTATTGAGAGTAGGAGAGGTTGTTCCTTTAGATAATTATATGGGTTCCTATGATTTAGTTTTTCTCATTTAGAAGTTCCCCTTCTCCCCTTTTACTGGTTGGATAAGCATGAAAAAACCAAAAAAAAAAGAACTGAATATGGGCACAAGGTTTCCCGGATAGACACGTGTTCATGGTTTTCCCAAGACTCTCCTTATGGATGGATCGTATTTTCCGTCGGAACTTCATTGGCCAAAAGATATAACCATTACAAGGAAGGTGGATCAAAGGTTAAAAAAATGTTGAAGTGTCACAAGGATCCTTAGACTTCATCCACACACACAATCTCAGAAACCAACACAAGAACAACACTTTATTCACAAGACAGAAGAAACAAAGCAAACAACAGGAATGAAAACAAGAAAAAAAAATCATACTATGTACATAGTGTAGGGAACAACCCCATATTTTCATTGAAAATAGTGCTTGAGATATTGGCCATTGACGGGGATAGAGTCAGTCTTCCCACCAAGTGATTGAAGATGATATGTGAGTTGGCCAAGCTTCTTGTGCATAATAAATGGTCCTATCCAAAGGGATTGAAACTTAGTGTGTTTTCCTTTGTCTTCATGGGATTTAGCCAATTTCAAGACAAAATCACCCACACTAAATTCGTTCTTCCCTAAATTTGAATAGTGTGATCCACTAGAAACTGGCCCACACAACTTTGTGTCCTGTCGTTTTTCCTGCAAAGTGTCCTCCAGGTGATCTGTGGTGGTGATCACGCAACACCTTCTCTGAATCATGTGTATATGAATGCCTAAAAAACACTATGTTATGGTGCTTCCTAAAATTCACCACTTGTGTCAACTGATACGATATAATTTATATCCTAAGTTCCCTCTTCTGTTGTGTGGAAAAATGGGAGGGCATGGTTCCATGCTCAAGATGTTGGCACAAATCTGTGTATCAAGAGCTTGTGCTAATAGTTAGGAAAGAAATTTTTATTTCATCAGGTTCCATGACTAGAACTTGGCTACATCCTGAATATCCCGAAAGAAAATAAAAAGTTTGAGGACCCAATACTGTTTGCAAAAAATATGCCCTAGATGGAACAGGGTAGTTGTGCTTTCCCAAGGTGCGATTAAGATTTCAGAAATCAATACAGAAACGAACTTCCCTCGACTTTTTTCTAACTGGGGCTGAGTTTGACACCCAAATTGAGTGTCACGCCTAATAGATGATCCAAACATCCAACAAATTTCTTAATTAATTCTAGATAAGGGGTTCAAGCATGGGGTGTACTTTCAGTACCTTTTTCTTAAACTACTTGGACCCCTTCCTTATTGGTGTGACGTGTTAGATGATTTGTGTGTTATAAGTTTTCAGCTCTTCACATGTCGACGTAGGTACATCTCGACATTGATTAAATAAGCAAGTGAAGGTTTTTCGCTCCTGCGGTGTACGAAAAGTACTGAGATTCACACATTTCAGACCCTTTCATGTTCCCAAGTCGATTTGTTTACATGAAGCGATTCAGCAGGTCGTATAATTTTTCGAAATATTCCACATCCTTGGGGGTGAGGTTTTATTTACCCTTGTTGGTTTCATCCTGCAACGCTTCTTTTCTGCTCATCCTCATTGATCACTTCTTATTTGAGTATGTCAACGCTTGCCATGAAGCACAGTATTTTTTGGTCATCTTCGCAAACATGTGAATAAGCAATATGGTCGAGGACAGATGGTTTGTAAAAAAATTGAAAAAAAAAACCATCCCTCGATGGTGAAAAACTAACAACATTATTGGCGAATGTATTTGTAGCTGCATTACGGATTCTTAGAACAGAAAGAATAATAAAAACTTGTAAATGAAGAATTAAACACCATACCTTTTGTTGATAAACCTTCATATGAGGTGAAACACAGTGAATGGTATTACGTACCTATCGTATGACTATTTACGAATCACGTACTAATTTTAAGTACGTGTCATTGAGGTGAATGGCTCTTCCTAAGCTCAAAACGAGTGCTTCATATTAAGCAGTGTTGTTTGTGCACTCAAATTACAAGCCGCCTGAGATGAAGTATTTCTTTCATGACGCATTTACCAGAACACAACCGGCTCTAGTCCCTTCCTCTATTTTTGAACCATCAAAGTAGAGAGTGCACAAATAATATTTACAAGGGTTGTGAACTACACTAGTACAAGAATTACTGTTACCACTACTAACTGTACATAGGTCATTTGCACTAGTTGGACTAGGAAGGAGCTCTAACTATGTTTCTAGTGGGATTGGGGATGGTTGTGAAAGATAGCACCCGATTTGTGTCTCCAGGAAGCAATTGTCAAACATAAGTTCTGCGAAGGCCATGGGTTCATTATTTCCATTCAAGGGATTCACGTTATGTTTCATGTATCTTTCCGAGTCTACTTAAATATGGTTGTTTTTTCCCTTATACAGAAGCCATAAGTGTGACCAGTCTGTATCAAAGTATCCTTGTAGCTTTCTTGACAAATCTCTACTTAACAACAGTCCATATTATTTCGGTATGTCCATAATTACTATGTTTATGAATTTTTGAACTCGTCTATCAGATGACAAGTGAATGATCACATATCTCAGTTCACCGATTGCATGGCCAAGAGTTATGTCTAGATAAATAATATGTGCATCATTTTTTCTCCATGTTTCTTTGATTTTATTTTCTATAAACAATGACATTACATTTATTGATGCATTAGAATCAACCAAGAAATTGTGTACATTGAAATTAAATATTTCGAATGTTAAGAGAAAAGGAGGGTAGAGTGTGTTTACTTCCAATGTTAAAGAATGAAGTATTGATTGGAGAGAATTGGAATACATACTTGATCCCTTGTCTGAAGGGGAAATATTACCTGTAGAAAATGACCCAAGTGATCCTGAAATAATTTCCCGCTGGTTTGTGATATTTTTTAGCTCGAACAATGAAATGTTCACACGAACCTTCTTCATGTCTTCCACTATGTTATAGTCCACAATAGGGAGATGGGCCAAAGTATCTGGGGGAGCAACCTGATTTTTATCTTCCGAAGCAATGATATTATCTTTATTGTTTGCGAAAGTATTTTTTGCTGAGGAAACTTTCCCGGACTTGCTCTGAGTGTTTTTCACTTAGTTGATTGGTGGCCTAATTTTCCTTAACAAGGCTTCTTTGAATTTATTCTTTGTCGACGACGTTGTAGTTGTCGACTCTTGGCTCCTTAAATTGTATTGATTTGACTATGGCTAGGCCGGGGTTTCACTAAGAGGCTATTTCTCTGTTTTTTTCTTTTGGGCTACAAGTACACAGTTGAACATGTTTACTACACGCCAAAAACTTGGAGTCTCGTTGGGTGTAGCATCTTGTTCCTTTTCTTCTTTGTCTCTATCTTCTCATTAGCAAGTATTGTATTGTAGAAGTGCACATAAATAGAGCTCATGGTGTGATTGCATTATGGGCATGTTTTCTCGAAATGATAATATTGATTGTACAAACAATATTTGTTCATGCCCATGTTTTCAAGATTCAATGCCACGTTTGAACTCTCTGCAGTTTTTTCCGGTTGATTAGTATTGCTACCCGAATTCACAGTTATTTTAATAGATTGAATCATGGAGAATTTCTACTGAAAATGCTCTCACTTGATCTTTTCTTAAGTTCTGCTAACTCAGTTGATATATTTTTAATCATGCGGGTCAAGTTATCAAGATCAGATGACTCCTTTTCTTTTGCCTTGTTTACTAAGGCCTGAGACCTTTTACTTGTATCTTTAGATTCCTTTGTTAGTTCATCATCTACAATGAATCCAATGGTGCACAATTATTTCTCAACCATTATTGATTCTTCAAATTTTTTTGAAAGTGATGGTTTCACAATGTGGTTCATGAACTGTGCAATGCTTTTTGGTAAGGCAGAAGTGTAGTAAACCTTTGTGACGAAGTCATGAGGTTTCATGCCTTCCAGAAATGTATTCAAGACACGATTGAACCTCTAATTTAAATCTTTCATCTTTTCTTTTGGCTCCATTTTTAGGCTACCTAACTCTTTCAACAACATAGCAGGGGTATTTTCATCAACAAATTTCTCAAGAAACATTTTCTCCCTCTAATTCTGGATGGAGTTTGGGGGAAAACTGTGGTACCACATGGTTGCTCTACCATCCAAGGTACATGGAAAAAGTCTATATGATATGTCATCATAGCGTACCTCAAGTGTTTTCATATGTAGGTAGAAATTTTCCAACTAGTCTTTCGCTTTAACCGTTCAGTCAGGCTCATGCTCCATCAAAATATTTTTTGGGTGCCTTGGAATTTTATGCAGTACACCCAGATGTGCAAGTGGACCCTGAGACATCCAATCCAGATCTTGGTTTGCCATGTCTTCGTCTTCGTCCTACTCCTCTTATTTTTCAGTATATAATAACTCCTTTTCCTTTGTCACTGCCTAACCCGTGGGAGGTTATACCTGAAAGTATCAATTTATCTCGTTCACCACCACTAAAAAATCGAATTTCTTCTACGTTCTCCGCTGAGACTGTTAACTCTTCGAGGCTAGAAAGAACCACGTCTTCCAAGGTGGAGACCGCTACTCCTGTAGAGGTAGTATTGTTTTTCTTTAGAGAATATGAAAGATTGGATATTCCCTGCATCAATCCAATTGCTTTTGCGAACTAACGGGTTATGGTACAGATAGCCTGAATCTGATTGTATGAGATTTCAAAAGTTTACATGGGCTGTGTTTTAGGAAGAGTCACCAAATACAGGAGCACAAGAAAGGGTGGTAGAGTGGATGTTGTTCCCTTGATCAAAAGATGTAACTTTAGGGTCGGTGGGTTTATGAGCCATAAAAAACCATTTTTCCTCCTTCGAGTGCTAGAAATGTTGACGATGGTCGACTTGCAACCTTTCAGGGGGATCTCTGTGATACAAAGTCTCAATTAGACCTCACGTCATTTGGTGTAGGATTCCCAAATGAAAAAAGGCCATGTTTCCTTATTCTTAAATATATTCCTTGGATCTTACTGTCAGCAAGAGAGAGATGATGCAAATCTACTTTCACAAGGCAAGGGGGGTAAGTGTATGATTTCAAGTGTGTCAAGGTTCTTCTACTACAAAAGGTGAGAAAGAGAAAAAGTGAGCCTCTAAGAGAGAGGTAATATTACCACTTAGGAAGAGACACACCTGAACCAAAGGGATTCCATATAACACCTAGTGGAATAGTCCACAACAAATGCAACGATCATTACACACAAAAAATTAAGAAAGGTTTCTTTAATATCCTATAGAATAGTCCACAAGGATCAGAAAAAAATTACACACACAGTAATATGAGAAAGATATTTCTATTATCCTACGGAACATTCCACAAGGATGGGATAGTAGTTAAAAACATTACAACACATTCTCAACAAGATGTGCAGTAAAATAAACAAAATATTTCAACTATCTTAGTACCTGTGAAAAGAAAACATGAAGTATAAACATCCGCAGAATAGTCATGCATGAAGAACATGTTGACATTGAAAGGCTTATCTTATTAAGTAAAATTTTTGAGAAACATATATACAATGAACGTCACTATCTCCAATAGTGGAGTGTTGCAGCCAATCCTTGTTCCACAAAAGAACTAGATATTCTCTCTATTGCTTTGTTGGTGGAGCCAAGGTGAAACATATTTTTCTCATACAATGAGGGAGTATATTTAACCAAAGGTGACTCTTTGACTACCCTCATCACTATTTTACTTCCCATGACTTTTAAACGTACATGACTCTTTACATTCATATGTGTCCTTTGGACTTCCACTTTACAATACATTTGATTAAAATGGACATGATATACACTAGTGATTTGGCACCGTGACCACTCATGACATGACATGACATGACATGACAGTGTTGACATGGACTACTTGATGACATGGAAATGTCAAGCCATTACTACTACTAAGAGATGAGTGTCTTCATGATATATCTCTCCTTTACTCTTCCATATGCTTTTTTGATAGGGAGTCTTAAATGATTTCAAGTCTTGGATAATGGTCGCAAACTAGTGTCCTTCCACTTTCTCTTTAACAATAATCTTGTAATTTCAGATGCAAGAGTGTCTTTGAGCATGACTTAATCATTTTTATCCTCCTTTATTGTCTCTCTATGACTTGATAGAGTACATTTTCTTGAAATTCACTCATGACGGGATGACTTCAATCTAAATAACCCTAGCCTAAGATGATGCATTTTGATCCATAAACTAAGCCCTGAACAACTAATAGGTTAGGCAAGGAGTCTCAATGATTGTGTAGCTACGTAGTTCAGGTAGGCAAGGGGCATCCTTGAGCCTTGAGAGTGTGTAGTGTGCAATTTAGGCTGGGCTGAGGGACATGACTGCGTATTTTTCAGAGTCAGTGGGGACAGGCAGGAGGGATGAGAGATGGGAAAGCCAACTGAATAGTTCAGAAGGTCAAGGAGGCTTGGTTGAATACACAATGAAAATTTCTAAGGCTCGAGGGATGAGCTTGCATCTTTTATTTGCGAATTGCACAATTCAAGCTAGGTTGGAGGTCCTAACTACACAATTTTGGAGGTCAAGGTCGGGTCTAGGTCACAGAAACTATGCAATGGAGCAGTCTTGGGAAGCCAGTACTATGAATTTCATAGTTCCAAGTAACAAGGTCACAAATAGAGGACTAATATTATGCAGTGCGCAACTTATGGAAGGCCTAGAGAAGCTAAGCTTCTCGGTCAAGAAGTTTTTCGAAAAATGACGAAGTGTGGGACCAGTGAGATTGATGTGACCATTGATGGACTCTGACTATGATCACACACTTAACATAATTGATGACTCAAACAACATATATCATCTGAGACATACAAAAAAATAATTTTCCTCCGTGTGACAACTTTATGACCAGTTAGGAAAAGTGCAACATCAAAGATACACTTTATGACGACCGTGATGACACTTGTGTGATGACGCTCAGAATTTTGGAAATGAGTGTGATGGGTAATTTAAAGTTTATAAAAAATCATTTACTCAAATATTAACTCTTAAAAAAAAGCTCATACATTCACAGGGAAAACCAACATGCCAAAATATGACACTTTTCCTATCTCGCGAAAGGGGTCACAACACTTCAAAAAGAAATGAAATGAACTTCAAAGTTTGTGAAATCCATAAACAAGACCAAGGAAGGCTCTCAAATTTAGTATAGGCTAAAATTTTGGAGGGGTTTGTAGTGGCTACTATTATCACCAAAATAGGACCCTGATAGGCTGCTCATCAAGTCAATCTCAATGTAACTATTTCAAACCAATCTTTTGGTTGAGGCTTAGCCTCCTCAACCTGAGAGGGCTCTCTCAATAGGTTTAAGATTTTTTATTAAGGATTAGATGCCAACTCTAGGAATAAAATGGATAAAAGTGAATAAATGGTTGAATTACTGATTAAAAAACATCTATTGGGCTATGGAGTCAAGATATGTTTCAACAAAACATCAACATCTGCTCAACATGGAAGTCAGGGCACTTAGAGTTTTAGGTTTATAAACAAAACAGTAACACAATGAATAACAACACAGTCTACAAACATGTGAAGGAAGTTAGAGAATTTTCCAATGAATTCTAATTAACACATGTTCATACAACTGTAAATAGGTAGATGAGGAAAGCCATAGAGATATCAAACACCAAAAACTCTTTGTGAATCTTGAGTAGTAAAGCCAATCTGTATTAAGCTGAAAATACAGAGTCTGCTACAATAACATAGTTTGCTTGCTAATGAAAAATTCCAACCTTGAGGAATTTGACCTCATGCTACATATAGAGTCTTTACAACCTTGGATTCTATGATCCATCATCAGAGGAATTCGAATTCTATCTTTGACACTTATTCTATTCATTGAAACCAACTCTTAATTGCAAACTGACAGCTATTTGTCTTTTAGGAGTCCTAATACAAATAGGAGTGAAACTCCTAAAACATGTTTCAAAAACCTTATCTAAGACTTAAATACTTCCTTTGACAGTTGCAACTTCATGAGGTCGAATTTGGTGATGCCTCTAGCCTTGTTGTAAACCTGCTGACTCATGTCTTAACTGACCTAAAAACCAGGGAACATGTTTCCTGCATTTTAGCCTTTATCCTTCATGCTGATCTTCAAATCCTTTTTTGATAGCGATGTCGATTAATTTAGATATGTGACATGTTCTATCATTTCCTTGAAAATTCACCCTCCACTTCTTCACAAAGAAACCTCCAAAACAGTATAAAGGAGATAGGGTATGACTGCGCTACGAAAATAGCAGTTGTTTTCGTAGCGCAAAATTTGCATTACTATAAAACATTCCTTTAACACCTTTTTTATTCTGATTTGAAACTTGGATCTTCATTTATGACCTTTTTCTACCTACCAACAGAAAAAAAAAAATTTGAAAATCAGCTATTTTTACCCCCAAAACACTTATGAAACATGCCCAAAATTCACCTACAGCGGGTTCGTAGCGTGCTACGAAACTGCTATGTATGCCTCTTTTACACATTTTTTTCAAAGTTTGCAGTCTTAAGGGCATTTTAACTTTTGAAATTATTTCCATAGATCTTAACAAGTAGAAAAATTTGACTTTGAAATATTCTTCCCTCAAATAGTAATCTCCTTGTTTATGACAAAACTGATTTATAATTTGTCACTTACTGCCCTGTTTTTATTTGAAAAATAGGTGTTGAGACAGAGATTTTATCTTCTCACCCATAATTTATTTTTCAAAAATGAAGGAGGCTTTTGGATAAAAATATGTCTTTAACAAAAACCTCTCTTTGGTTTTTGAAATACTTCTCCTACTGACTAGAAACTGTCTTTGAACAACATGTGTAAAACTGGAAAATTCTGATTTCTGAAAATATGGCTTCAAAGACATCCTTGTACCTCCCAACTGGTACAAATTGTGAGAAAAATGAGATAGGTTACTGTATCGGAAGATTTTATGAAGAAAAACCTCTTTCCAAATTCAAAATACCATTTCTTGTGGCCAGAAACTAATCATGAAGTTGACTACTAAAACCAGAAAACATAGTTTTTCTCTCAATGACTTTTAGCAATTTCGTAGTGCAATTTGAGTGATCAATTTGTCCCACCTCATAATTAATTTGAAGAAAATAAGAGAGGTTTTTGTAGTTAAGTATGTTAGGAAGAAAAACCTCTTTCAGGTTTCAAAAATTAGTTTTTCGTTGCTCAGGAACCCCTTTGGAAGTTGACTACTAAAACCAAAAAACAAAGTTTTTTTATGAAAAAGGTTGTTTCAACAATTTCGTAGCGCAAATCACCTTTTTTGAACTAGATGCGCTACGAAAGCGTGGATTCTTGTATGATTGCAAAAATTTTAACCCCAAACCTAATGGAATGACTTCCTAATGGATTATGGGACCTTTAAACCATGGAATAAGGTTGTTAAATTTTGCTTGGAAATGAAAATGAGACTTTTGAGACTCTAACCCTATCAGCTACCCTTTAAAGAATGAAATTGCCTAATCACCTATCTAAGACCATGACTAAAACAAGGTAAAATTTCAGAGTTTATTAATCATGGAGTGGACCTAGAAGACTTCATTTGAACTTGTAATATGACATATCCTTTACCAATGACTTAAAATGACTTCTAAACCTCCTTGAAATCATGACCAAAAGTAGAGTTGACACAATGATGTTTTGAAAATTTTTGGGTGATAACAGTGGCTCCACTTGGGATAGTGTGCTCCTGTGGTACACTAAGATTTGGTAGCTCCAGTGTTGCAATCCATTTCTTTAAAATAAACTCTGAAATTCTGCCCAATCTGCTTCAAACTGTACCTACTAAAAATGCTCAGTCAACCTTGAGCTTATTTGCACATTCCTACCTACCCTATCAACTGCAAACTTCATTCAGCTCAATCAATATGAAATTTCCAATGTAGCCAGTCATTTGTTTTATTTCAAATTTGAGTTGTTTGACTGCATTGGAACTCGAAGCAACTATGATATTGTGATGACCACTGCCACTGAAATTGTAACTGATCTTCATAGTAAAAATAAAACTAAAACACTGGAGTGTAAAACTCTTCCATGTATTTATCTATAGGATCCCTGAAAACATGAACAACTTGATGATCCTCATAACATCCTGTAACTTCTAAATACTGAATAAAACTCAAAGAATGTTTACAACAATCTTTGAACAGCAATAAGGGGGGATGACACTCTTTATACATCTCATAAAATTCATCGTGAAAATTAGCAAGAGAATATAATGAACCATTTGCTAAACCTTTATACCAATACCATGATTTTCGTTCTAGAGTGGTCATAAACATCTTCATAAGACAATCTTCAGGGATCTTAACCTTAAGACTATGTACATGTAGATGAAACCTAACCAAATGAAGAGCATCATTGTCTTTATTTTCATCTTTGAATATTGGAAGATCATCTAACCAATCAACCTTTGGCATAGGATCTGGAAAACTAGGGATATGAGACCAATTCATAGGAGCATACTTGGCATTCATTCTTGCAATGGAACTCATCTTGAAACTTCATCAAGCTACTGATCTTATAGCAGTGGAGTCACCTTCCAATTTTATTATTTTATGTGTGGAGTCGCCAAGGTAATTCTGCAGCCTCGAACAGATTCTGAGCTCCTGCTACCTTCAAGAGTTCAGCTTCATGATTTTTCGAGAGATGTATATCTTTAGACTCCCGGCAGACACACCAAAATGTTATCACCAAAATAGGACCCTGATAGGCTGCTCATCAAGTCAATCTTAGTGTAACTATTTCAAACCAATATTTTGGTTGAGGCTTAGCCTCCTCAACCTGAGAGGGCTCTCTCAACAGGTTTAAGATTTTTGATTAAGGATTAGATAGTTAACTCTAGGAATAAAATCGATAAAAAGTGTATAACTGGTTGAATTACTTATTAAAAAACATCTATTGGGCTATGGAGTCAAGATATGTTTTAACAAAACATCAACATCAGCTCAACATGGAAGTTAGGGCACTTAGAGTTTTAGGTTTATAAACAAAACAGTAACACAGTGAATAACAACACAGTCTACAAACATGTGAAGGAAGTTACAGCATTTTCCAATGAATTCTAAGTAACACATGCTCATACCACTGTAAATAGGTAGATGAGGAAAGACATAGAGAGATCAAACACCAAAAACTCTTTGTGAATCCTGAGTAGTAAGGCCAATCTATATTAAGATGAAAATACACAGTCTGCTACAATAACATAGTTTGCTTGCTAATGAAAAATGCCAACCTTGAGGAATTCGACCTCATGCTACATATAGAGTCTTTACAACCTTGGATTCTATGATCCATCATCAGAGGAATTCGAATTCTATCTTTGACACCTATTCTACTCATTGAAACCAACTCTTAATTGCAAACTGACAGCTAACTGTCTTTTAGGAGTCCTAATACAAATAGGAGTGAAAATCATAAAACATGTTTCAAAAACCTTATCTAAGACTTAAATACTTCCTTTTATAGTTGCAACTTCATGAGGTCAAATTTGGTGATGCCTCCAGCCTTGTTCTAAACCTGCTGACACATGTCTTAACTGACCTAAAAACCAGGGAACATGTTTCCTGCATTTTAGCCTTTATCCTTCATGCTGATCTTCGAATCCTTTTTTTCTAGCAATGTTGATTAATTTAGATATGTGACATGTGCTGTCATTTCATTGAAACTTCACCCTCCACCTATTCACAAAGAAACCTCCAAAAGAGTATAAAGGAGATAGGGTATGACTGCGCTACGAAAATAGTTGTTGTTTTCATTGCGCAAAATTTGCATTACTATAAAACATTCCTTTAACACCTTTTTTCTTCTACTTTGAAACTTGGATATTCATCTATGACCTTTTTCTATCTACCACCAGCAACAAAATTTGAAAATCAGCTATTTTTACCCCCAAAACACTTATGAAACATGCCCAAAATTCACCTACAACAGTTTCGTAGTGCGCTTCAAAACTGCTGTGTATGCCTCTTTTACATAGTTTTTTCAAAGTTTGTAGTCTTAAGGAAATTTGAACTTCTGCAATTATTTCCATAGATCTTAACAAGAAAAACAAGTTGAATTTGAAATATTTTTCCCTCAAAAAGTAATCTCCTTGTTTATGACAAAACTGATTTATAATTTGTCACTTACTGCCATGTTTTTATCTGAAAAATAGGTGTTGAGACAGAGCTTTTATCTTATGACCCATAATTTATTTTGCAAAACTTAAGGAGTTTTTTGGATACCAATCTGTATTGAACAACAACCTCTCTTTTTTTTTTTAAATACTTCTCCTATTGCCCAGAAACTATCTTTGAACAACATGTGTAAAACTAGAAAATTCTAATTTCTGAAAATATGGCTTCAAAGAAAGCCTTGTGTCTCCCAACTGGTAAAAATTGTGAGAAAAATGAGATAGGTTACTGTAGCAGGGGCTTTTATGAAGAAAAACCTCCTTCAGAATTCCAGAATACCTTTTCTTGTGGCCAGAAACTTATCATGAAGTTGACTACTAAAACCAGAAAACATAGTTTTTCTCTCAATGACTTTCAACAATTTCGTAGCACAAGTTGAGTGATCAATTTGTCCCACCTCATAATGAATTTGAAGAAACTGAGAGAGGTTTTTGTAGTTAAGTATGTTTTAAAGAAAAATCTCTTTAATTTTTCAAAAATGAGTTTTCAGTTGCTCAGGAACCCCTTTGGAAGTTGACTACTAAAACCATAAAACAAAGTTTTTTGATGAAAAAGGTTGTTTCAACAATTTCGTAGCGCGCTACGAAAACAACGTTTTTGTAGCGCAAATCACCATTTTTGAACTAGCTGCGCTACAAAAACGTGGATTCCTATATGATTGTGAAAATTTTGACTCTAAACCTAATGGAATGACTTCTTAATGGATGATGGGAACTTTAAACCATGGAATAAGGTTGTTAAACTTTGTTTGGAAATGAAAATGAGACTTTTGAGACTCTAACCCTATCAGCTACCCTTTAAAGCATGAAATGACCTAATCACCTATCTAAGACGATGACTAAAACAGGGTAAACTTTCAGAGTTTATTGATCATGGAGTGGACCTAGAAGACTTCATTTGAACTTGTAATATGACCTATCCTTTACCAATGACTTAAAATGACTTCTAAACCTCCTTGAAATCATGACCAAAAGTAGAGTTGAGACAATGATGTTTTGAGAATTTTTGGGTGATAACAGCTACAAAACCATAGAATTATATATATTTGAGAGTTGTTACCCCATTTGTGACACATCATAAGGGATAATTCACATCAGCAATACCTCTATGGTTTTGTGTGGTTCTAAGGGAAGAGAAAGGAGAGAAGGAAATCCAATTTTTAGAGAGGGTTTCTCTGTGTTTCTCTGGGAACCAACAACTTAAGGAAACTATCTGATTGGAGAAGCTTAGGGAACTAGTGTAGGGTTGTTAGTGTGCCTTAACCAGAATGGTACAAGATCAGAACCATAGGCAAGAGGGCAGTAGCAGGGAGTTGCAGATGATCTCTTGGTGATGAGTGTATGCTAGGTGGATTGGTGTACTAGAAGAGGACTGTTGAGGAGTCTGTTAGTAGCCATGTGGAAGGGCATCCATAGGTGTTGGATGTCCTAACTAAGAGAAGTTTCTAGAATAGGATTGGTCACTCGTGGTCTATTGGAAGGCAGCGTGAGAGTGGACCAAGTGTAGACAGTGCATTAGACATTTATGGTTTGATAGAAGACAATGTGATAGTGCTTAAGTTGGAACCTGGTGTGAACCATATTTATGGACTTAGGTGGTTGATAGAGTGGAAAAAATTGATCTCATGGTTTGATCAGCCAGAGGAGCAGTTGAGCACCCACAACTTGTGTGTGGAGAAGGACTTCTACAAAAGTTGATGGGAATTCCTCCTAGTCTGTGTTTGTTGTGGGATATGGAAATCTTACATTTATAGATGGAAACCCTCCATGCCATAAGTTGGTCTTCATTAGAGAAGTGCAGGAAGACCATAGTGGGCTAAATTCCTTGAGTAGTTGAGTAGTAGTAGTGGGAATATTGAGAGTTGTGAACAAATCGACAAGAGTCTCAATGGGGTTTCCCCTTGATGGACTAAGGCACAACTAGAGATCATATTGACAACTATGATTCAATAGCCATAAGGACTTGGAGCATTGATATAGGAAGGAGGTGGAGATCAAGAGCTAAAGGACCAGACAGGTACAGGGTACGACCGAGGGGAGCTGTGAAGTCAACTACATCATCGATATGGTCATAGTATTGTTTTTAGGGTAGATTGGTTGTCGATGGACTGACACGAAGCCCCAGTTTTGTATTATTGTACTAGTGGATGTATGAGGGTCATTATCCCTATTACAGGTGCCCTAGAATGTTGTATTATATGTTGATAATATAATGAAGTTGGGTTACATATATTGTTGTTAATGTTCATATTGTGCACGTTATTGGTTTAATACATTATATTGTTCCGCTGTGCTAAGTAGCTTTGTTGAGATTCTTGGTTTGGTAGCATCATATATGTTAAGATTCTATCCTAGACACCAGGGTCATGGAAATTCAACATGGTATCAGAGCATGCACGAGCTACTTTGATGGAGAGTAAATTAGAGTGTGTAGAGTGTAGAAACGCAAATGGATTTGTGGGTGTCTAGATCATGGAGTTGGGGGTTCAAATGAAGACATGGATATGTGGTCTTGACTGGCTTGGCAATGATATTTGATGGGAGTTCTGGTGGATTCATGGAGACCCCAGTGAACAAAAATTTGTTGTAGGGCATATTGTTGATCATGGACTTTCGTTGATTTGTCATGGATGGTTGGGATAACTCAAGGATTTATTTAGCATGGAATAGATCCGTATGATCGAGATTAATTCATGTGATGGACTACAGATTGGAAGGTTAGATTCCCCATTGGATCATGATGTTGCATATATGATATTGGATGGGTTTACATGAGTGGTATCTGATCCAAGAGGATGAGTGCTTGCAGTACTGAGCCAGTGGAGACTGTGTAGGCTCATAGGGAGCAACCATATGTAGGTTTGGGATCTTCAAGTTCAAATTTGATGAGGAAGAGGCACTACCAAGATTGTCGAGTTCATTCTACAGGGTATGTTGTAGTGATGTACACCAGATGGGATAGTGTCTCCAGATGATGATGGTTACTTCCTAATCTTGTAAGTACCTCGGCCTCTAAGAGGGAGTGTTGATATTTGTAGCTTGGGAGGTACTCCAAACCTTTAGGATCGAGGGTTTGGAGGAAGGAGCTCCACAAGTAGCCTTGTGGGAATGTAACCCAATCTTGGGGTTTTGCACCCATTGATGTTTGGGCCCAAAACGTGATGATTTTGTTGCATCTGATGTATGGGGATGATAGTATATGATGAGATGAATCCAATGCATCGAGAATCCTCCAATTCCATGTTGTCCTTGAAGAGAAATGATTTTTTGAAATTATAAGGGTATTATTGCTTGGGCATAAATGTCAAAGCTATAGGTCAGGTATGTTGGGTAGGGTCCAAATCACTTCAGGGTTGAGTAAAAGACTCCATATTTTGAGCAAATGGAGTGCGCAAGCTAGAAAAAAGAATTCAATCACGCGGCCCTTTAAAGGCTTCACGCGGAGTGGTAGGAGTATTAGGGGCCTTGGGGCGAGTCAAAGGCCCTCTTTTTGTAAAGGGATGGGTTTTTTTGAGTATTTTGAGCTCCTACCATGGTTTGCGGACCATGGTATTGTAACAAAGAATTCTATATAAGGATATGTATTAGTGAGTCAAGAAAGCATAACTTAGAATTATGATATCACCTGATTATGCATTTATTTCTATTTTTCTATGTTTGAGGTCTACAGGAAGCCTCTGCGGCTGTGTATGCAGAGGCCTTAGAAGGTATGCAGCTGTGTGTGTAGACCTCTGTAGCTAAGTGCGCAGGGTGATAAAGGATTATAACTGAAGGATCTTGATAATAAAGGATAACTTGAAGACATATATGTGTATTTACTATGCATTTTTATGTTATCTGTTTTATGAGTTATCTGTGCTAGATTAGGGTTTTCTGTATATTTACTCTATGATTGCATCGAGAAGGGTTAATAGTGTTTTATATGTTGAATACTTCATTTTCGAGTAGAAAGGAACAATGTGCAAGATGATTTATAGAATAATTGAATAATTTTTTTCATAGAAATCTAATGGTTCATCGAAGCTTGGATTGGGCCCTAAGTAGAGATAAGGCTTAAAACCAACACTCCATAATCCCTCTGGGTGCATAAACCTGGTTCTAGCATCCCCTAATATTGCCTCGGGTGAGACTACGGTCTGCGCAATAGATCGTTGTTGAAAGGGCCGATAATAGAGTGTATTTTTGGTAATGCAACTTTTGTGAATCTGGTTCTAGACCTCCTCAAGGCAATAAATAGTTCTGTTGTCGAGACTGGGATCTGAAGATTGAGGGATATGTGGTTGTGGCATCAGACTAGGAAAGAGATTCAAGACTAGGTAGATCTGAAGGAGAGAGAGTTTGAAATTCAAGAAAACATAAATCTGTGACTATCAACTGAAAATTGGTTGCAGAAATATATTTTTACAAATCAACATGAGATTTTCTTTTACTCGTTTGCGAATGATCTGCATGAATGGTTGTCAAGGTTAGCTGAGAATAAAACCTGTTTTAAGCACGAACGATCTGAATTTATGCAGGAACGCAATAATATACAGAAATAAATATAAACATAGAGATGCAGCGGAAATAAAACTTCATTTCATTAATATCATATAACAGAAATATGCTTACAAACATAATGAAAATAAACTAGCTAGGGCATTGGTAGCTTATCTTTGAGAATAAATGTGGTGGCTACTGGCCTCTAAAGTTTGTTACAATGAGGCTTGAAGGCATATTTATTGTTTAGAAACAATGGAAAACCGTAAACATCCAAAAACCTAACCCTAGGAGAGGAAGCACCAAAACTATGGCCCCGTTTGGGTAAATTGGTACATCAACTTCCCAGGGACGTAACTTTTTCATATGATCTTATTTTTACGTTCTCAATACCTCGTTATAAATATCTATCCAAGGAATACAACTTTGGATGTGAGTAACATCAAATAAACTTCCACGTTTCTCCCGATTTTCCCAAAAACCATCGTTTAGGGCGTCAAAATGGCTCTGCAAGTTCAGGACACAGAAAAATGCTAAAAATAGTAAGCTATGCTGAAACTGAAAAATTGAAAGAACTGATGGTGGGGGTCCAAATGGAATAAGTGGGTGGCCACCAATATCCACATAGATCATACCTCCCCCATTAGGAAGTAATGGTCCACATTGCGTTGAGTTCCTCCATGAGATGAGGCAAATTCTACTAAACTTGGTATTGGATTTGTCGAAGATGCCATGGACGTGCTGGAAGACGTGCTAGATGCGTTCAATAAATTTGGTTACTTTATTAGCCTCATACAATACATGTTAGGAATTTGTCTATGTGTTCGAATGAGATATGACAACATTAAGCGGCGACGTGCCTGGGTTAGATCAATGGAGTGCTTGACCTGAGAGTGTAAATGAACCTTTGTGGGCGAGGAGAAAATGCCCTTGTATTCCTCCATGAATTTTTCCATCTACTTATGCCGTGAAAGGGAGCCCTATTTCGAGGTTGTGGCCACAATATTCTTCTTTCCATGTGGCCGAATTGTAATGAAAATAAATTTCCTGGTTTGGGAAACAATGTTACTGCATTGTTTTGCAGTAATCAAATAGATGGCAAGAGGCGGTACTACATCTAGTATCCTGTAAAAATTATTTCTCAAACTAATAACAACATAATGAGGCCTAGACTCATACACAACATGTCTCTTCCACAAGTATGGTTGGCCCAATAATACATCAGACACATCAAGAGGAGCAACATCACATGGTACCTCATTCGTGAATGGCTTGATGTTGTACGAAAGGCGACACTACTAGCATACGCGAAGATCTCTTCCTTGGTAAAGCCACCCAATGGTATATGGATGCGGGTGTGCTATAGTTGGTAGGCCAAGTTACTTCACGACCTCTACTGAAATGGGGTTCTTTTGGCTTCCGCTATCGACAAGGAATTGCAGTGGAGAACCCTTCACCCACATATGCAGATGGAAGAGGCGTTCCCCCTCCTCTAGATCCTCACGATTCTCCCTCTGGAGCTTGGTGGTGGAAACAATGGAACTGGGATCTGCATCAATGATATGCTTCCCTTTTTCATCACCCTTTTCTGGTTCTAACTCAGGATCAGAACTTGCATTTTATTTGGGTGGCTTCAGTTCAGCCACCAACGACTATTTGGCCCGACACTTGTTTGTGCTATTGTGGGGAAATTATGAAATTCACACCACTTCCCCATGTACTTCTTTGGATTTGTGATGTTGTTCTGAGTTTCCCCACTTTGTATTTGCCCCATGTTCTACGGTTCAGGGATGCTTTTCCCTGGCCTCGGATTCGTGGATCCAAAGTCTCGCTTCTTTTGCTTAAATTTTTGCTCAATCTTGGTGGCATAGCGATATGTCGTGCCAAGAGAGGTAATGTCGAGGAAATAAATTCCCTACTGAATGTATCTTTCTAAATAGTTGTATTACTTGAGCACAAAATGTCTCTCTGAATCCTTAATACCCAAATTTGTGTGCAAAGTATGGAACAAATTTGTTAGTTCATGCACATATTGACCCCTTTGCTACCACAGCGTGGCCCATTGGATGTACTTGTCCTCATAGCTCTTCACATGGTAATATTTTTCCTTGATTCCATCTTGGAACAAATTCCAAGTTGGTGTGGCCGAGAACAGAGAGGGTTCGCTCTCGACCTTCTATTCATAGTAGGTTTCCCACTAGTATTTGACATGGGGGGAAGCTTTGAGGAGTGCAAAAGTAATATTTTCTTAGTCACAGAAATCATGGACTGAGAAATACCCTTCCAGCAAATTCAACCATCTATCTACAACGTCTGCATATGTCTGGACTTCAAATAAAGGAATGTTGAAGTTGACATGTACCTTGAAAGGAGAGGTTCCTCTAGAGTGGCTGCTGGATGTAGATGCGCCACCGGTGGGAAGTCGTTGAAGGATTTGGAAAAATTTATCCATCATCGCATTCCTTTGTTTCTTGAGGGCCTCCTCGAGGAATAATTTGATAGGATCTCTTGCTCCCTCATATTTCTTTTCTTCCTCCATGGGAGGTCGTCGGGGTTTGCGAGGTTGATCTTGCAAGGGTTCAACCAAATTGATCCCTAACTCCTTATACCCTAACCTAGTTGGGGGCATGCAAAGAAAAATAGAGAAAGAGAAAACCGCTATGATACCACCAATCTGAATTTATGCAAGAACGAAATGATATACAGAAATAAAAATAAACATAGAAATGCAGTGGAAATAAAACTTCATTTCATTAATATCATACAACAGAAATATGCTTACAGACATAATGAAAATAAACTAGCTAGGGCACTGTTAGCTTATCTCTGAGAAGAGATGTGGCGGCTACAGGCCTCTGAAATGTGTTTCAATGAGGCTCGAAGTCCTATTTATTGTTTAGAACCAATGGAAAACCATAAACATCCAAAAACCTACCCCTAGGAGATGAACCGCCAAAACTATGAGCCTCGTTTGGGTAAATTGGTACATCAACTTCTCGGGGATGTAACTTTGGCACATGATCTTTGTTTTACATGCTCAATACCTTGTTACAAATATCTATCCAAGGACTACAACTTTTGACGTGAGGAACAAGAAAGGAACTTCCATGTTGTTCCCGATTTTCCCAAAAAATGTCATTTAGGACTTCAAAACGGATTCAGAAGTTCATGACCCGAAAAAATGTTAAAAGTAGTAAGTTGTGCTGAAACAGAAAAAATGGAAGAAACGATGGTGGGGGTCCAAATGGAATAGTTGGATGGCCACCAATATCCACCTGGATCAATGACGATCCTATTAAGTGGAGCCCTCAATTTTTGCAATGACTCAAGGAGACTGATAATAAAATCTCAAGAGTTGTTGATTTATGGATCGATAGTATTTTGGGAGGATTTATAATTGAGTTCACCATATACACATCTGTATCCTACAACGAAGCTAAGCGAAGATTTTTCAAGGGTCTGCGAGGTAAGTACTTGAATTATTTAAAGTCGTGGATTAAGATTCTTTTATGTGAAAAGGGTGTATTGTGTATGCAATCATATTTATCTTTGGAAGGGGTAAACCCAGATCTATGTGAAGTGGTAAAATATTTAGGGTAGATCATGATAACTACATTGAGACTCGTTACAGTCTGTTGTTTGGAACTGTTAGCACAGTTCTATGCTTAGTCATGAGTGTGTTTTAAATTCTTTGTTTTTAGGATAAATATTTGTAAATTTAAAAAAAAATTAGAACGTTGCCAGAATTTATGGTAGCGTCTATTTTATCCCTTTCATACATTCTATTTTAGTTTTGTTTTATGTATTTTTTCCTTTACACGATGCTACCGAAAGTTCCAGTAACCTACCCTGTTTTTAAAAAAATAAAAAATCCCATCCACTTTTGAGTTAGACATGTGTTCCTATCATCAATAAAGTTTTAAATATTTTATCATGAGCCATGTCACGTGATAGGAAAGGTTTATGCTTAAATGATGTCGAGTTAAGTTTTGGTCATATGTAGAGTGTTAGGTGTGAATCCATAGTTGAGAAGAACCAATTGTTGTTTGTCCTCTCTATCAACCTAAGTCATTGTATCCACATGTTAACGTGCATATTATTATCAGAAATAAGCCGTGGATATAAAATTTAATGTGATGACCGTTTGGTTAATAACCCATGGGCACTGCCGGAATTTTAGTCTTGACATAAGGATACGATGGGGGTTACTGCTAGGTTCAATACCGCTTAGCTCCAGCCACCTGTAGTGAAGAATCTGAAACAAAGAAGGGAACCAAAGATATCATGAAGTGTGTTATACGGTCCAGGATCTTTCTCATTATGAAAACATTTTATTCATGGATAAGTGAATCAACATATCATTTTATATCACTGAAAGAAAGGGAAAGCAATAATTTTTGAATTTGGCTATTGGTGAATGAGTAGTTCCAGTGAGTAACTTGAAGAGGGAGACTCAATTTTCAGATAGTTTTCATGAAGACACAACGAGGCCTGTTAAGTGAACTCTACTAATCTTGACACTTATTAGATTATAACAGACAACCTTCTTTATTTTTTAATATGGCTAATAAATGAGGAAAACTAAAACATATTGAACCTCAAGGAGCTGATTATGTTGATGCCAATCCAAATGTGAGGAGGTTCTTTATAGAAGCAAGGTGGTATCCATTTTTTTCAAGATTAGGAAGCTCTCATCTAGGAGTAGCTAAGTGATTTTTACTCTAATTCGATGGGCAAGAAGAAAATTTCTATGGCCTCATATTGCAGGTATCAATAGAGTCTATTGATGAAGCTTTCCACCTTCCACATGAAGGAGAAAAATGGTTCAAAATCCAAGTCATAACTGGAGGAGACCTCAAAAACTTCATTAAGGATGAATACAGAGACCCTAAATGGTATAAGTGGATTCCTAGCAGTTATGTCAAGAATGAATGGGCTGAAACTGTCAAGCTCATCAATATATACCTTACTTGTGAGAGGAGGTATACTGTTATTTTTCTTTATCACATGAGGTTTTTGTTTCACATTGCATGTATGAATACCCTCAGCCTACCTTTATTTATACTAAAAATCTTGACTAAGATGTCATCTAGGATACAGACCCATGCAACAACTTCAGAATATAACATTTATCATCAAACTCTTATCAAGGTGTTGTTTGTTGAAGAACTCATAAAAAGAAGCCAGTCATGGGATCACTTCCTATTTTATAGGGCAATCCAACCTGCACCTACACAGAATATTCCTGCTCAGCTATCTCCAGTCTCACAACAACATTCTCAACCTGCCAAGCAGAAGGGAAAAATTAAGAAACCAACTACTTCATCAGTTGGTAAAAGGACTAAAAGGAAAGCTAAGAATGAAAACATCTAGAATAAGGCTAAAGGTAGAAAGGAAAAGGCTCCTTCAACCAAAGTGTAAGAGAAGTTGGAGAAAGAAGAAGGTTAATTGACCAGCAAGCCCAAATCAATGAATATTGTGCCTCCCATTTCTCCTTTTCCCAAGGTTTATGCCAAAGAATAGAGAGGAAAAACTACAATTGTAGAAAAATCAAAAGAACAAGTGTTACCAAAAGTTTTGGAAGAAAACATTCAACAAAATGTTCAAAAGGACTATCATCTCACAAATTCATATGAGAAGCTTCTGAAGGATGTAGTGTATGATATTAGCAGCAAGAGAAGACAAAAATATGCAAAACAAGTTGCTAGTAGCATGAAAAGACATACAAGAGAAAGCAACAAATTTAGGATGAAATCTAAAGCCCTCCATAATCCAAGTTTACTGACAGAAGTCATAGATGTGGAGAGGCAATATGAAGGGTTAGAGACTATAACTCCTTCAATTGCAGAGTTTAGTGGGTCCAAGAAGAAAGATAAGGGTAAAACCCCTTCAGACCAGCAAATAGGATCCTTTAAAAGAAGAAAAATCCAAAAGATCTCAGAAGAGAAAAAGACCATTACAAAAGAGACAGCTACCAAGACCACAAGGTCAAAATCAGCAGTTGACAGACAAACAGATTTGGACAAACTTGCAAAAGTCGCAGCTCATATGGAGGAAGGGTAAAAGGATGTCCTAGTGAAATACCTTTTTGCCTACTAGTTGTATTTTTGAACAAGCTCAATATTCAGAATGTATAAGTCTGCACAAGATTTTTCAAGTATTTTGCTGTGAATTTTTGAAAAGGAAACAGAGTGTTACTGCAAATTCCAGTAGCATTAAATTTTTTGTGCAGTTACATGTTTTTACGAGAAGTTCTGGTAGCATCTGTTTTAAATGATTTTTGACAGTTGTCGACAGGATTTCTAAGCTAGTCCAAGGATGATAAGGAATCACAACAATATGAACATGTCAAGTGATGTTTGATAAGTGGTTTGGAGGTTGTTAGAAGTCACATTTAATGAAGACACATGGGCTTTAAAGAGCCAAGGTCATGGAGAGACAAATCAACAGAAAAAGAGGCATCTTGCCAGCACACTCAACAACACAGTTCGAACGGTCTTCTTTCTTCTTATCTGAATCTGTTATGTTAGTTATATTTCAATAAGATATGTCTTTAATTTCCTATAACTCCTATGTAATGTGAGGAAGAGTGGATCCTTCTTTTTAGGAGAGATGGAGTTGGTGCCTCTCTCTCTATAAATATCATTTGTAAATGCCATTTTAGGGTTGGATTTTGGTCGAATTAAAGACTTTTCATAATAAAGAAAACTCCTTTTACTTCATGCTAGAGTATTTTGTGTTTCAAGGACTATCTAATCTATGGTGTGTTTCTCTCGTTGTTTTATTGATCTGATTTATGAGTTGCAGCAGCTATTAAAGTATGAGTAAGCCAACTGTTAGAGGATATAATATTTAACTATCTATTGTTTAGTCTTCTGCAAATCATCTATATTATGTTGTGTAGAGCATGCTAGTGAAGGCTTCATGAAGGATTTATGAGATTCTTTATTCATGTATTGTTCTTTCCAAATGTTGTTTTCTTTACATAAAACATAGTTTATGTAAAAGGCCACTCTTGTAGCTGTGTGACTGATTTAGGATATGCATATTTCTTAGATTGAATACCAGCTATCTTTCACCTTTCATCTGTGAAAAGCTGCTCCCTATACTAAAATTTATCCATACAATTTATACTTGCCACAACTTTCCAAATGCATGAAAGTCTAAAAGAGTAAAAATCATTTAAAAATCTTTAAGACGTTATCCCACCACTCAAAACCGTTTACTTTCAAATGAACTATGATCTGTAAGGGTTACTCTTTTGCAGTCAAGGAGTGACTCCTTGTGCTAAAATATTTGGCGTTGTTGCTGGGGAGGCGAATTGAATTTTATCCCTAGGTGAATGACAAAATTATAGGTCTGATTCTGAGGTGTACAATTCCATCTATCTTTTTAGACTGCTTTACACCTAGTGACTCAATTGTTGAATTTATGGCTCCTAGAAGGGATATAACCAGGGCTAATCCACATTCCCCTTTAATAATCCCAGTCCTCGATCCTGAGAAGCTAATCAAGAAAATAGTAAACAAAAGTTTGTTTCCTCTGCCACTATTTTCTAAAAAGTTGTCCCTAACGAAGTGTTGCAAACTCTGTCCTTTGATTTTGCAGAAAACTTTGTACCTCCCTTTTTTTCCAGCCAACAAAAAGTCTCTACATCAAGTGTTGGTGTTTCATCATCTGATGTTCAAAATCCACCAATTTTTGTTCCACAAATCCCATCAACTCATACCATGGCAGGTCAAAACCCACCACCTAACTGAATGGATGCAATTTTTGCTTCCAGGTATGCCCCTTTATTTTTACCTCAACCTATGAATTCATTACCTATAGGAGATTATCTAAAGTATATTCCTAAATTTAGTGGTGAGGGAGAGGTAACAGCTGAAGAACACCTTGTTGATTTTTATGCCTATGCTGAAAATCTGAATATTGAGCATGAAGATGTTTGGATGACAGTTTTTGTTCAGAGTCTTGAGGGTGATGTTAGGAAATGGTTCATATCTTTCACACATGATATAATCACTAGAATTGAAAGCCTAGATGATACATTTTTAAGGAAATGGGGTGATAAGAAATATTTTCTGTATTAGATCACTGAATTTGGTGAAATCAAAAGAAATGAAGGGAATCAGTTTCTCATTTTTCTAAGCGATTCAATAAGATGTATAGAAAAATACCTACTGAAATCAAGCCTACTGAAGCTTCAGCCAAAATCACTTATGTTGGTTCCTTTCATCCTGATTTTTGTTTATTATTGAGAGAAAGAAGATCTACAACACTAACACAAATGCAAGAAAATACACTGGAGGTAGAATCTAGTGTATTAGCAGTTGATAGGCGTAGAGGAGGGATTGACATAGAAAAAAGGAAGAAAAAAGCTAAAGTTTCATCTTCAGGAACTTCTAAAATAGATCCTAAGATAGATGAGCTAACTAAGATGGTCAAATCATTAACCACTGAGATTTCCAAGCTCAAGATGGAAGCAAGACCAACTACTACTAGAAATGTTTCATTTGATCATCCTAATAGGTAGTAGTTTAGAAGACCTAATGTTCCTCAAATCTTGTAGCGAGAAATAAGAGATGTTGATGATCAAAAAGTGCATCCCCCTTTGTAGAATGCTATATTTGAAAATGAAGAGGAAGCTAAAGGTTTGGAGAAAGGTGTTGATATCAATTGTCTAAGAGATAAAGAAGGGATGATTCATCTTACACAAGCAGAGTATGAAGACTTCATGTCATATACTCATAATAATGAAGTGAGTTCTGATCATTCCATGATCACAGCTAATCATCAAAGTAGATACAATATCATATCAAAGAAGATTGATGATAACTCCAAGAATGTTGCACATCCAAAGAAGAATAAGGATACATTTAAAATTCTAGCATAAAAGTAAGTGGTTGAACCAAGCAGGCCGGAAGTTTTGGTAGTAGCTAACCCTCCTTCACTTGAGGTAAAAAATTCTCACAAGTTGTCCCCTGTTTTCAATTTTGAAAATGAAATACAAAATATTAAGATTCTTGTTCCTCTTGTATAACTCATGAAAAATGATGATTTCAAAAATACTTTTATGAAATCTCTTCAGCCTCCACCTACCGAAGTAGCCTCTGATTTTGTTAACATTCAAGATGAACAATCCACTGTTATTTTAGGTCCATTGGTAGAAGACAAAGATGACTCTACTCCTCCCTTCTATCTATCTATAAATATTCATGATAAGATCTTTCATAATTTCCTAATGGACTCTAGAGCCTCACATAATTTAATGCCCAAGGTAGTCATGGATGAACTAGGCCTTGAAGTGACTAGAGAATACCAAGGTCTCTACTCTTTTGATTCCCGAAAAGTCCGATTCATTGGTGTCATCAAAGACCTTGCAGTAAGCCTCTTTCAGTTACCTATGATAGGGATGGTGATGGATATTGGTGTAACTGACATTCCTCCTCAATTTGGAATGTTACTTTCTAGATCATGGATTAGAAGCTTGGGAGGAAATTTGAAAATGGATTTCAATTATGCTACTGTCCTTATTTTTGGAGGAGAACAAAGAATAATTTATAAAGAATCTTAGCTGCAATATATCATTAGTGACAACAAGGACCCCACTAATCATCAAATTTATGCTAGAACAACTGATGTGGGTTCAATCATTTTACATATGGATAATTCTGCCCTGCCTACAGAAAGTTTTTATATTTTGAAGCCTAGTGAAAATCAAATCAGTCGAGAGGGTTCTAAGGTGTGGCAAATGTATTTTGATGGCTCATGTTCTTATAGAGACGGTGTTGGTGCAGGAATAGTTATTATTTACCCTTTTAAGGAGAGCTCCACTTTTTATTTCAAACTTGAATTTGAAGCAATTAACAATGTGGATGAATATGAAGCTCTTCTAATTTGTTTAAAAATAGAAAAAGACATGAATATTTTAGAAATTTCTGTTTTTAAGATGCTGAACTTATTATTCAGCAAATCAGAAATGTTTATCAAACTAAGCTTCCTAGACTCAGAGATTACCATAATGCAGTATGGAGAATTATATAAGACTCACTCATGGCCTTTAACATTTCTTTTGTTCTAAGAGAAAGTAATATTTTGGCTGAATCACTTTCTATTTCAGCAAGCTCATTCAAGATTCCAATACCTATAAAGCTGAAATATGAAGTGGAAGTTAGGTTTATACCTAACATTCCTGATAATGTCAAACATTGGAAATTTTTTTAGTATGACCAGGATATTAGAAGATTAATTGAAGTTGTTGAAGAATTGTTTGTCCTAAACATTGACCAGGATGAAGATCTCATGAAGGATAATACTGATTATCAAGATACCAAAAAAAAAAAAAAAAGATTTCTGATCAGCCTATCATATAGTTGCGTACCAATCATATTCCCAAGGGGTTAATACCACTAAGCTTTTTTATCACAATCATGTTTTAGTTAAACTAAAGTTAGCTGAAACATATGCATAATTGGAAGATTACAATTTGGGTACAGAAATAGAGCCAAGGTATGTTAAGTTGTCAAAAGCTTTATCAGAATAAAGAAATATTGAATACCACAAGTTGTTTTGTGAATTTTTTGATGTTTTTTCCTGGAAATATGAAGATCTTAAGACATATGACAGAGCTATCATTGAGCACAGAATACCATTGAAATATGGTACTAAGCCATTCTGGCAGAAATTAAGACAAATCAATCCACTATTGTTACCAGTGATGGAGAAGGAAGTGAAGAAACTTATGGATGCTAAAATCATCATTCCATTGAGATACTCAGATTGGGTTGCTAATCTAGTTCCAGTAAGAAAGAAGAGTGGTGATGTCATATTATGTGTATATTTCATGAATCTTAACAAATTCTCCGAGAAATATAATTATCCATTGCCAAAGATGGAGCATATACTTCAAAAGGTAAATGGTTCAGACAAAATTTCCATGTTGGATGGGTTCTTCGGGTACAACCAAGTATCTATTTGGCTAGAAGATCAAGAGTAGACAAAATTCACTACTCCTTGGGGAACATTGTATGAAAATATGGCATTTGGGCTTATGAATGCTGGGGCTACTTTCCAGCATGCTATGGAATTTTCATTCATTGGAGAAAAAGATAAATTTTTGGTCATCAATTTAGATGATATTATTGTTTTTTCAGCTTCAAATCAAGAGCACCTTCAACACTTGAGACAAGTATTTGTTAAATGCATAAAATATGGTAGATCATTGAACCCAAAGAAGTCTCATTTCAGTCCTAAATAAGGTAAGATTTTGGTTCACATAGTTTCTAAAGATGGAGTGAGAATTGATCCCAAAAGAGTGATTGCAATTCAGGACTTAACACTTCCAAGATCCAAGAAAGAGATTCAATCTTTCCTTCGTAAGATCAATTTTTTAAGAAGATTCATTCCCAATTTTGTTGAAGTGGTGAAGCATAATACTTGCATGCTAAATAAGGACAAGGAATTAAAGTGGACATTCAAAGCCGTAAATTCATTTGAGTTGATCAAAAAATATATCATTGAAGAACCTCAGCTGGTAAGCCCTGAATACTCAAAGCCTTTCTTAATATTCACATTTGCCTTTCAAGATACTATTGTTGTTGTTTTATTACAAAATGTGCAGAAAATAAGAAAGCACCCATATAATTCTTCAGCATAGCTCTTAGAGATGTAGAATTGAAGTATGAAATGTTGGAAAAGCATGCCTATACATTAGTTAAATATCTGAAGGATTTTAGAGTTTATATTATGCATGCTCAAATTATTGCCTATGTACCTTCATATGCTGTTAGAGAAATATTAGTTCATCATGATATTGATGGAAAAATAAGTAAGTGGGTGACTAAAGTTCTTGAATTTGATTTAGAGATAAAGCCTACCAAACTAATCAAAGGTCAAGGATTAGCCAAACTACTAGCTGAAGAAAATTGTAGATTTTTGGGCTTGAATTTCATGGATGAAAATCTAGAAGGGAAAATTTCAAAACCTATTGACATCATGGAAGTAGATGTAAATATTTTTGAGTGCAGCTGGTATAAGGATATCATTTATTTTTTGCAACATTTTAAACCTCCTCCAAGTTTTGATAAAAGCAGACTGAGATCTTTGAAGCTAAAAACCATTAAATTTTGCATCAAGGATAACTATTTATATTGGAAAGATCCTACATGACTTTTATGGAGGTGCATTGATCCAGATGAGTCAAAGAGAGTTATGTTCGATATGCATAGTAGTGTGTGTGTAGGTCATCATTATTGGATAACTACTACACACAAAATACTGATACCTAGCTATTTTTTGCCTTGCCTATTTTATGATGTATGTACTGAGGTGAGAGCATGTGAAAAATGTTAGTTCACTGGTAAAAAAAATTTGAAATATTTTCCTCTCAAGCCCATATTTTTTTTTTGCGCCTTTCTAGCAATGGGGATTGGATTTTATTGGGGAAATTCATCCACCTTCAAGTGAAAAACATCGTTGGATTTTTTTTGAAACTAATTACTTCACCAAATGGATTGAAGAAATACCTATCAAGAATGCTACTAATAAAGACATCATTAATTTTTTGGAGGGAATCATAACCAGATTTGGATGTCCATCAAGGCTAGTAGGAGATAATGCAGTTGCTTTTAAAGATACACCATTGGTAAATTTCTGTGAAGATTATGGTATTCAGCTTACTCACTCTACAACTTACTATGCACAAGGGAATGGTTTAGCTGAATCATCTAACAAAATTTTGGTAAGAATCATCAGCAAGATATTGGAGCAAAACAAGAAATCTTGGGACTCTAAACTAAAATTTTCTTTATGGGTTGAAAGGGTGACAATCAAAAAATCTATTAATACATCACCTTTTCAAATGGTTTATGGAACTGAGGCTATTTTTCCAATCCAATTAGCCATTCCTGCAACTAAAGTTTTGCAAGATCATGAAGATGATCCAAATGACATGACTAGAAGAATTTATCAGATCATAGAAGTGCAATAAAAGCAAGAACATCAATATTATTTGGTAAGAAAATATGAGCAAGTTGTAAAGAATTTTTTTGATAAAGGGACTAAAAAAGAAGATTTTCAGATTGGAGATATAGTGTTGAAATGCGATGCACAACATCAAGACCCAGGTAAGAATTCCAAATTTGATGTTTTATGGCTTGGTCCTTTAGGAATCTCCAATATTTTGTAGAAAAATACTTTTGATTTGCAACATATTGATGGGAAATAACTTTTTGGAGGCCCATTTAATGGGCCCTTCCTCAAAAAATGCTTTTACTAAGGCTGTTGGTGGCCTAAATTCACTGTAAATACCAGTGTGTTTCATAATAAGACTCCATAGCCCAATGAAAAGGCATTGAAACTGCAAAATATTCTTAGAGCCTCGCAGGGAGAGCTCTATCCCCTATGGAGCCCATGTTAGCATAGTTCTATGCTTAGCCATGAGTATGTTTTAAATTCTTTGTTTTTCGGATAAAAATTTGTAATTTCAAAAAACATTAGAATGCTTGCGGAAGTTCTGGTAGCATTTGTTTTAGCCCTTTCAGACAATATGTTTTAATTCTATTTTATGGTTTTTTTCCTTTACCTGATGGTACTGAAGGTTTCGGTAAGCTCCCATGCTTTTTAAAAAACAAAAAAATGCACCTTCTTTTGAGTTAGCCACGTTTTCCCGTCATCAATAAAGTTTTAAATATTTTATAATGAGCCATGTCATGTGATAGGAAACGTTTACGCTTAAATGATTTCAAGTTAAGTTGTGGTCATACATAGAGTGTTAGGTGTCAATCCGCAGTTAAGAAGAACCAACCATTGTTTGTCCTCTCTATTAGCCTAAGTCGTTGTATCCACATGTCAAGGTGTGTATTTATTATAAAAAATCAGTCATGGATCTATGGTTTAATGTGATGACTGTTTGGTTAATCATGGATGGGAGCTGCCATAATTTTAGGCCTGACATAACGATATGATGGAGGTGACTACTAGCTCCAATACCGCTTAGCTCCAGCCACCTGTAGTGAAGAATCTAAAACAAATCAGGCAAACAAAGATATCATGAAGTGTGTTATATGGTCCAGGATATTTACCATTATGAAAAAAAATTATGCATGGATAATTGAAACAACATATCATTTTAAATCACCAAAAGAAAGGGAAAGAAATTGGTTTTCGAATTTGGCTATTGGATATTGAAGAGTTCCAATGAGAAACTTGAAGAGGGAGACTCATTTTTTAGACAGTTTGCATTGAAGAAACAACAACACCTGTTAAGTGAACTCTCATAATCTTGACACCTATCATATTATAGCATACAACCTTCTTTATTGCTGAAGATGAGTAAGAAAGGAGGAAAACTAAAATGCATTGAACCTTAAGGAGCTGATTTATTTGATGCTAATCTGAATGTGAGGATTTTCTTTGTACAGGTAGGGTGGTATCCATTTTTTTCAAGATTAGGAAGCTCTCATCTAGGAGTAACAAAGGAATTTTCCCTCTCATTCGATGGGCAAGAAGAAAATGTCTATGGCCTCAGATTGTAGGTATCAATAGAGTCTATTGCTGAAGCTTTCCACCTTCCACAGGAAAGAGAAAAGTGTTTCAATAGCCAAGTCATCACTGGAGGAGACCTTAACAACTTCATCAAGGATGAATACATAGGCCCTAAATGGGCTAAGGGGATTCCTAGAAGCTATCTCAAGAATGAATGGGCTAAAATTGTCAAGCTCATCAAGATATACCTTACTTGTGAGAGGAGGTATACTTTTGTTTTTCCTTATCACATGAGGTTTTTGTTTCACATTGCAGGTATGAAGAACCTCAACCTACCTTTCTTTCTGCTGAAAATCTTGACTAAGATGTTAGCTAGGATACAAACCCATGTAGCAGCTTCAGAATATAGAATTTATCATCAAGCTCTTATCAAGGTGTTGGTTGTTGAAGAACTCAAAAAAAGAAACCAGTCATGGGACCACTTCCTATTTTACAGGGCAAGCCAACCTGCACCTTCAGAGAATATTCCTCCTCAGCTATCTCCAACTTCACAACAACATTCTCAACCTGCCAAGAAGAAGGGAAAAAGTCAGAAACCAACTAATTCATCAGTTGGTAAAAGGACTAAAAGGAAAGCTAAGAAGGAAAACATCTACAACAAGGCTAAGTTAGAAAGGAAAAGGCTCCCTCAACCAAAGTTGAAGATAAGTTGGAGAAAGGATAAGGATCATCGACTAGAAAGCCCAAATCAATGACTATTGTGCCTCCTAATTCTCCTTTTCGCAAGGCTTATGCTAGAACAAAAAAAGGAAAAAATGCAGTTGCAGAAAAATCAAAAGAACAAGTGCTGTCGGAAGTTTCAGAAGAAAACATTCAAAAAAAGGTTCAGAAGGAATATTAGCTCACCAAGTCAAATAATGAGCTCCTAAAGGATGTAGGGTATGATATTAGCAGCAAGAGAATACAAAAATATTCAAAACAAGTTGCTGGTAGTAAGAAAAGACATAAAAGTTGAGACAACAAAAAATGTAGGCTGAAATATAAAGCCCTGCCTAATCCAAGTTTGTTGATAGAAGTCATAGATGTGGAGAGGTAATATGAAGGGTTACAGACTATAACTCCTTCAATTGCAGAGTCTAGTGGGTCTAAGAAGAAATATAAGGGTAAAAACCCTTTAGACTAGCAAACAGGATCCTCTAAAAGAAGAAAAATCCAGAAGAATTTATAAGAGAAAAAAACCATTACAAAAGAGACAACCACCAGGACCACAAGGTCAAAATCAACAGTTGATAGAAAAACTGATTTGGACAAACTTGCAGAAATTGCAACTCATATGGAGGAAAGGTAAAAGGATGTCCCAATGAGATACCATTTTTCCTACTAGTTATATTTTTGAACAAGTTCAGTCTCCAGAATGTATAAGTTTGCACAATATTTTTCAAGTATTTTGTTGTGCATTTTTAAAAATGAAAAAGAGTGTTAACGAAAATTCCAGTAGCATTACATTTTTTGCGTAGTTATAGGGTTTTACCGGAAGTTCGAGTAGCATCTTTTTTAAATGATTTTTGACAGTTGTGAGCAGAATTTCCAAATTAGTCCAAGGATGATAAGGACTCACAACGATATGGACATGTCAAGTGATGTTTGATAAATAGTTTGGAGGTTTTTAGAAGTCACATTAAATGAAGACACATGGGTTTTAAAGGACCGAGGTCATGCAGAGACAAATCAGTAGAAAAGGAGGCAGCTTGCCAACACACTCAGCAGCAGTGTTTAAACTATCTTCTTTCTTCTTATCTACATTTGTCCTGTTATTTATATTTCGATAAGGTATGTCTTTAATGTCCTATAACTCCTATGTAATGCGAGGAAAAGTGGATCCTTATTTTTAGGAGATATGGAGTTGGTGCCTCTCTCTCTCTATATATATCATTTGTAAATGCCATTTCAGGGTTGCATTTTGGTCGACCTAAAGAGTTTTCATAATAAATAAAGCTCCTTTTACTTCATGCTAGAGGACTTTTTGTTTCAAGAACTATCTAATTTATGGTGTGTTTCTCTCATTTTTTTATTCATCTTATTTATGAGTTGCAACAGCTAGTAAAGTATTAGTAAGAGAACTGTTAGAGGATCTAATATTTAATTATCTATTATTTAGTCTTCTGCAAATCATCTATATGTTGTGTAGAGCATGTTAGTGAAGGTGTCATGAAGGATTTATGAGATTATTTAAGCATGTATTCTGCTTTCCAAATGTTGTTTCCTTTACATAAAACATAATTTATGTAAAAGGCACTCTTGTAGTTGTGTGGCTGAATTAGGATATGCATATTTGTTAGTTTTTGTACCAGCTATCTGTCACCTTTCATCTGTGATAATCTGCTCCCTATACTATAAATTTATCCATACAATTTATACTTTCCACAGCTTGCCAAATTCATGAAAGTCTAAAAGAGTAAAAATCACTTCAAACTCTTTAAGAAACCATCCCACCAATAAAAAAATTTTACTTTGAAATGAAGTATGATGTGTCAGGCTTACTCCTTTGCATTCAAGGAGTGACTCATTGTGCTAACATGATAAAAAATCGCAGAAGGAGAAAGTAACCCCACAACCTCTAGAGGTGTGTTGCAGTTAGAATTTGGAGATCATTAGGGTGCCTCTAGGATTTTACATCCCACTACTCCCATCACACCTCATCCCCATCTTCAAACTATCCCTCCACCTCCACCTCCCCCTCCCCCTCCCCCTCCACCTCCACCTCCACCCCCACCACCCCATCCCTAGGAGATACGACTAATGAAGCTAGAATGTTTGTTTTCAAAGGTCTGGGATCAGAGGATCTTGAACAATTTTGGTTTCTTGCTGAAGCAGTATGGAGAGTGTGACAAGTCACAAATTATTATAAGAATAAGGCACAACTTGTCACAACATTGCAGGAAAGAGCATTTTCTTGGTATATGAAGTACTCTGAGATGCATCTGGCTTCCACATTGGATGAGACAAAGACAACGTTGAATGCCAAATTTAAGAAGCGAAAATCACAGTCGCAATGTATTAAAAAGATAAAAGAGATCAAGAAAATGGTAATTGAATCCGTTTAGAAAGTAGATCAAAGGTTCAAGATGCTACTAAGCCAAGTAAACTTAGAGATTCTTGATGAGCAGCACAAGGAGTGGTTTATAGTTGCGATATTTCCACATACCAGACTCGCTTTAACACAACATAAGATAGCAACGTAGGTTGAGGCTCTAGAAATTTCTTTGAAATTGGAGGCTTCGTCGATCACAGTCACCCAAGTAGGGGTTCAAAAAATTCAAAACCAATTAGCAGCAATGCATTTGGCGTTGCAAGATTTGATGAAGGGTAAGGAAGTCTGATCATAAATTCACCCAGAAGTATGGTGTATCAAATGTAAAGTAGAAGGCCATTATAAAGATCAGTGTCATGTATTTAGATATTACATAACTAGTGATGTGTTTAACTCGTTGAGCCCAGAAAAAAGTGTATGGTATAACTTATGTAAAAATTCAAGTCGACATCGCACGAAAGAATGATATTTAGTGAAAAAGAATGTGCAGACACCGAAGCAATTATTTTGTAAAATATATAGCTCTGTAGGGAATGAGGAAAGGAATTGTCGCATTTATGATTTAATGATAAACCAAACTGTGGGTGCATAGAGGATAAACCAAATTTCTATGAAATTGGAGGCTTCGTCAGTCGAAAACACCCAAGTAGGGGTTTGGTAGATTCAAAACCAATTAGAAGCAATGAATTTGCAATTGCAATAGTTGAATAATGGTAAGGAATTATGATCATAAATTCACCCAGAAGTATGGTGTATGAAATGTAAATCAGAAGGCCATTATAAATATCAGTGCCCTATATTTAGAGATTACATAACTAGTGGTGCGCTTAGCTCATTGAACCTAGAAAAAAGTGTATGGTATAACTTATGAAAAATTTCAAGTCAAAATTGTACAAGATAATGTTATTTAGTGCAAAAGAATGTGAAGATGCCAAAGAAGTTGTTTTGCAACTTCTATATCTTCGTAGGGCATGAGGAAAGTAATTTTCGCAGTTTTGATTTAATGATAAACCAAACTGCGGGTGAATATAGGATGCAAGTTGAAGGGCACGTGCATGAAGATCATGGTTCCCCAGAAGGGGGTTGGAGGATTCCAAGGCTGTGGATGAGGATGAGGAGGAGGTGTTGGTCAAGGATGAGGTCAAATTATATGTTAAAACTGCGGCAAAGAAGGACACTTCGTGAGGTATTTTCACAATCCCACATCCCCCTCTTGTAGGTATTGTAGAGATTTTGATCATGTAATAGAATATTCTCCTATTCTTAGTGAAGATGTAGGAGAAAATAACCCTGCATCCCACATAGAACTTATAAATGATCCTAGTGTTAATATAGTGACCCGAAGTGGTGCAGCCACTGGAGAAGATAATGCAGCGGGTAAGAAGCCTATGGAGGATGCATGGCTCTGAAAATATGGAGATAATAACATTGGGTTCAGTATGGAAAGATAAAAGGAGACATTTTTGGAGGTGAAGCAGAGTTTCATGGATCCCATAGCTTCAATATATAGGATGCATCCACAACCTATACAGATGTTGAAACCTTAGAAGAACAATGACGAAGTCGTCGCTATGAGAAAGGAGTTTGATCCAGCCATATTGAAATATTTTTTGCATACTTGCATGAAGTTGTTGCGAGATCAAAAGGTTGTAGCAAGTCTCCAAGAACTGATAGACTCCTACGCTAGAAGAGAAGAATCATGTGGTGAGTCATGCATAGTAAACAAATTGCATCGGCATAAGAAGAGGATAGGAAGAGAAATTATGTTAACTGCATAGATTGGAGAGTATGACATGGATTTGGTAATTCTTTATATGGGAGCATATGCCAATGTATTTCCAAAGAAAACATGAGAACAAATGGGTAGAACAAAGCTGCAATGGTCATCGATCCAGTTGAGAATGGCTAATCAATAGAAGATTATTCCTATGGGAATATTGGTTGGGATAGTAGTAGACATTGAAGGAGTGCGCGCGATGTAAGATTTGGAAGTTTTTGAGATTGTAGATGATAGCAATCCATATCTAGTGCTGCTTCGATTGGACTGGTCTTTCGATATTGATGCAATAATCGATCTTAAGATGATAAATATGGTGTTTGAGCAAGGTGATCTAAGGGTAATTATTCCTCTAGACCCATCAGAAGGAGTGTAGTACATAGAGCCTATTCAGGATGAATAATGTGATGGGAATATTGATAATATCTATAAGTTGACCGCGTAGAACGGATATTGGATCAACCCTACTACAGATGGAAGACTGAGCTCAGAGAAGGATAGTTCATGTTTTTCAAATTATGATGAAGAAATGGAGAATTGGTAGAATAGGTTGCATGAAGCTTCTACAAGGAAATGTAACAACATTACAAGATCACTTCATTGCATCACTACAAAGGTATGTAATTTTCCTGACTATGATGGTTTATGAGATGTCAATTTCTTCCTTGATGAATTTAAAAGTGCAGTACCTGAAAAAAAAAAGGTTTCGAGCCTTGGAAGTAGTGCTTAGAATTACACCTGCTACATGGTGGGTTATGCATAAGGGAAATATTGGAAGTTGTAGAGAATACCGTAGATTTATGAAGATCGCATTTGGTCAAGTAAATACAATATTTTAAGTGAAATATCATGGCAAGGATGACCCTAGAGGACATATTTTTCCATGGACTATGATTTTGGGCGAAGATCTTGCACGAGAATGGGTACATAGATTCATTCACACATTAGAATGGATACCTATGAATTGGTATTTTGAAACTAAGTTGTGACATGGAACAATGAATTAGGAAGACTTGGCTGAGGGATCGTTAATGACTTTTAGTTTGAGGATGATTGTCAATATATAGATGAATATATTCAAGCAGTCTGAGAAAAGATATTCAAGACTACAACTGTGCCAACATAGACACAACGTGCTTGGGTCGTGCAGTTGGAACTTGTAGTAGAATGTTATAATATGACAATGGAAGAAGATGAGGAAGATCCACACAATATTAATATTCCAGAGTCAGAAGGAAAACAAGAGATTGTTGGACCAGAACCTGCAATACTTGAAAATATATTGTTATAATATGACAATGGAAGAAGATGAGGAAAAGCTACACAATATTAATATTATAGAGTCAGAAGGACAACAGGAGGTTGTTGGACCAAAACATGAGATACCTGACATAGCGCAACCGGTGAAGATGCAAAAGCTGAATATAGGGACATAAGAGGAGCCAAATTTCATGCTGATTGGAGATTATTAGGACACAAATATAGTTAGAAAGGTTGCAGAGCTGTTGCGTGAATATCAAGAGCTATTTCCCACAAAATTATCTAAACTAAAGGGAATAGTATGATACCTCAGAGTTATGAGGATGAATCTAAAGCGAGATGCGAAGCCTGTAAAATATCGACCATATAGGCTCAACCCAAAATACAAGGAAAAAGTGAAGGAAGAATTGGAAAATATGCTTAAGGCTGGAATAATTGAACCTATGGAGGAATCTAAATGGGTAATTACTATGGTTTTCGAGGGGAGAAGAAAAAAGGTGAAATCATAATTTGTGTTTATTTTAGGAAGTTGAATGAGTCATGTGTGCATGACCCATTCCCTATACCTTTTAATGATGAAGTGTTGGATAATGTTGGAGGGCAGGAGGCCTACTCTTTACAGATGGATTTTTAGGGTACCATCATATTAGAATTGCACCAAAAGACAGGATTAAGACAACTTTTGCCACTGAATGGGGATCTTTTCAGTATACATTCATGCCTTTTGGATTGAAGAATTCTCCTGCAATATTATCTAGAGTTGTAGGTGCAGCTTTTAAGGAGTATATACACAAGTTATTGGAGGTTTATTTTGATGATTGAACAGTCTTTGGAATATTGAAGAAACATGTTGTGAACCTAAGGCTGATGTTGGACACATGCAGGCAATATCAAATATCTTTGAACTTGAAGAAATGCATATTTTTTGTACCTTTTGGTATACTATTAGGGCATGTTATTTGTAGACGGGGATGGATGGTAGAACCCATGAAGATTTTTGTTATTGTGAACCTGGAGCCACTTAAGTCAATGAAGCCACTGCGCACAATGTCGGGACATATGGGCTACTATAGGAATTTTATAAAGGCACATGTGCAGATAACTAAGCTAATGGAAAATATGTTGAAGAAAGATGTTACTTATTTTTGGAATGAAGAGTGACAAAAGAGCCTTGACATACTGAAGGAGAAGATGATAATTGCACCGAGTCTAGTTTTCCCAGATTGGAACAAAAATTTTCATGTTCATGTGTATGCATCTTGCATAGCTTTGAGTTCAATTCTAGCACAACAAGGTGATGGAGATATTGATCACCCCATAAATTTTGCAAGCAGTAAATTGTTCAAGGCAAAGAAGAATTATTCTACAATAGAGCGCGAAGGGTTTTCTATGATATATGCATTGCATAAATTCAAACATTACTTATTAGGATCACACTCCAAGATGTTCAGAGATCACTCTATGCTGAAGTATTTGGTGAACAAGCATGTTCTGGGATGGAATATTTGTAGATGGTTGTTTTTGTTGTTTCGGGAATATGAGTTTGAAGTTATAGTTAATCCAAGAAGATTGAACGTTGGACCTGATCATCTGTCAATGATGGAGATAGGTGAAGAACCCATGAGAATTGAAGAGAACCTTCCAGATGTGCAACTACTTGCAATAAGGGTTTCATATGATCACTTCAAAAACATTATTTGGTTTTTGAATACAGGGATGACACCTGTGGATTGTAATAAATAGAAGAAAAAGGAGCTGGTAGTCAAGGCAACATATTTTTCTTTGATTGCAGAACATTTGTATAATATGGGGCCTGATGAAATACGACAGAAATATATCTATGAGCATGGATGAAAAAGCATTTTAGAATAATCTCATGGAAAAGTTGTAGGACTAACTTATGCAGGAAAAGCCACCACACAAAATAATTTGAGAGTTGGATTATGGTGGCCTACATTGCACAAGGATGCAAACGAATATTTTATATCTTGCGATGCTTGTCAAAGAACATGAAGACCATCTAGGAGAGATGAAATTTCCGTGAACCCACAAGTGACATTCCAGGAATTTGATAAATGGAAAATATAATTTGTTGGAATGATTAATCCACCAGGGAAGCAAACTGGAATGAGGTATATAATCATTGCAACAAATTATTTTACCAGATTGGCCGAAACGAAGCCAGTGAAGGATTGCATTGTAGCTACTACTTTGCGGTTCATATTTGAGTACATCTATTCTAGGTTTGGGTGCGCAAATATTTTGATTATTGATAGAGGATCACATTTCTTGCATTAGACCATTGAATCATTAACTCAGGAATTTCAGATGCATCATCACAAGAGCGCACCCTATCACCTTTAGGAATATGGGATAGTTGAAGCTTTTAAATTTTTATTGGATAATTATCTAACCAAGGTATGCATGTCAACAAGAATGATTGGGGTTTGAGCATTCTGGCAGTCTTAGGGGAATATAGAACAACCTGCAAGAATTTGACAAGACAAACACCTTTTAGACTGGTTTATGGATAGGAAGAGGTTATGCCCATGGAATATATTGTGCCTAGTCTAAGAATTGCAGCAATCATAGACATGGTAGAAAATAATATCATGAAGGAAAAGTTGGAATAGTTTCTTTCACTTGAGGAAGACAAATTCCTTGTAGGATATCATCAACGGGTACAAAAAGCAAGGGAAAATCCTGGCATGACAAGAATATCAAGCATAAAATATTCAAGGAAGGAGACTTGGTGTTGATGTATGATAGCAAGTTTGTGAAGTTCCCAAGAAATTTCAAGACACATTGGTTGGGGCCATATATTGTCAGGAATATAGCGGACGGTGGCACAGTTTAGCTCACGGAACTGAATTATTTTCTGGATGAGTGAATGGAACTAGATTGAAGATATAAATGGAATATTTTGTCCCTAGAACTTCACATTGACTATATTTACTGAGGATAGTCTTAGTGATACAAGAATTTGTAAGATAGCATGGGACTATAAACTACTCTGTGATAGAAGGGCTTCGCCAAATTGGAAATATCGTGTGAGATTTAGGAAAATGGCGGAGCTCGAAGAGATTGCAATGAGAGAGGAATGACTGGGGAATGAAGCAAGTTCCATCAGAGTGCACCCAAAATATTATCGTTGGAGGTGAAACAGTTGATTTGACAGGAAACTTTTCGTTAAAGGGAGTGGGGAAAGTACATTTAATGAGCACAGTTGGGAAAATATGCTGCCAAATGTGCATTTATGAGATGAGTCTAAAGAGGATCATGGAATTTGAAATTCAAATTGGTTATAAATATCACATCCCACTCCACATTCATAAGCTTTTCTTGTTGAGAAGTAGATTTGTGATTTTTTGCCTAGGAGACGATCGATTCGCTGCATGTCGGAAAAGAGTTTCGAGGAGGCTGAACAGGAATTTATTAGAAGATGGCTAGGATACATCATGAATACTACATAATCATCACTTTTGACAAGGCCGAGTTTACCCAAGAAGAAGACTACTGCAGGAGAACCACAGACAAAGAAGTTCAAGAAGTCCATTCTAAGACAGTCGCCTCGGAAGAATATCACTAAGGAACAATGGACTAAGGAGATTTTGGATAAGTAGAAGCAGCCAATGGAGGTTGAATAATCTAAAGAAGAAGTAATGGCTGGTGTGCTAGAGGATATTGATGGATAATATGTGTAACCTATCTCTAGGTTTCCACCATATATGCCATCGAGGAAGTCGACTGCAAAAAAAATAGAGGACCCAGGCACTTCCAAGTTCCAAATATTTACACCATTGCTACTAGAGGAAGTACCATTTGAGGTGTTGGTGTCAATATTTGCATACTTCCACTAGGGATCAAAACACATTTTGCATGTGCATATTAGGTGTCCCACTCCAAATAATTTTCAATCATTCCATTAGGTCATGATCTAAAATTGTTCCACTGGTGGTTGTCCTTGTCAAGCGTCCCATTTTCCTTCACAAGTATATGTCTGTTGACCCTCTTCCATGTCTTCATCATGTTGAAGACAAGTCTACTCTCATTCCACTTTTAGTCAAAGTCATTCATTGAGTTAGTTTCTATCATTTCTCATTACATCACTAGGGTTTCATTAGGTCAAACCATTGCATTGTCTCATTTTATATAAAGGACAGTAGAAGGTGTGAAGGTGACCCAAAATAAACTCATTATTTTCTTCAGTCAGTACAAATGTATTAAGTACTCAGTCTCCCAAGGCTGCAAACTTAGATTTCCACATGCCAACACATCAAATGTCAAATAAAAAAAGTCCCTACTTCAGCAATTGATCAAATTTCAAAGGGAGTTGTCTTTTTCCAAGGGTGCCTAAGTCATCATTTTCCACAAGCACTGAACCCTAATTTCCTCTCCCACTGAGCTAGCGTTTGCTATGTAATTAGAGATACATGATCGGAGAAAGCATAAGGTAGGTCATATAAGTAAGTATGAGGTCATTTCAAACTAATAAACATCATGTCTCCATCATTTTCCAGAAAATCATTCCAAGAGTCAAGCCATTTTCCACTCATAGGTCCAGTTTCACTTTAAACTATGTTTCTGACCAAACAGAGATGCATTTGACACAAGTGAGAGAGGGTTTTGTTCATTAAAGGTCCACTTTCGCTTTAAACTATGTTTTATACCAAACATAGATGCATTTGAAAAAGGTGAGAGAGGTTTTTTTCCATCATACGTCCAAGAAGAAAAACATCCTTCATTTTTTACACAGGTGTCATGGTTTTATATAAATGTCAAAAATACAGGTGCTACAAGAGGTTTGTTTCATTTCTGGAGTGACCTTAGGAAAATCATGTTTTTTGATAGTTGGAGTGTCCAAATGACTTCCTTGATGCATGAAATGATACCTAGACAGAGATGTCTTTCCAATGAGCTATCATGAGCTCAATTTCGAGTTGAGGAAGGCATCCAAAAGTTTCTTGCACTAGCACTCTTTATTTTTGCACCCTCACTCAGCATGTTGTTACCAGTCTTGGGAAAATTAACTTTTGACAAGGTAAATCAACTCGAATCAGAAACAAAAAGGTATATTTGGAAATAATACTTCAAGGGATTTCCAACAAGCTATCATGGGACCAATTGTGACACTAGAAAGGCCTCCAAATGTCGTCTGCAAAAAGGTGTTGTAGGGGTTCTGCGTGTTTGGAAGAGGATGTTGCACGTTTGCCTAGAAAGTTAAAAACTCTCTTACAGCCTCCCACTCCATCAATTAAGGCTCAATATTTGCAGAGGTTGTCTTCAAAGCTCCATTTATTTGTGAGTAAACCCTAGCATCATCTCATTAATTTATTTTGTGCCTTATAATCATTTGAAACTTTTCCTAAGGAAGAAACCCTAGTTCTCATTTCAAACCTAATCCATACAATGTTATATTTTCCCATATCCTCATTCCCTAAAGAAATACCATTCCTAATATCCCTCAATCCTAGGGTTTTCACTAACCTAGGTTACCTTCACATTCCTATTCCATCCATTTTCCAAAACACTTCCTTTCAATTCACATTTCCTCCATTTTATTCCATCGCCTCAGGGTTTCTACTTCAATTATGGCTGAGGTTGAGCCATTGGAACATACATATCAGAGAGGTCATAGGTATGTTTTTTCCCCGTAGAATGTGGGAAGGGACCTATTTTCTTCACCAACAAAGCAAGTACACAAAGGCAAGGAAAAGATGGCAGAGGTGGACATACATGAACAGGAAGGCCTCCATGAGAAAGAGGTAGATTTTGAAACTTGTAAACTTAGAAAAAATTGATGATGATATTTCCTTGATCATCCAAGAGAAAGAATCCAGGATTATAAACCTCTAAGATAAACTTGAAAGGTCCAATTTTGTCATTAACTTTCTCAAAAAAGAGTATTAACAACTGAAGATCAAGCACACCAATGATGAGGTAAGATGCATCAAAACACAGAGAAGCATGGCTTGTGAGAGTCAACCAACACTTGGAGAAACTCTTGGTCAAGGCTCAAAAGGAAAATTACATTCTGAGAAAGATGGAAAAGCATTATGCCATGAGAAAAAAAAATTTCAAGGGCCAAACTCAAACGAGCCCATGCAAAAATTCAAGCTTTGACCAAGAAAAAGGAGAAGGAGATATTAGACATACTTGCTGAGGAGTCTCTTCATGCCTCAAGCCCTTGATCAGCAAGTAACCTTACAATTTTGGCAATTTTTTGTCACATTTGGCACTTTAGTGCATTTCTGGTTTTTTGAGCAATTTTGGCACACATAAATTATGCCAAACGCACAGCGCCCTTAGTGTTGCGCTCTTTTTTGGAGCATCCAATTGAAAAATGGCCACCACCATGATGTTCATAATGATGAATACATCAACTCTAGCAAGTTTCAGATAATTTGGAGGAGAAATGGTCCCTCAAAAGTGCAAAAAACCACCAAATTTTCATGTTTCTGCCTCCTTTTTGACCTTGGCATTGTGCGTTTACCAGTCTTGGGAGATTCACTTTTTAACAGGAAATATGAGCACCATTTTGGAAAATGGAAGAATATTTGGAAACTAGACTCATAGATCTTTCCAATGAGCTATCTTGGAGCATGTTTGGACACTAGGAAGGCCTCCAAAATTTGCTTGCAAAAGAGGTTATTTTTCCTGTCATGACGCTACGCGTTTGCCAGGAAAATGCAATTTTCATCATCTTCAGCAAATTTTGACTTTTTGACTATTTATCTTGGGAAATGAGAAATTAATGATGTAAAAGGTCAATATAAATGTAAATTTCATGTTTTTTATTGTTATCTAGGGTAGATACATTAGATTAGTCCTCTAGAAGTCAAATGAATCAGTTTCCTCTCTTTTAGAGGCAAATTGTTGGGTCATCCTAGTCTTCAGTTTCTTGTTTGGGAGTAGGTGAAACTGATCCCTATCTCATGGATTAGACTCCCTGAGGCTAGGGAGAGTGGTATTGAGGTCTAAATTATGTATTTCCTCAGTCACTGTAATGTTTGGATTCACTTGGAGCTTTGGCATCTCAAGAGACATACTTTTGTATCAGTTTTGGCCTGGACATTAATCAAATTTGCAACTATTTTTATGGGATCCATGCAGTATTTTGTTTAGTTTTAGTTTCTTCTTCTATGCTCATATGTTATATTTTTTTTTGCATTTCATCTATCATTTCATTGCTATTTAATTAATGTTTTCAAGTTAGATAAACATAATCCATAATTTCTATGCTCTTTTTTGGGTAAACATTCATAATTTGTGTTAGTAATCTATAATCAGAAAGATTGGAAAAGTTCGATCACAAAAACAACATCGTTTCAACCACTTTGGGATTCTAGGATCTTTCCCTCCTGAATCCGGAGAGGGATCTCTCCAACAAGTGTAATGATGGATTTGTCTTTGAATTTTTGGGTGATGATATTAGGCTAGTTATGAAGGCCGAGGGTTTTGTTTTTGGATGGTTAAGCAAGATTACTGTTTGAGGTGGAAAGTACTAAATGCAAAGATTTTAAAAGGTGAGAAGTTGCAAGCAAATAGAACAAGCTTTGGCCAGGAAGATAGATAATTGCAGGTTTTAGTTCATTGGGCTATGGAGTCATAAGAGGGTTTAATTGAAACAGCAAGAGGCAAGAGTGGTCCATGGGGCAAGTCATCTATGTCTAAGGATCTCTTTAAGGTTTGATTTATGGAATGAAATGATACAAAAATAAGGGGAATTAAACAGATGAAGAACAAAGAGCAGCCTAAGATCTGGTAAGTACTTTTAAACTAGCCAGCTTTTGACATACACTTAAGAAAGACATGAAAGTAAACTAGGATCTGGTAAGTAATTTTAAACTAGCCAGACTTTGATACACTTTCAATAGAAAACATATAAAAAAAGAGGGGAAACACTAATGATAACAAAGGATGGTCTAAGATATGGTAAGTACTTCTAAACTAGCTAGCTTTCAACACATTCCAAGGGAAACATTCAGACAGTCTTTGGGGATAAAACTAGAACCAGGGCACACCATATCTTCCTTAGTTCATCTCTACTTAACTAATATTGAACATAACATTTAATAATAATATTCAACTTAGACAATAATACGAGGGAACGCCGGCATTCCTATGCTTAAAATGAATTAAATCATTCCCAAATAACACAGATTGGAAGAAAACATTCAGATAAATATTTTCAGTCAGAGAAGGGTACTGGTATACAGTAGGTCCTAACTCTATGCATGTTGTTCTTTATGAGAGAAGATTAAACACCATGAAAACAAAAACAAAATAACGAGTTACAATGAGAAAAACATCACCGTCAACATAGACCAGGGTCCCATAAATCAGCTTGTATTGATGCTCCAAACCAGTTACAACTTTAAGTCCAATGCTTTAGTTTAGAAATCATCTACTCTTCCAAGACTAACTAGTCTATCACAAGCAGAGCTCCAAGAGCTAGTGAACATTGTTTAAAAGTAGAAGTATCAAACTCAATTACTTATCAAATTTCAGCAACTACATCAACCAACCCCTCATCTTCTGCAGTAGTATTTATAGAAGGATGAGGAGGTGAGATCTGATAAAAGATCTCCAAAGATAATTAATACAGAATTAATGGTTCCTCGGCCCTTGGGGGCCTTGATGAAGAAACTTACATAGGTGTATTCTGTATTAAATGATTTACTTTAAGATTTGAGCTCGGTGGGAGCTCTTCTTGACTTTTGAGGCTCTGTGTTGTGTTAAAGTAACTCTGCTGATATTTTTTCATTATGTTTATTTGCATATTTTACTGTCTGGATGTGTTATGAGGCAGATATCTGGTCTTGATCAATAACTTCAGCCTCTGATTGAATGCTTCGAGGCACAGGTGGCTTTGTGGTAGCTGGGAGGAATCAATTTGCCTTTGATGTGGCGGTGGAGGCTTTCTTTCTGATGAACCTTTATGATTTTTCCTTTAACTGTGTTTTAATTGGGGATTAGGATTTTGATAAACCATCTTAGACGTAATCCCCATAGATCTATCTTCAATCTTCTGTTCTGGTATATTTTTTTCTTTCGACACTGATACTCTTTGATTTGTGCCTGATTCACTGTGGTTGTTGGTGTGCAGGGCTACGCAGGGGTCATGTGGCATCAATGCCTCATGAATTATTGATGAAACATGGAGTTGAACCATACAAATGATTCCCTTTGATGAATCGAAGGTGGGAGGATCGTCACCCTCTGCCTTTGAATTTTCTTCAGACATAGCGGAAAAAACCACTGGAACCCTGCAAAATACAAACAATGTTATAAAATCTTGCATGTATAGGTTTACTACTTCAGAAGGTGTGTGGAGAGAGCATGGCCATTGGATGGCATCATCCAATGGTCGAGATTGATCAGAAGAAGTCAAAAGGAAGGCGGAAGAAGAATTTAAATCGGAGCCGTCGATCGCGCATAGATCGACGGTCAGGAGTGGAGGTGAATAAATAACATGAAGGGGTCACATTATTCGGGAAAATAAAATAAAAAACGGGGAAAAAGGTTTAAAACCTTTGTTTTGGTCAAAAATTATGGAAAAAGGAGTGGGGAGTTCGAGATGAACGTGGGCTGTCGGATGGGATAGGCTCACGCGATCAATGGTGGAAATCCTTTAATGACCGCGATGTACCTTAGCCTATCTATCGGGCTTCTTCAGAATGTGATCACCGTCCGATGAGCGGCCTCAGATCGGACGGTGCGCATTGATATCGCGTTCACTCCACATCCGAACTTTAACACATGATGAGGGTGGTATTTCAAAAGGGCTCAAAGCCACGTGTCAGTCGTTGAATGGCATCGCTACCAAACGTAAAAAATAGAGTGCCAATTGGCGCCCCCTCTTTGGAGGATTTCCTCCATTGGCGCGAGTACTGAACTGGCTGGCCGCGCCAATGCGAAAAAGGCTATTTTTAGGGTTTACTCTATTTTGAGCTTTCTGATCTTGATCTGTGTGTTTGGTCTTATTTTTACGACTGCTTGAGTGTTCTGGAGCCTTGTTTGATTGACTGTGACCTTCATCCTTTGGTTGTTTGCCCGTTTCTATCGATTTTACATTCTAGCCCTAGGGCATCTAGGTGCTATTGTGCGTCGAGCCTCCCTTGGGAATTTTTGGTTTTTATCTGTTCAGTCAACTTTGTGATTGCTTCTATACATTTGTTTGGTGGTTGTCTATCGTTTTATTGCGCTATTTGAGTGATTGATTTCTTCTTCATTCGAATTCCAATTCGTCTCGCTTTGGGCCTAGATTACATGGTTCATTTGAGTCTTTGGGATTCTCTTGGTTTTGAGGGATTGTTTTGTGAATTTGAGGTCTGATTGTGTGTTTTCCATTGAGTGAACTTGCTTATCTTTGCTCTTTTACTATCACTTCTCAAATTGATCTTTTCATTAGTTTTCATTTTTTTTAGTGCACTTTTCTCTTAAACATTGAAAATAAAAAAAATCTCTTTTGCTTTTGATTAGTTAGTGTGAATTAAATATTTTCTGTGTTACTAGTGATTAGTAACTTTGAAAGAAAAGCTTTTAGTTTCCATTAGCTGCATTAGAGACATTACTGGTTGTTGTCTGATCATTTTGTTATTGTGTGAAAATATCTTAACTCTCTCGTAATTAGGTTTCATCAAATGAAATGATATATTGTGGCATGTAGTGTGCATTTAGGAGATTTTGAGACATAACACTTGCTAGGGCCTGAAAACTAAAACATAATTGAAGATAAACATTAAAATTTATTCAATTTACACTAAGACAGCATTGAAACATTAACGAAATATTTAGAGGTCTAGGCTAGAGACGTGTTCTGGCGTCTTTAAACCTAGTAGTTGTCATTCGCTTCTTGGCTTTAGACAGCACTAGTACGGACTTGTGCTCCCCATACCGTCACGTATATAAAGGGAGACCCCACTAGGTTGCCATCCTTTATCCATAGGAAGCCAAGTCTGCCGCCCTATACCCATGATACACCGGACACATCATTCAGGAAGATTTCCTGCACTTACGTTAAGTCCTTGGTTGATTTCTCTTTCATTTTGAAACCAAGGTGTATATTGCAGTTCACGGTTATCTGGTACACCCTTTGCCTAGCATTCCTGAGCAGTCATTTTGATCTTATCTGACTCTTTAAATTTGAAAAGATCACCAATCGCTTGTCCTTTCATGCTTGCTTCAAAACTAAAAGAGATAGAGTCACCTTCCATCCGTTTCTCGACTCTTAAAACATGAAACGGTGAAGTTTCTAAGTTTCAATGTCGTAAAATAAATCACCCGCGATCACACGCCCTGTTAGATTTTTCTTGTTGGTCGTTTGATTGTGTGCCTTGATTCTTTTTCAGCCCATGTGTTTTTTTGATCTTTTTCTTTTATCATTACTGTCACAGTGGTGGAACCCTTAGTTTCGTCTACTGGTAGTCCATATACGGATGATTCATCAGAGGTTTCTCAATCCTCTGCTGAACCTCAGTAGCCCATCGTTTCCGAGTTTCCCGATAGGGGACCGGTTCTGTCTGAGCTTCCCTTTGGGGGACCAGTTGAGTTCAATTGGCCCTTATCTGACCCTTGGTCTAGATTTCGAGTAGGGGAACATTTCCCTCCTCTTACATCGGGTTCGCCTTTTTTAGCTACTGTTATTCCTCCTAGTCCTTGCCGTCTATTATGAGCTCTAGCGGCAGGTTCAAATATGGGTGCATCCAGCCATCCTCCTAGTGAGTAAATCCCCACGTTTGGTGAAGATTACCAGTTGTTCCCAGAAGACAACCCCGAATTATCTGTTATGTCTTCCCCCGGTCCCTCACTACCAGCAGGGTATAGATCCTTAGGTAAGATTATCACCGTCGTTGCCTCTATGGGGATATCAACTCCTCCTACGAGGCTGATTATTCCTTCATTGGGGATGTCTCCTAGGACACCCATCATGTCATCCCCTCAGGTCACTTCTATACCCGTCAGGCCCACTGTCTGTGTGGCCGCATCTACACCCATTGTTATTGCACAGTCCGTAAGGGCTACACAGCCTCCTGAAGACGTCTATATAGCGTCTGCTATGCCGGAGAACATCTCTCCTGAGGAGTATCGATTTTCCCTACAAAAACCGAACTTTGAGGTCGGACAATCCTCTCAAGATCCCAACTGCCCGTATTTTTTGTATTATGCACAGGACGGTACACCCAGTTATATTTTTCCATATCAGCACGATGAATGCGGGAATCCTTTACGTTTACCCACTCCAAATGCTCAGGGTTTTTCATCTAACCTGGATGGACAGTCTTATAACCCACAAGGACAACCTTTTCAAGGCCAACCTTCGGGCCAGCCTGGCTATCCTTATGACCCGCACTGACAGCCTTTACAGGGCTACCCTTCAGGCTAGTAGGGGCCATTATATGGTCCGCAAGGACAGTATTACAACCCTTCAGGTCAACCTATGCAGCCTCTCCCTGGAGTCCAACCTAGGCAACCTCAAGGACTCACAGGTCAACCGGGGTACCAACCAGGGTCGGTATATGGTCCTAGGGGGCAAGTCCAACCTTTCCAACCCATGCAACCTCAGTATCCTCTTGGCCTGAATATTGCACATGAACCAGGATCATCTTATGGTCTTGTTGCAGGTAAAATCAGTTACCAGCCACCACCTGGCTCCATTCCACCACCAGGCCAACCGGCCCATCCATCATAACCTAGTGTTCCACAACATCCATGTCAACCTGCGCAACCGGCACAACCTGTTCACCTGGGTCAAACTGTTCAACCAAGCCAGCCCATTCATCCAGGTCAGCCTGTTCAACCAGGCCAGCCTGCACATTCTATCAACCCTGCCCAATAGCCGATTTATTCAATGCCGCAGCTGAACCAACCGGTGCGCCCTAATCATCAGGCTCAGCAGGGTCCCACCTATCAGCAGCCCGCTCAACCTCAAGGCAGTTACTATTCTCATGGTCATTACCGACCAAATTATAACCAGCCCCAAGGTTCTAACTATTATCCTCAACAACCTGGCTACACCTATACTCAGTAGCCGAATCCGCATACTGCTCAAATGGGGCCGACATATAATCAAGGTCCATACTCTAGTTAACAAACCCCATACGCTGGTTACCAGCAACCGAATCAGATTGGTTATACACCCTATACCCCTTATGGTCAGAATCCTGTAGGACAGAACTCATGGGGGCAGGGATATGCTCAACCAGCATGGAGTACAGGTACATGTCCTTATTAAGGGCCTGGCATGCCGTTCAATCCGAAATTTCCGTTCTTGGCTACCTTGGAATTACCGGATGTTTCTAAATTAACCAATGATCTGATTCTTCACAATCCTTATTGGCCTCTGGTTCCAACCAAGGTACTCGGCGATTGCCCTAAGTTTGAGGGTAAAGCTGAAGAGGACCCCCAAGAAAATGTAATGACTTACCATCTGTGGTGTTCATCTAACTCTTGGGTGGATGATTCAATTCATCTACGCCTCTTCCAGCACACTCTTACTGGCGCTGCCGCTAAGTGGTATATTGAATTACCCCATGGCATCTTTCAAGATTTCAATACGTTAGCCATGGATTTTCTGACTCACTTCCAGTTACTGGTTCGTTACGAGGCCGGGACGCATCTCCTAAATTCTTTGAAGCAGGATAAAGCCACCCACATATCTGATCACATTCATGAGTGGCAACGTCGTCGTAGACTGATCAAGTTTGAGATACCTGATCAACTACTAACACATTGGTTCACCACTTCCTTCGTTAGCAAAATCGCCCAAGATATTGCTATGGGGGCATGTGTGATTGCAGAACAAGCCATAGCGCGTGCCCAGTATCTTTATCTGGTATACTCTCAGTTTGGCACGCTTTATGATATTTTGACCGATGCGCCATGCCTGGGAACCTCTAAAGCTCCACCTACCCCAATGGTGGATGGTGTTATTGGTTTCGTATCTCAAAATTCTCGAAAATCTTCAAATGGAAAGCAGAAGTCCAATTCTTTCAATAATCTTGCTCTTCCCGCCCCTCCAAATTCTGGAAAAACTGTGGAGGTCAACGCCGTTCAGGCTAATCCTACGGAAAAAGCCTCCAAAGGAAAGAAGAAGGGCAAAGGAAAATTCAAACCCGACGCCCCAAAACCAAAGTCTTCTAAACCTCATACTGATGACGGTTCCCAATGTAAACCGAAGTATCCCTACCTTATTTGTGAAGGAGACCATTATACCAAAGATTTTCCTCGACGATCTGAAATTACTCAACTCCTGAAAGGCTCCAAAGGGACTCTGGCAGTTCTTAAAGAACCGTTCCCGTCTCAGCAGACCTAGATAGTTGAGGAACCCTCACCATCTGCACCATTTGGGTCCCAGGTCTTTATGATGAATGGTGTTGCACCTGTCTCCATTGCTACGAGTTCGAAGGATTATGCCGAATCGCGTCAGGCAACTGGAAAGGAAGTTGTGGATGGCCCACCTCCCCCACCTATCTCCGGTCCTTTGGAAATTGAGAAGCCTACCACTGAACCTGTTGTGAGGCCACCTTCTAAAGGTGTTCTGTGAAGATATTCCTACAACCCAAATGCCCGTGCCGCTCAGCACTACAATATTGTTGAGGATTTGGCACAGGCGCCTTCTACCATGTCCGCATTGGAAGTTCTTCAAATTTTCCCATCGCAATGTAAAGCTTTGTTGTCTGCAATCGGTGGAATCAATCCCACCGATTCTAGTCTTCTCACCTTCAACTTATAAAATTTTACTCCCCGACTTCCACATCAAATCACTCTTGTTATTCAAGTCGGGATCAATGGTCTTAACATCCATAGGGACATTGTGGACGAAGGTGCTTCCACCTGTGTCATGTCATTCGCTTGCTGGAAGGCCATTGGCTCTCCAGCTCTTTCATCATCCCCTAATGCCTTAGAAGCATTTGATGGTCGAGAATCAAAACCCTTGGGTGTTCTCGAGAGTTTGTCGATTATGTTACAGGGGAAGACAGTCAACGTAGAAGTAGAAGTGGTTGACACCAAGCTTAACTACGATCTACTTCTTGGCCGCAGTTGGACTCATGCTATGTTATGCGTGCCGTCCACCCTCTTCCGGCTTCTCAAGTTCCCTCATGAGGGAAAAATCGTTACTGTGGATCAGTTGTCTTTCTTCACCTCATCCTCTGAGAACAACATTCCTTACATGGATCAGATCCCCAATCCCCCTGACAGTGTAGGACCCAGTCTCTTCAAAGACCCTGTCCTCATGGGTATTTTTCCCGTGCCACCACCACACACCATTCAAGTTAATATGATCTCTAGGTCTGACGACCCATGGATCATCCCTTCGCCTGAAAAGGTGACTGATTTTGGAGAATCGATGCCCTTAACTCTAGTAGAGATTAATTACTGCGAAAATGTCGCCGCATATGATCCTTCTCCTCCTCAACATGCTCCCTCGAGCATGGCTTTAGATATCTATTCTCAATCCCCCTGGCTCAATGAGGCTGACTCGCCTGATCCTCTTAAAGAGATCTTCCCTTCTGATGAAGCCATTGTTGAAACAATGTCTCTAGAGGAGCTGCCTTGGAGCGATGGACATCATCGTTCCTCCTTCATGCCCAGCCTGGGGGCAATGTTAGATTTTCTAGAGCATTTTTCATCTCAGGTTCCTACTCCACCTCCCCAATGGAGTCGCCAATTTTTTGTAGAGGTAAATCCCCTCTGCAGACAAAGGCAATCCCTACTAGCCCAGATTGGGTCTAGCAACAACCGTATCATGCTATGGTGCAAGTTCCTAATTGCAATAAACCAAATGGCGAATAAGGCTTACCTTGAATCCAACGCTGTTTTTTGTAGAGAAGGTGGCACTCCCATTCCCTTGCTTCGGCAGATCACAATCCTCACACTCTCCGTGATCGAACACCTGCACACGCAAGAAACACGACAAACACAAGCGTAAAATCCAATATATGCAATTATGTATCAGTCAAAGAAGACACAACTCATGATCATAGTGAACAATACTAGTGGAACCATAACCAAAGTCACTTATCATTAATTCATACAAAGGAAAATACAACCTGGCTCTAACGCTGAATCTTCCTTTGGTGGGTCATCAGCGGAATACGTCTCGGTATAGCTTGTCGGGAATGGGGACAAGCCTCTCTCTTCGATCGTCAATATCCTTGCTACTAATTTGGCTCTATGAGGACTATTGCAGCATTATTTAGGCTATGAAGGCTCTTGGAGATTAGCTTGCAAAGGAAAATGGCAAGCTTATATATATGGTGGAAGGGGAGTTGGGATCCCTACAATCATGGGATTGGCCCTATCCTCAAGGAAGCTTCCATGAGAGGTGGAAAACCACTTCCCCTACATGGAGATCCGGAGCCAAACCTCCCAACTCAATTTAGAGATCGGTTCAGGAGTTGGTTGGAGTCAATATTCTGCCATTTATTTTTGAAAAACGCTCCTTATTAAGCCTGGCACGGGTGCGACTCTGGGACAGAGCGCCAATTGGTGCGCCCTCTTTGGAGGATTTCCTCCATTGGCGCGAGAACTGAACTGGCTGGCCGTGCCAATGCGAAAAAGGCTATTTTTTAGGGTTTTTCACAAGGAATTGTGTTCAAGGGAATGAATTTCCATGTTCAGGGGAATTCCATGAAAGTGGTTTCTGGTTATGTCACTGTTCACAGGTCACGGAATGAGCCCTCCAATGTGCGGGATGGGGGATTGCAGGGATGGTGAAAAATTGCTGTGTAACAGAGCTTAAGGGAGCGCCTCTTACCTGTAACAAACGAGGATCTGAATGGTGTCTTGGATCAGTCGCAATCACTGCCACAAGTTCGCACACAAAAAAACCATTGTTGCTCTCCAAGTGAGGTAAGTAAAAGAAAATATGTTTTTACCCTTTGTGGCATATTTATAACTTTTGAAGTCAAAATTAGGTTTTAAAAGTCATTTTTCTCAATATTTTAATATATTTTGTCGAAAAATGGATTTTACACTTGCCTTTATGTGCAGCGACAGGTTTTTATGCAACTTGAACGGTGATACGAGTTGTATTTTATACTCTTTCAGACTCGGTAAAAACATGAAAAATTCATTTTGGAGTCATCTTTCAGCTCTTTTCTGACTCTCTAAACATGAAAAGATTGTTGAGTCCCTTGTCGTTTCGATCTCGTTAAAGTGGCCACGAAACGACATCTACCCAGTATACGTTTACCCCTTTTTCAGGCTGGGATAGATTATTTACGAAAAAGGAATACCTTAGCCTATCGCGACTAGGATGTTTTCTCAGACATAGTTTTCTACCTTTTCGGGTCTGAGGAACTATTTACGAAGAGGGACCATTGGAGTTTAATTTTTTGCTGTCTTTTCAAACTCTCTAAACATGAAAATATGCCGAGTTCTTCCTTTGTTAGACTCGTTAAACCCTGATGACATCGGATTCAGTCGTGATGACGATATTCGAGTTTCTCCTTCCTAGGGCTCGTTAAATGTACTAGGATGGATTCGTCCAAAGGATGGACTTATATTACAAGCATATGTTATCCCCTTCAAGCTTGTTTTCAAAAATAATTGGGGTACTCACCAGAAATGGTGGGGAAAATGGAACCAAAATCGTTGTCATGTCGGCAATATGTCGCTCTTGAACATGGCACTTGCCTGCATTCGTGTCGGGTTGGGGACATCTCATCTCGTTTTCCACTAGCCTCCATGGGTTTGGGTAATCCCTTTTGGCCTCTCATCTGCTCTTTGCCTCGTCATCATGACCTCTGATCTTTTGATGTCAAATACTGCCAAACTCACTGTTGTGCCATCGTATGTTCAAGAGAACTTGACCTCTGCAAGTATCAACCTTCCTCTGATTCTCATCTGATCCTGATTCACAAAAACATTATGTTCTTCTGTCTCGCATCGATGATGTGGGAAACACTATGGCTCACCTTCGATCAAGGTCACTTTCTGTCGACTTCAACTCATTATGCGGGAAGATGATCTGGAGACTTCCTTCTGGTACCTTCGAGCCTGCATGCCTCAATGGCAGGTTCTTCGCGATCGACGTGAGGTTTTCATCATTGGCCTCTGATCAAGTGATTCTACGGGTGTTCGACGCCAGCTCACTGATTCACATGCCGTAGATTGTACCTATAGTACCTTGAGGACCATTTTCACTATTGGTGGTACCTCTGGCATCTGTTAACAGCTTCCATTATTGGCTAGTAATCAGACGACGTTCTTGCATGTTCAACTTTAGCTCACTTATTCGCATGCTTAAACTTGTACTTTTTTCGGGTCGAGATGGAGCGCAAGACCCTAGATTTTGTCTGTTAGAATCCAGGCTGCGATTTTGTGGATTATTATGATTAGTTACATGACTCACTGATTGGATGGCTGCAACCATCCCTGAGTCTATTTATCAATCCTTACTGGATGGCTGCGTCCATGCCTTGGATCTTGATTATTGTATACTCCGTTATGGATGGCTGCGCCCATACCACATATATCATGTATTTGAGATATCAGTTGTACTTCTCTATGTTGGTTTTCCGACGGCAGTATTTTCAGTTGGACACATTCTCGTAAATTATTTCACCCCTCTCTCTCTCTTTCGGGCCTCATGCTTTGGGGGCATCTGTTACACATCAATTTGTCACCGTCCCTGCAATCCCCCGTCCCACACATTGGAGGGTTCATTTAGTGACCTGTGAACATTGACATAACCTGAAACCACTTTCATGGCATTCCCCTGAACATGGAAATTCATTCCCCTGAAGACAATTCCTTGTGAAAAACCCTAAAAATAGCCTTTTTCGCATTGGCGCAGCGAGCCAGTTCAGTACTCATGCCAATGGAGGAAATTCTCCACAGAGGGCGCGCCAATTGGCGCTCTGTCCCAGAGTCGCACCCACGCTAGGCTTAATAACGGGTGTTTTTAAAAAATAAATGGTGGAAGATTGACTCCAACCAACTCTTGAACTGGTCTCTAAATTGAGTTGGGAGGTCTGGCTCTGGATCTCCATGTAGGGGAATTGGTTTTCCATCTTTCATGGAAGCTTTCTTGAGGATAGGGCCAATCCCATGATTATAGGGATCCCAACTCCCCTTCCACCATCTACATAAGCTTGCCCTTTTCCTTTACAAGCTAATCTCGAAGAGCCTTCATAGCCTAAGGAATGCTGCAATAGTCCTCATAGAGCCAAATCAGTAGCAAGGAGATTGACGATCGAAGAGAGAGGCTTGTCCCCATTCCTGACAAGCTTTACCGAGACGTATTCTGCTGATGACCTGTCGAAGTAAGATTCAGCGTCAGAGCCAGGTTGTATTTTCCTTTGTATGAATTAATGATAAGCGACTTTGGTTATGGTTCCACCCATATTGTTCATTATGATCATGAGTTGTGTCTTCTCTGACTGATACATAATTTCATATATTGGATTTTACGCTTGTGTTTTTCGTGTTTCTTGCGTGTGCAGGTGTCCGATCACGACGAGCGTGAGGATTATGATCTACTGGAGCAAGGGAACGGGAGTTCCACCTTCTCTACAAACAACATCATTGGATTCAAGGTAAGCCTTCTTTTCCATTTGGTTTATTGCAATTAGGAACTTGCACCATAGCGTGATACGGTTGTTGCTAGACCCGATCTGGGCTAGTAGGGATCACCTCTGTCCGCAGAGGGGATTTACCTCTACAACAATGGCGCGCATTTATATCATGCTCACTCCACATCCAACCTTTAAAGCGCGATGAGGGCGGTATTTCAAAAGGGCTTAAAGCCATGTGTCGGTCGTTGAATGGCATCGCCGCCAAACGGAAAAAACCGCCTTCCTCTCTAAAGCGGTGCGATGAATTTCGCTCCGTTTGGAATAGTTAATGACCGAAAATATTTTAAACCCAAAAATTTAATATAGCGAAGGTTTAAGCTTTGGGGGTGGAAAATATATTTTCAATACGGCTCAGCGCCCGTCTGCGGGGCCGTGGGTTATATGGAATGCAACATGATCGGGGGCCATAACAGACAGGGCTAATCGGCATCGGAGTTTGGTTTTAAAAAAAAATAGTGCACTCGGTGAGTCGCTCTGACGCGATAAGAGCTTAAAGGCTTAGCGCCTAGTTCCAGAACCAAGGCATATGGAGGGGAAGGGTTTTGGACTTATCGCAAGTGGGCTTAAACAAAAATATGTATTTTTTATGAAGTTTTCAATGTTTTTCAAGGGTTTTGAGGGTTTCGATAAGGCAAAGAAGGAGTCTTTAAACCTTATCAAAGGGGTTTTGATGAAGGGGAAAGGGGAGAATGTGAAAAATGAGGGATTTTATGGGGAATAAAGGGATAAAAACGAGGTTATTTTTGGAAGTGGAAGGAAGGGGAAAATGGTGTTTTCAGCAGTATTCTCTCTTGGGAGTCAGCAGGATTTCTGAGTGTAAAATGGGCACAACAGTGAAGATTTGGACAAAGGCATGAGCCCTTCAAGAGTCTTCAAGAGGTAACACTTTTTAACAGTAAAATTTGTTCCTTGAAGACTTGAAAAAATTATTTAGCCACCTTTTGGTATAAAAAATTTCACAGGTGGCTAACAGTGGCTCCACTTGGGGATGGTGCCTTTTTGAAGGCATCAAGAACTTCAGACTTGCATTCTCTAGGAGTCTAATCAATGCCTCATCTATTGGGCTACCTTTCTTTCTGCGGATGATCTTATTATGCTCTAAAACATATTAGCATTCATGGATTAACAATGGAACCTCATCAATACAATCTTTCTACCTACCCAATCCTACTGATCTAACATTTTTTCTTTTTTAGAGTGCACTTGGATTGGAAAACTCTTTTACAACAGTTTATTATTTTGAAAGTAGGAAAAATAATCTATTTATACTCCTTATTTCTCCATGGACTCAGATTAAATAGTTCAACTCATATGATTCTCTACCTAATCTACTATCTGTTGGGATTACACTGTCCAAAATACTTTATTTTCTAAATTCTACAACAGAAATTTAAAAAGCAGTCAAGTCAGGATTGAACAGTCTAACTTGGTGCTGGTTTATGGCATAAAAACAAGCTGCACATAGACATTATTTTTCACAAAATTTAAAACAAAATGGAAGGTTTGAGATCTGAAATTTCAAAGCATTTCCTTCCTCTTTTCTATAGCTTTGTTTTGACTCTTACTTGAGCTGTCTTTCCTTTTCTAACTGGCTCAGATTTTAAGCTATTTAGAACTAGAGTTTTACATCTTTTGACTCAGAATTTGAAACAGATTTGAGTCATTATCTCTTTGAAACTTTAGGTTCAGATTTTGAGCATGTTTGAACCCTTAATTTCTATCCTAAACTATCTACTGATAAGCCAAGATTAAATAGTTTGGCAAATCGAATTCACTATTCTATCAACAGAAAATTTAAAGCTAATTAGTCAAGATTAAGTTGTTTGACTAACTAGAAGTGTGTTATTTATGAGTGGCATTTGAGCTTGCACACTTTCAAATTTGTTTCTCTTTTTTGATATGGGGCTATACCTTTCTTGTTTTCACAATCTGCCCTCTTTTCTTTTTTCTTTTTTCTTTTTTTTTGTATTTTTGATTTTTTATAACTTTGAATGCAATGATGGGTGGAGTAATTATAATGAGAAAAAGATAAAAAGGATTTTGGAACATAACATAGATCAAGAGAATTAATGCTTAAGCATCCTGCCATTGACAGGACCCCCAAAAAATTCTGCTCCATTCAACTCCTGCAAGAAAAATGCATTATTACCAGCAGCTGAATGAATAGAGTAAGGGCCAAGACATAAGTTGTCAAATTTCCCGTGCTTGCCCTTGTCTTCCCTCCTTGAGTCCCACTTTAAAAATTTGTCCCCAATATTGAAATTGTTGGCCTTTGTTCTTTTGTCAAAGAGCTTCATAATGTTGTCCTGCTTCTGTAATGCTTTGTTATAAACTTCCTCTCTGGTTTGTTGAAGATGAATGGTCTGATTTATTCTTCTGATCATGTCATTATCTTCATTTTTCAACTCTTGAATCAACTTCATCACTGGTACGCCGAGGCTGGTTGGAAATACTGCATCAATACCATACACAAGCTGGAAAGGTGACATACCGATAGATTTCTTCAAAGTTAATCTGTCAGCCCAAAGTGCATGGAACAACTTTGTGTGCCAAGACTTTTTGTTGTCCACCAATAGTTTCTTGATTATGTTCACTAAACTCTTGTTTGAGGATTCTGCAAGTCCATTACCTTGAGGATAATAGGCCGTGGAGTGCCCCGATGTTATCTGATATATGTGACAGAACTCAACCATGTTATTTGATCCAAATGTTGCTGCAATATTAGTGATGATCTTGGTAGGACAACCAAATCTGGAGAGAATGTTAGTCTCCATAAATTTTATAATAACAGAGTCATTGGCCTGCCTACAAGGTATGGCTTCTATCGACTTAGTGAAATAGTTTGTGGCAGTGAGAATCCATCTATGCTGGGCAGAAGATGGTGGATGGATTTCCCCTATGAAGTCAAGTCCCCACTATTGAAAAGGGGCTTCAATAGTGATTGGATGCAGAGGTAGGGGTAGCAGTTTTCTTTTTCCTTCAAAAAGTTGACATTTATGACAGGCTATGATCATATTGTGCACATCATGGAAAAGAGTAGGCCAATAGAAACCAGCCCTAAAAATTTTGTTGGCTGTTGTCTTCTAGTACAAATGACCTCCACACTCTCCTTCATGGAACTGGTGTTTAACCTTCTTTGCATCAAACTCAAGCAAACATTTAAGCAATACACCACTTGCATTTTTCCAATAAAGACATCTATCTAAAATGAAATAGTTTACAACTTTTAACTTTAGGAACCTTGCCTTTGTTTTTGTTAAACCAGGAGGTGTATTCAAATTAAGAAAAACATAAACAATATCAGCATACCAAGGAGAATTCATAAAATGGTCTTCAACAATGGGATTTGAGAATCCTTCTTGGTCATCCAAAGCATCAATCATATTAATATCTATAATTTCGAAATTGGATTCAGCCATTAATCTAGCTAGACCTTGGCCTTTGATGAGTTTAGTGGGTTTTATCTCTAGATCATATTCAAGAATGATAGCAATCCACTTACCTCTCTTACCATCTGGGTCCTATGTTAGAATGTCTTTCACAACTGAATTTGGGACAAAGGCAATGATGTGTGAGTGAAGGATGTATACTATGAAGTCTTTCAAAGCTTTAACCAAAGAAAAATATTGCTTTTCCATAATGTTATACTTCAGAGGGGCATCCCTCAATGCCTTACTAAATAATGCAATAGGCTGCTCTTGTCCCTATGGATTTTTCTGTAAAAGGACAGCAGCTATGATATGTTCTGATGCAAACAAAAAAATATAAAAATCTTTTGAAAAATCAAGACTTATTAGAACCGGTGTTTTGGTTAATGCTTGTTTCACCAGCTCAAAGGAATCCTTTGCTTCCAAGGTCCATTTTACCCCTTGCTCCTTCTTCAACATTTTTGTGATATTTCTAAGAATCTCAGCCAAGTTGGGGATGAACCTTCTCAAAAAGTTAATCGTTCCAATAAAATATTGCAACTCCTTGATGTTCCGAGGATGAGAGATTTGCAATATGGCCTCAATCCTCTTTGGATCTATCTTAATACCCTCTTCTGAAATAATGTGCCCAAGGAGTTTACCTTCTTGGAGAACAAATAGTGTCTTCTTAGGGTTTAAAGATATTCCAAACTTTCTGCATTTCTTGAAAACTTTTCTTAAATGTTCTAAGTGCTCTTCATCTGTTTTTTAAAACACAGTGACATCATCAAGGTATATAATGATGAAGTAGCCTAGTTATTCTGAGAATGCTATGTCCATGGCTCTTTGAAAATTTTCTCCAGCATTCATTAGACCAAAAGGCATTTTCACATACATGAAAGTGCCCCATGGTGTAGTAAAGGCTGTCTTTAATTTATCAGCAGGGTGAACTAAGATCTGATTGTACCCTGAGTAGCCATCAAGAAAAGAAATTCTTCTAGACCCTACCACCCTTTGTAAAATATGATCCATCTTAGGTAAAGGGTAGTTGTATTTCAATGAAGCTTTGTTCAAGTCTCTAAATTCTATACAAAGCCTGATCTCTCCAGTTTTCTTCCTAACCGACACCAGATTAGACACCCACTCAGAATATCTAATAGGGACAATAATACCAGCATCATACATTTTCATGATCTCCTTCTGAACCAAAGGCAACTGAACAGGGTTTATTCTGCGCAGTTTCTGTTTGAAAGGTTTTTTGTTTTCTTTGAGGGGAATTTTGTGCTGTATTATTTCAGTGTCATAGGATTTAAGATCTTTTTAACTCCATGCAAAAACATCAGAAAATTCTTTAAACAGCTCTATGTATTTGAGTTTAATGTGAGCTGGAAAGTTTTAGACAATTTAATCATTTTCGATTTAAGTTAATTGCCTATATTGCACTCTTCCACTTCAGCCTCTATAGGTTCCAGTTTTGGCTTCTTGGCCACATCGTTAAAATCAAACAACTCTTCTAAAGGTGCTAGACCGCTTGGCAACCTTTCATCTTTAGAGGGCAGAGTTTCTAACTCCTCTGTTTCTAATTTTGCATTAAATTTTGTTTTGTTTTTAAGTTTTCTGGTGAGAAGATAAATATTGACAAGCTTAGGAGATGACTCTTCTTCACCAAGAAAATTTTCTTCGCTATAGTCTGTATCATAGTTTGAGTCCGAACTGTGTAGTTTGAATTCATTTCTGAATTGCATGAAGTCTTCTATTTTTTTGTCTCCGTCAAACACCTGCCAATACTTTTCATTATCAGGCACGGTTGGTCTAAATTTTATCTGAGTTGTGCAGTCTTTGGTTTCATATGGCGTTAAGCATGTTCTAGCTACAAAGGCTAAATTCTGGGCGGCAATATTTCTTTTTCTTGGGACAAAAATCAGTTTTTACTCCTCGAATATTTTCAAAAGGTCCATGGCATCGTTTCAGTAGGCCCTAAGTCTGGGATGATTTGCTTTATACTCCCCATTGACTTGCCTAATTACTAACTCTAAATCCCCATACACATTGATTCTTCTGGCTCCTAACTTTTTCCACAAACGTAAGCCTAAGAGAAGGGATTCATATTCCGCTATGTTGTTGGAACACTAAAAATTTAATTTGCAGGAAATGCTTTCCTTGTGGTTGTTTTCAGTGTTGTAAATCCAGACACCTGCACCAACGTTAGTTATGGTGCATGAAACATCAAAATAAAAACTCCACAGAGGACTATTCTCTGTTTTATCTCTTTGGTGGTTGTCCTCTTCAACTAACGTGCTTTCCGATTGTTTTTGAATCTCAACACTTAGTTGTATTTGTTTCAACTCCTCATTTTTTTCTCTATGTTGAGGGTTGATTTCTTGATTTTCAAGGTTTAAGAGCAATGGACACATGACTTGTAGCTCAAGACCTTTTTTTGGTTTGCTAACGTTCACAGGTTCAGCAAACTGTTCTGACACTTCTGCGTTGTGTTCCTCTTCCTCTCTATCGGCCATTAATCCTGTTAAAGTGACTTGTTCACTAAGTGTTTCATCGTTAAACATAATAAAATAATCAAGGCCTATATTTACAGAATACAGAGGAGATTTTTGTGGTCTGTCTTGACCAGTAACTGTGTATTGCATATGGGATTCCCTGTACAGTCTTCTAGTTTGATTGAAAACAAGGATAGTCGCATAAGTCATGTCCATTTGCATAGTCCCTTGTAACTTAGCCCCCCATGATCTTGATAACAACATTCCATACTTGGGGGGAACATCAGCCACAAAAATATCCATTACTAAGCATTTGGCTGGAATCTGGGCTAAGTTAACACAAAGGTCTTTGATTAATCCTAAACATTTTACTCTGTTGGAATCAAAGGAGTACAAGTTTTTATACGGTCTAGTGATTTCTAGACCAAAGCTCTCCATTATAGCTTTAGGCATTAAATTATGAGAAGCCCTGGAATCATGCATAACATTATGAAAAAAAAAATCATGAACGTTTCAACTCACATAAAAGGGAGGAACAGCTCCCTCTTGATATCTACCTTCAATCCTAGGACCAAATATCAGCTTTGGTTGGTCATCGTTAAGATTGACTGTGTCATTAAAGTCCTCTATGTTTAAAGCCTTCAAAATTTGGGTCCTAAATACGTGCTGGGAAGCTAACTCAGTCAAAGGAACATAGATTTTTATCTTTGAAATTTCCTGCTCCAAGCTGAAAGGAATTTAACTCTTTAAAGTGTTGGTCTCAGCCTTATTAGTTGTCACTCTATCAGCAATATCAGCTTGCTAATTTGTCCTATTTACATTTTACAAAATGGTTTTAATAGGAGTACTAGTTGAGATGTCAGTACTACTAATGTCTGCACTTTGTTTTTCATTGTTTTGAGTGCCTTTCTCTTTACCATTATCAGAATTTACAGCCACTTTTTTATCCTTTTGTTTGACAATTTTAGGCTTGGTTGTAGTGTTGTTTTGTGAAGATTTGTTAAAGGTTTTGGTGTTGGGAGTTTGTTGACTAGTTTTGCTTTTAAGGTCATATTCTCTTTGAGAATCTATGATGACATTTTCCATGTCTTGATAATAATTTTCATCATCATCTCTTTTGTCATCATAAGGTGTGTAAAGACCTTGTTTTCTATCATAATGGACTTCAAAGTCATCATTATCTACCCCCAGCATGTTGATATCATCTTCTTCTGTCATCTCATATGTTTCTTCAACCTCACTTACATAGTTTTGATGAAAGGGAGGAGTGATTTGTTGATCATCTTCCTGAGGTCTGTTTGGAGGTTGGTTCCTTCTAAAATTCTGATTCTGGTTCTGGTTTCTGTTTTGGGGAGTAGTTTGGTTTTGACTAGCTTGTGCTCTCTCAAGGAAGCTCATTTTCTTCATTATCTCCTCCATAATTCTCTCCATCTTTGAGTTGGAAGTAGAAGGTGTGTTTTCCTCCCTAAAGGATATTCTCTTATCATTTTTCATTCTTGCTCTCTTCTCCATTAAATTTAATTCCACAGCAAGGGCTCCTTTTTGCATCTCTTCAAGAGTTGCAGGATCTCTCTCTTTCAGCTTATAGGCCATCTCAGGGTCAAACCCTTCAGGAAACTTGTTTAAAGCTGAGCCTTGTGAAGGTTTTAGATCTGGGGAAAGGGAATTATACACACTGTTAAATCTAGTGCAATAAGCCTGCACACTTTCCCCAGTGTTTCTATGTAGGTTCTTATAATCAGAGAGGACTTGGAGATGGTTTTTCTTCACTTCCCCTTTGTTTAAGAATGTCTGATGGAAGGCTTGGAGATCATTGATACTATGGGGGGTTAAACCTTTAAACCATTTTCTTACTTCTCCCCCCAGAATTTGAGCAAAAAATCTAAGTTTGACAGAATCATCATCAATTTCATTTCTGTCAAAGTAGTCATTCATCTTATCCACATGTTGTGATGATGTTGTAGCATTGCTAGCATCATACAATAGAATTTTGGATTGATAGTCCTGTGGGAGATTGACTAATGGGACAAGAAGGATTAAGGGAGCATAACATGCTGCCATGATATGTGGTGGGGGTGGATTTATAAAAGGTGGATTAAAAAGAGGGAAAGTGGGCTGGAATGGAGTGGTTTGAACAGTGGATGTGGGGTGAGCAGAAATGGATGGACCAGGAGTAGATTATTGAGCTGATATTGGATGAGAGATACCTAAGTTGTGAAGGAAATTTAAATCAGGGGGTGTTGTTTCTCTGCTACCAAGATGTTCACTTGTTTCAGGAGATGAAAGTGAAGACTCATAATCTAACTGATCTAAATCATCAAGAGACCTAGTTCTAAATGGATTTACTAAGTCAACTTGTGATTGTTGTAGAGCTGAAAGATTTTCAGGGACTGAATTAGCTCTCAAGGATGATCTAAAAACAGTTGATAATTTAATCCTAAGAGACTTCCTAAGGATACTTTCTGGGTTGTCAACTATCTTAGGTGGATCAGGGTCAGGATAGGCTCTAGTGTGAATCTTTCTAGGAGCCACTATACTGTGTTTTTTAGACCCAAATAAACAGGAAAAATTCAACCAGGTATGACAATATTTGAGAGGTTAACTAATCTGTTTACACAAATTTTAATCCTACAGTCCTCTAACTAAGTTTGAATGATATTACAATGATAAGAGTTCTTCCTAGTGAAGTCTTAAGGTCTGTTGAGGATTGTGAAGTCGCCAAGTGGAAGTTTTTAGCTCCTAGGGAGGTAAAAGGTTTTATGGTCCACCACCATGTTTATTGAATACCAATCTGAAATATTTTTGGGTTTTCTGAATTATTTTTCAGTTGTGTGGTTTCTAAGAATGTCCTAACTCTATTTCAAAACTTAGCTACAGTTATGAGACAAAGACAATCTATTATTATGGCAAAGTCAGCTGATCTTTCAAGGTTAGGTAAAACCTTATGAGAATCCTAGGGTCTGCCTATTTTTTCACTTATTCAAACAAGTTTTTACCATGATTACCATTTCTTGGTAGTGCTTGAAAAGGCTGCTTTTAACTCACAAAGTTTATATGAAATTTTAAGGGGAACTAGAGATTCTGGGTTCGATCCCCAGTGGAGTCACCATAAATGTTAGTTGTTGGTGGCTCAGTTGGTTGATATAACAAATTTTCTTTGAAACAAATATTTGATATCCTATGGTTACCTTAAAATGAAAATGATTATGGGTTCGATCCCCAGCGGAGTCGCCATAAATGTTAGTAATCTGTAATCAAAAATATTGGCAAAGTCTAATCACAGAAACAACAACGTTTCAACCACTTTGGGATTCTAGGATCTAGCCCTCCTAAATCCGGAGAGGGATCTCTCCAACAAGTGCAAAGATGGATTTGTCTTTGAAATTTTGGGTGATGATATTAGGCTAGTTATGAAGGCCGAGGGTTTTGTTTTTGGACGACTGAGCAATATTACTGTTTGAGGTGGAAAGTCCTAAATGAAAAGAGTTTCAAAGGTGAGAAGTTGCAAGCAAATAGAACAAGCTTTGGCCAGGAAGATAGATAATTGTAGGTTTTAGTTCATTGGGCTATGGAGTCATAAGAGGGTTTAATTGAAACAGCAAGAGGCAAGAGTGGTCCATGGGGCAAGTCATCTATGTCTAAGGATCTCTTTAAGGTTTGATTTATGGAATGAAATGATACAACAAGAAGGGGAATTAAATAGATGAAGAACAAAGAGTAGCCTAAGATCTGGTAAGTAGTACTTTTAAACTAGCCAGCTTTTGACATACACTTAAGAAAGACATGAAAGTAAAATAGGATCTGGTAAGTAATTTTAAACTAGCCAGCCTTTGATATACTTTCAATAAAAAACATATAAAAATAGAGGGGAAGCACTAATGATAACAAAGGATGCTCTAAGATCTGGTAAGTATTTCTAAACTAGCCAGCTTTCAACACATTCCAAGGGAAACATTCAACCAGTCTTTGGGGATAAAAATAGGACCAGGGCACACCATATCTTCCTTAGTTCATCTCTACTTAACTAATACTGAACATAAAATTTAAGAATAATATTCAGCTCAGACAATAAGACGAGGGAACGCCAACATTCCTATGCTTAAACTGAATTAAATCATTCCCAAATAACATATTGGAAGAAAACATTCAGATAAAGATTTTCAATCAGAGAAGGGTACTGGTATACAGTAGGTCCTAACTCTATGCATGCTATTCTTTATGAGAGAAGATGAAACACCATGAAAACAGAAACAAAATAACGATTCACATTGAGAAAAACATCACCATCAAGATAGAACAGGATCCCATAAATCGGCTTGTATTGATGCTCCAAACCAGTTACAGCTTTAAGTCCAATGCTTTGGTTTAGAAATCATCCACTCTTCCCAAACTAACTAGTCCATCACAAGCAGAGCTCCAAGAGCCAGTGAACACTATTTACAAGTAGAAGTCTCAAACTCAATTACTTATCAAAGTTCAGCAACTACATCAACCAACCCCTCTCTCATCTTCTGCAGTAGTATTTATAGAAGGATGAGGAGGTGAGATCTGATAAAAGATATCCAAAGATAATTAATATAGACTTAATGGTTCCTCAGCCCTTGGGGGGCTTGATGAAGAAACTTACATAGGTGTCTTCTGTATTAAATGATTTACTTTAAGATTTGAACTCGGTGGGAGCTCTTCTTGACTTTTGAGGCTCTATGTTATCTTAAAGTAACTCTGCTGATATTTTGTCATTATGTTTATTTGTAGATTTTACTATCTGGCTGCGTTGTGAGGCAGATATCTGGTCTTGATCAATAACTTCGGCCTCTGATTGAATGCTTCGAGGCACAGGTGGCTTTGTGGTAGCTGGGAGGAATCAATTTTCCTCAGATGTGGCGGTGGAGGCTTTCTGTCTGATGAGCCTTTATGATTTTTCCTTTAACTATGTTTTAATTGGGGATTAGGCTTTTGATAAACCATCTTAGATGTAATCCCCACAGATCTATCTTCAATCTTCTGTTATGGTATATTTTTGTCTTTTGACATTGATACTCTTTGATTTGTTCCTGATTCACTGTGTTTGTTGGTGTGCAGGGCTGCGTAGGGGTCGTGTGGCATCAATGCCTCATGAATTATTGATGAAACGTGGTGTTGAACCCTGCGAATGATTCCCTTTGATGAATTGAAGGCGGGAGGATCGTCACCCTCTGCCTTTGAATTTTCTTCAGACATAGCAGAAAAAACCACTGGAACCCTGCAAAATACGAACAATGTTATAAAATCCTGCATGTATAGGTTTACTGCTTCAGAAGGCGCATGGAGAGAGCATGGCCATTGGATGGCATCATCCAATGGTCAATATTGATCAGAAGAAGTCAAAAGGAAGGCAGAAGAAGAATTTAAATCGGATCCGTCGATCACGCAGAGATCGACGGTCGGGAGCAGAGGTGAATAAATAACATGAAGGGGTCACATTATTCGGGAAAATAAAATAAAAATTGGGGAAAAAGGTTTAAAACCTTTGTTTTGGTGAAAAATGGTGGAAAAAGGAGTGGGGAGTTTGGGATGAACGTGGGTCGTCAGATGGGATAGGCTCACGCGATCAACGATGGAAATCCTTTAATGACCACGCCATACCTTAGCCTATCTGTCGGGCTTCTTCAGAACACGATCACCGTCCAATGAGCGGCCTCAGATCGGACGGCGCGCATTGATATCACGCTGACTCCACATCCGACCTTTAATGTGCGATGAGGGCGGTATTTCAAAAGGGCTCAAAGCCACGTGTCGGTCGTTGAATGGAATCGCTGCCAAACGGAAAAAACCGCCTTCCTCTCAAAAGTGTGCGATGAATTCCGACCGGTTTGGAATAGTTAATGAACGAAAATATTTTAAACTGAAAAATTTAATATAACGAAGGTTTAAGCTTTGGGGGCGGAAAATATATTTGCAATACGGCTCAGCGCCCGTCTGCGAGGCCGTGGGCTATATGGAATGCAACATGATCGGGGGCCATAACAGACAGGGCTAATCGGCATCGGAGTTTTGTTTTAAACAAAAAAAGTGCGTTCGGTGAGTCGCTCCGACACGATAAGCGCTTAAAGGCTTAGCGCCTGGTTCTAGAACCAGGGCGTATGGAGGGGAAGGGTTTTGGACTTAGCCCAAAGGGGCTTAAACAAAAATATGTATTTTTATGATGTTTTCAATGTTTTTCAAGGGTTTTGAGGGTTTCGATAAGGCAAAGGAGTATTTAAACCTTATCAAAGGGGTTTTGATGAAGGGGAAAGGGGAGAATGTGAAAAATGAGGGATTTTATGGGGAATAAAGGGATAAAAACGAGGTTATTTTTGGAAGTGGAAGGAAGGGGAAAATGGTGTTTGCAGCAGTATTCTCTCTTGGGAGTCAGCAGGATTTCTAAGTGTAAAATGGGCACAGCAGTGAAGATTTGGATAGAGGCATGAGGCCTTCAAGAGTCTTCAAGAGGTAACACTTTTTAACAGTAAAATCTATTCCTTGAAGACTCCAAAAAATGATTTAGCCACCTTTTTGTATAACAAATTTCACAGGTGGCTAACAATTTGTAATTTCTTCAGTTTAGAAAGAAACCATGAGTTCACCATGCTCTTTCTAGCTCCTCACCTGTCATGATCATCCCACCATCGAAACCCTAAAGTGCTAAAAATTATACCTACCTTGCCCCATAGAACACCTTGCAAATTTTGACCTAATTTCCTTGCCCTAGCTGTTTGACTCCTCCTGATCCAGCAAAACCCTACAAAATCAAAATTAAAAACCCTGAGCTAGTATACCTAGCCTAAAATCTTCTTTCCTTAGTCATTTTGACTATGATCTATACGGAGAGAGCCCTATCCTGGCCTATTAGGGCTAGCTACTTGTCTAAGCGTGGTTTGAGGTTACCTCGGAATTGCCTTTCTTAGCCTGAGGTTCAATCTAAGTGATAACATTTTGGCAACCATACTAGGGAAGCAAAAGATCATATCTTCCCTAGGAAAGAATGACAAAGTTTAGATCTGATTTCTGATGGTGGACAGCAATTAGATGCATATGAAGGCTGAACTCTTCACCTGGTGACTCCAACTTGATGTAAATACTCCATTGGAGGATCAACCTTGCCAGCAGGAAAATGGAAGGATCTTACACAAAGTTCATGTATTCAAAGTGGAGTTGTATTCAAGATCTAATCTGCTTTCTTGTAAATTACTTCTTTTATTTTCCTAAAACTATCCTGAAAGTTTTCTGAAGTTTGTTGTATGATAAAGATGACCAAAATCTTGATTCTACCTATTTGAAAAGTGTAAATACCGAGTTTTCCTTTGATCTTGGTACACATCCTTTTACTGAATCTTATGATGAACATCTTCAAATTGATGAGCCTAAAGAGATCAATACTGATCCTATAACTTCCGTACATTCTCCTACACCTTGTAAAATTCCAAATCATTACAAACCACTCATCTTACCTCCTATACTCCATGCTTTCCCTGAAAATCATTACCTATATCTGCCGAGGTTTGATGTTGAATATGACAACATTACTGCTGAGAGACATATACAGGATTTTGAGACTTTCCTAGACCTTTTTGAAGTTGACGAAGAGAATGTCAATATCAGGTTATTTTCTCTTTCTTTTCAAGGTAGAGTCAAGAGTTGGTTCAAAAATTTGCATGCTGCGAGCATCTCAGATTTCCCACAGTTCGTCAAAGTTTTCCTCGACAAGTGGGTGGTCAAACAAAACCCTTTCCTAATTCTAAAAGAGTATGACTAGCTGAAAAGACAGCTATGGGAGACAGTACAACATTTTTCTGTCAGATTCAATCAAGTCTATTATTCGATACCTGCTAATATAAGACCCCCTCCTGGCTCAGCTCTATTACATTACCCGAATGCCTTTGATCCAGAAATGGAGTTTCAGCTAAGAGAAAGGAACATTGCAACACTTCAAAAGATGTAGAACAGTGTAGTAGATGTAGAGGCTAATTTGTTGATCATAAGGGCAAAGTTGAAGGAAGAAGAGAAGAAGAAAATTGCAGAGCACCTAACATCTTCAGAGGTAAAGCGCGACATTCTGGTATGTACAATAGAGGAAATTATGCAAAATATCACCATGAGAGATGTATTTTCCATTCAATATTATCATGACCCACTTATCCTAGAAAAAGAAGAGATTACAAGCCCTAAAAATTTTCCTGCTAATCCCAGCTACCATAGATCAAAAAATGAATTTGTAGATCAATCCAAGGAGAAACAATCTGATAATATAATGTGCATGATTGGTGACATTACTTATATTGATGATTTACCAAATTTTGATAAGTATGACGATGATTATGTTCTCCAAACAAAAGCTAATCTTGCAGAGCGATCAGCAGTTGGTTTTTGGAAGGAGGAAGTTTAGTTTCAGCAGCTTGAACACAGTGATCAGCTGATGCATATCAGCTATGACAATTATGAGGAAAGTCTAGAAAATTGGAAGTAAGTGAAGGATATTTGCCTCTTTTTTTACTTCATTTCAGTTCATCAAAGATAACTTTCATGCAATCAGAAATAAACATTCTTTTAGTTTTGATGTTGAGGTTGAGGTAGATAATGAACTACTTGGGCAAGTTGTTAATGAGAAACCTTCTCCTGAAATGGTTGAGAAAATCCTTTGCAACATAGAATCCTCCTTAGTTCTATATTTACAGCCACCAAATGTCATTGAATGTCAAGTTGTAGATGAAGGCTTGGAAGTTGAAACACATGATCAAATGATGCAAGATGATTTTGTAACATTGTGTTTTGAAGCATTTCAATTTTTAAAGAAAAAATTTCATAATATCTCTAAAGAAAAGGATGAGCAGCCTGTAGAGTGTCATCCAGTCTCATTAAAACTGATGGATGTGTTTCAGTAGTCTTTTCAAGTTTTTCCTGACCCTATAGCTAATGTATTGGATGATATTTGCAGTAAAAGTCCTTCTCCATTAGCTAACTATGAGCCTGAAAAGAGTGTTGATATAAAATTTATCTGATAGCCAAATTCATTGTCTTGTTCAGCAGGTGTTTCATTACGAAGCTCATACCAAGATTTGCAGTCATATCAGGAGAGTAATGAAGAATATTTTTTTTTTTGTTGATCACCAGGAAAAAATAGTTATTCATGAGTTTTGGGATTATTTTGTCAACTTGTTGCAGTCATCAAGGAAAGAAAGAATAGATGTTATGAAAATTTTAAAACCAAGGTACGAAGACTACCTAGAGCAGAGCAATTCTTGAGGTCATTCGGTGGGCTTGTGCTTTGCAATTTCATCAAGATTGAATCTGTTAACAAGTTTTCATGGGAGTTTCCTTTCAATAGTTCTTTCTTCTTGCCCATAAGCAAGCACTTGCGGAGAATTCAAACAGCAGCTAGAATTCTTACATGGTTGCATTGGTTGTTCCATTTCACTTGATCAAGTGATGAATGGATCAATTAGAGTAGGTTTTGTTGAATAAGCCCAATTCTGAGCATATTTTTCAGTTTGTCAGTTGTGTTTTAGTTTGAGTCAGTTCAGTTTATTGAGTCAATTTTATTTCAGTATTCAGTTAGTCTTTAGCTATTGATTCCATTCCCAATGGATAGGCACTTAGTCTCAGGTGTTATTGGCACTTCCAAGGAGCTACCATCCCCAGCTAGAGCCAATGTTAGTGTCAGTATTTTCATACTTCCACCGGGGATAAAAACACATTTTGCATGTGCATATTAGGTGTCCCACTCCAAATAATTTTCAATCATTCCATTAGGTCATGATATAAATTTTTTCCACTGGTGGTTGTCCTTGTTAAGTGTCCCATTTTCCTTCACAAGTATATGCCTGCTGACCCTCTTCCATGTCTTCATCATGCCGAAGACAAGTATGCTCTCATTCCAATTTTAGTTAAAGTCACTCATTGATTCAGTTTCTATCATTTCTCATTGGGTCACTAGGGTTTCATTAGATCAAATCATTGCATTGTCTCATTTTCAATAAAGGGCAGCAGAAGGTGTGAAGGTGACCCAGAATAAACTCATGATTTTCTTAAGTCAGTTCAAATGTAATAAGTACTTAGTCTCCCAAGGCTGCAAACTTAGAGTTCCACATGTCAACACATCAAATTTCAAATAAAAAAAGTTTCTACTCCAACAATTGATCAAATGTCAAAGGAAGTTGTCTTTTTCCAAGGGTGCCTAAGTCATCATTTTCCACAAGCACTAAACCCTAATTTCCTCTCCCGATGAGCTAGGTTTTGCTATGGAATCAGAGACATATGAGCGGAGAATGAATAAGGTAGGTCATATGAGTAAGTATGAGGTAATTTCAAACTCATAAACATCATGTCTCCATCATTTTCCAGCAAATTATTCCAAGATTCAATCCATTTGCCACTCATAGGGCCAGTTTTGCTTTAAACTATGTTTCCAACCAAAAAGAGATGAATTTGAAAAAAGTAAGAGAGTTTTTTGTCCATCATAGGTCCAAGAAGAAACACCTCCTTCAAGTTTTACACAAGTGTCATGGTTTTATAGAAATTTCAAAAATACAGGTTCTACAAGAGATTTTCTGCATTTATGGAGTGGCCTTGGGAAAATCAAGTTTTCTCATAGCTGGAATGTCCAAATGACTTTATTGATGAGTCAAATGATAACTAGATAGAGATAGATTTCCAATGAGCTATCATAATCTCAATTCGGAGTTGAGGAAGGCCTCCAAAAGTTTCTTGCACTAGCACTCTACATTTCTGCACCCTCATTCAACACTTTTTCACCAGTATTGGGAAAATTAATTGTTGACAAATTAAATCAACTCAAAATAGAAAAAAAAGGTATATTTGGAAAGCATACTTCAAGGTTTTTCCAACAAGAGATCTTGGGTCCAATTTTGACACTGGGAAGGCCTCCAAATGTGATCTACAAAAAGGTGATGTAGGGGCGTTGCATGTTTAGGAATGGCGCTGCGCATTTGGAAGAGGGCACTACGCGTTTTTACAGAGGCATTATGCATTTTCCCATAAAGTTAAAATCTCTCTTATAGCCTCCCACTCCATCAGTTAAGGCTCAATATTTGCAGAGGTTGTCTTCAAAGCTCCATTTATCAGTGATTAAACACTAGCATCATCTCATTAATTTATTTTGTGCCTTATAATCATTTGAAACATTCCTAAGGAAGAAACCCTAGTTCTTGTTTCAAGCCTAATCCATACAATGTTATATTTTTCCAGATCCTCATTCCCTAAAGTAATACCCATTCCTAATATCCCTCAATCCTAGGGTTTTCACTAACCTAGGTTCCCTTCACATTCCCATTCCCTCCATTTTCCAAAACACTTCCTTTCATTTCACATTTCCTCCATTTAATTCCATCACCCTAGGGTTTCTACTTCAATTATGGCTGAGGTTGAGCCATTGGAACGTACTTATCAGAGAGGTCATACGCAGGTGTTTTCCCCACAGAATGTGGGAGGGACCCTGTTTTCTTCACCAACAAAGAAGGTACACAAAAGCAAGGAAAAGATGGCAGAGGTGGACATATATGAAGAGGAAGGCCTTCATGAGAAAGAGGCATATTTTTAAACTTGTAAACTTAGACACAAATTATTATGGTCTTTCCTTGATCATCCAAGAGAAAGAAGCCAATATTAGAAACCTCCAAGCTAACCTTGAAAGGTCCAAGTTTTTCATTAACTTTCTCAAACAAGAGAATCAGAAACTGAAGATCAAACACAAAGAAGCATGGCTTAAGAGATTCAACCAACACTTGGAGAATCTCTTAGTCAAGGCTAAAAAATAAAATTAAATTCAGAGAAATATGGCAAAGCATTATTCCATGAGGAACAAAATTTCAAGGGCCAAACTCAAATGAACCCATGCAAAAATTCAAGCTTTGACTAATCAATAGAAGAAGGATAGGTTAGACATACTTGCTAAGGTGTCTCTTCATGCCTCAAGCCCTTGATAAGAAATTAACCTTAAAATTTTGGTAAGTTTTTGGCACATTTGGCACTTTAGTACATTTTTGGCTTTTTGAGCAATTTTGGCACACAGAAATTCTACCAAACGCGCAACTCCCTTGGCGCTGCACTCTTTTTTGGAGCATCCAAATGATAAATGGCCACCACTATCATGTTCTAAATGAAGAAGACATTAACCCTAGCAAGTTTCAGAAAATTTGGAGGAGAAATGTTCCCTCAAAAGTGCAAAAAAACCACCAAATTTTCATGTTTCTGCCTCCTTTTTGACCTTGGCATTGTGCGTTTACCAATATTGGGAGATTCACTTTTTGACAAGGTAGATGAGCACCATTTTCGAAACTAGAGGCATATTTGGAAGCTAGACTCAGTGAGCTTTCCAATTAGCTATCTTGGAGCTGATTTGGACACCAGGAAGGCCTTCAAACGTTGCTTGCAAAAGAGGTTATTTTTCCTGTCATGGCGCTGCGCGTTTGCCAGGAAAATGCAATTTTCATAATCTTCAGCAAATTTTAACTTTTTGAATTTTTATCTTGGGAAATGAGAAATTACTGATGTAGGGTCAAGATAAATGTAAATATAATTTTTTATTGTTATATAGGGTAGATACATTAGATAAGTCCTCTAGAAGTCAAATGAATCAATTTCCTCTCTTTTAGAGGAAAATAGTTGGGTCATCCTAGTCTTTAGTTTCTTGTTTGCGAGTAGGTGAAATTGATCCCTATCTCATGGATTCGACTCCCTGAGGCTAGGGAGAGTGGTTTTGAGGTCTAAATGATGTATTTCTTTAGTCATTGTAATGGTTGTATTCACTTGGAGTTTTGGCATCTCAAGAGACATACTTTTGTATCAGTTTTGGCCTGGACATTAATCAAATTTGCAACTATTTTTATGGGATCCATGTGGTATTGTGTTTAGTTTCAGTTTCTTCTTCTGTTCTCATATGTTAGATTTTTTTGTGCATTTCATCTATCATTTTATTTCTATTTTATGAATTTTTTCAAGTTAGATGAACACAATCCATAATTTATATGCTTTGTTTTGGGTAAACATTCATAGTTTGTAATTTCTTCAGTTTAGAAAGAACCCATGAGTTCACCATGCTATTTCTAGCTCCTCACCTTGCATGATCATCTCACCATCGAAACCCTAAAGTTCTAAACATTATACCTACCTTGCCCCATAGAACACCCTGCAAATTTTGGCCTAATTTCCTTGCCCTAGCTGTTTGACTCCTCCTAATCCAGTAAAACCCTACAAAATCAAAATATAAAACCCTGAGCTACTGTACCTAACCTAAAATCTTCTTTCCTCATTCATATTGACTGTGATCTATACAGAGAGAGCCCTCTCCTGGCCTATTAGGGCTAGCTACTTGGCTAAGCGTGGTTTGAGGTGACCTCAGAATTGCCTTTCTTAGCTTGAGGTTCAATCTGAGTGATAACATGAGGGATATTTTTTGGCGAAGGTGTCACAATTACAGATGGAGGATTGGGGTTTTGGCAATAGAAGAAAGTATGCACAGTTCGATCTTACTAAATACTTGCGCTCAATCAATTATGAAGAAACCGGAGTGAAAATGTTCGAGCCACTTAGGTGGGAAGCAGGAATTTAGTAATATGGAATGTTGAATATGCTTTATGTTCTAAAATTTGAGCACAAGAACATTCACACCATCTGTGTGCACCATATGTTGGCCTTAGTGCATGACAAATGTCTTTGGTTTGGTGAGAGAATTCTCACTGACTAGATGCTTATCCAATTGATAACTATGCTTCCATGTAAAGTATTGAACCTTGCCAATGATTTTGTCAGGAAAAATTATTATAATGAAGTTGCTGATAAGATGAAGGAGGAATATGGCCTGTTATCACTCCCCCCTGCTTCTCGAGGCTAATAATGGAGTTGAAGGAAGGTAACTACAAACCAACCTTTAGGTCAGGTAGCTAGCCCTACCAAGACCAGGGAGGGCCCTCTGAACGTAACTTTGCATCCAAAGGGATGATCGGATATAATGTTTTAGGCTAGTTATAATGCTCAGTAGATTAGGGTTTTTGATTGTTTGGATTTTTTCTAGATAGAAATGACAATTAGGAAACTAGGTCTAGTGTTTAAGTTAGATTTCAAAGGCTAGATTACAGAGGTAACAATGAGGCCAGGTAGGTAAGCTTAGAATCATGCTTAATTTTTCATTGTGTATAGAGTGAAATGAGAGGGAGCCAGAATGAGCATTAAACTGAATTCATTCATCAGAAGAGCAGGTACATGTTCATGTAAATATTTCAAAAAACAGAGCATGGAAAGCATTTTTTATGTTTATAAACTGATAAGATTTAGCATAAAGAAGCATATATGTGAAATATTGATAACATAAAATTCAAAATTATAAGTTTACAAAGAGAAAACAAATGCTCAAAGGCATACCACTAGAGTCTCAACACTATGTCTGCAACATTGTCTTTGATTTCATTAACAAAATCTTGTATAATAGCTCCACTGCAAATAACAACTATCCAACCTCTAAAAATACTTGAGGTGGACTACTTACAGAAAATAGAGTTCATGACACCTCATAGGGTATAAATCCTATCCAAAAAGCTTCATAATTACATTAGATGAGTCACTTCCTAGAATCTATGAAAGTTATAAACTTATCCCTGAAATTTAGCTAAGGAATAGGAGTTTGTGTCTCCTCCATTAAATTACATGCTTCCTCATCATAGAGGCAAAAAAAAACTCAAACACATCAATTGCCACCTCATGGGGCAACTAGCATCGAATTTATGGATTTTTCTGCACATGAAAACTGTGTGAGAGGAATCCTATGGAAAAACGCCATGCCTGAAGTAGAAACGTCTCGCCAGTTTTGCCGAAGTGTTGCACCAATTAAGGGCTGATTTTGACCCACTTCGGAGCATCGAAATGAAAATATGATAATTGTTCTAATTATCCCTTTGATTATAGTTTCCATAACACCTTAAAGTTTTGTATAACACCCATGGGAAGGCCTCCAAAAGTGGTTTTTCCCAACCTCACTCCAAAAGCGCCTCGCCTACTCCAAAAAAGTGGCATTAGCATAGAAATGAGGTGGTTTTTTACATTTTTCTTCAAAACCAGAGCTTTTCATGGAAAACGAAGTACAAATGTGGAATCTACTAGCCAAGATGCACCCAACCATGTAGAAAATTCTTGTTTTGTAAGCTCTGAGAGAAAGAGTCGCACCTCAGTGCGATGTTTCTGTGGAGGAAAATTTCCATTTTTTTGCAAAAATCACCAAAAATACAAAAAGTGCTCAAAATTGACCAAAATTGGTTATATAAGACCCATGAAAAATGGGATAAACAACCATGGATGCCTCAGCAAGGAGGTCTAAGTTGTACTTCTCCTTGAGCTTCATTTGAGCCTCTTTAAGCTTCTTTTTCACTTGTTTAACCTTGATTTGAGAAATTTTGGTCATGGCACAATAATGATTGGACATATGTCTCTGGAAGTTATTGTTATTTTTGGCTTTATTCAATAGTATCAAGGTGTAAATTGTCCCTATCAAGCCAATAATCTCTGTCTTGATTTATTTCATCAAGAATAAGCTCATCAAAAGTCTACCAACCTCATTTAGGAGTTGTTGATTCTCTTTCTCTCTGAAGCGCCTTTTCAAGGTCTGTTTCCCTTGGTATTCTTCTTTCGGTTCCAACCTCTGCATCCTCCATCTGATCATCATCTACTATCTCTTTTCCCTTGCCTTTATCTACATCAACATGTACCTTAGGTTTGTCTTGGAGGAGAAATTTCACCTTTAACTAAAAATTCTCTTGCTGTTGGAATGTGATATGAGAGTTTTCAATTGAGAAAACCTCCCTCAACTATGTTATTTCCTCATATTTATCTTTTATGATTTATTCAAATGACTTATCCTTCACCTATTCTACCATGTCAACATCTATGGGTGATTTTTCATCATGGTGTTGCAATGGTGACTCACCATCATGGCTAAGTGGTTGATCCACCTTTTAACTTTTCTCAGGTGTAGTTTCAGGTGCCAATACACCTTTTATGGTCTTGGAAGAAGAAACCATTATCTTTCCCTTCTCATATTTTTGAGTGATCTAAACCCTAGGTTCTTTTGAAATCTGAGCCTACCTACTAGAAGAGCCAACCTCCTTTGGTTGTACTGATGTTGTTGTTGTGTAACCAGCTTCAAAAATAGAAGAAAAGAGATATCAACGCCTTAGAAATAAGCCACTTCGAGGGGGAAACCTCCAATACATTACATAAATGCACAATTCTTGGATGATACAATTTACAAAACCTCCTTTCTATATATAGGAGTCCATGGGGCCATAATGTAATCCTAGTGGGCCACAATGTAATCCTAGCCGACCTAACAATAATAATTTAAGGGCACAATAATAACAAAATGGGGTTACAAGGGTACAATAATAACAATAAGGGGGTTACACTAACAATAATAAGGGACTATACTAGTAATATAGGGACCTAACATGCCCCTCTCCTTCAAAAAGTGTTGTCCTCAACGCTTGAGTAGCTCTGGGTGCTTCTGTATAAAATTCTCATCCTCCCATGTAGAATCTTCAGTGGGTAAGTTCTTCCACTTGATGAGATACTCTGAAATTGATCGATTCCGTAGTTGTCGAGTTCTCGTTTCCATGACCGCTTCTGGTTCCAATATGATTTTTCCTTCCTCATCAAGTTCTGGCAATATTGTTTGAACTGGAAGATTTTCACCTATAACCTTCTTTAAGCATGAAACATGGAAAACTGGATGTACTCGCGAAGAAGCAGGAAGCTCCAATTTGTATGCCATAGAACCAATATTTTGCAACACCTTGTAAGGACCATAGTACTTTGGTGATTATTTATTATCCTTCTTAGCTTTCTTGAGGGACATTTGTTTGTATGGTTGTAGCCGTAAAAATACCCAATCTCCTACATCAAAACTTCTCTCGCTGCGATGTTGATCTGCCTGTTGTTTCATTCGCTTTTGTGCCAAATTCAGGTTATCCTTTAAGAGTTGGAGAAATTCTTGCTAATGCTCGATGTGATCTTCCACTGCTTGAACTTTCGAATTTTCTCTTAAAGATGATGTGATGGATGGTGGATGATATCCATAAAGTGCCATAAATGGGGTCATTTTTACTGAAGTATGGAAGGAAGTGTTATACCACCATTCAGCAAGAGGTAACCACTTGACCCATTGTGTTTGTTTATCAGATACAAAACAACGAAGATATCCTTACAAACATTTATTTACGATCTCAGTTTGACCATCAGATTGAGGATGATAAGATGAGCTATGAGATAACTGAGTACCTAAACAAGAAAATAACTCCGTCCAAAAATTTCCAGTAAAAATGGGATCTCTATCGCTCACAATAACCCTTGGGCTTCCATGTATCTTTTGAATTCTATCCATAAATGTAGTAGCAACTGTACTTTCTTTAAATGGATGAGATAATGCACAAAAGTGTGCATACTTGGTAAGTCTATCAACTACCACCATGATGACACTCTTTCCTTTAGACTTAGGTAAACCTGTGATAAAATCCATTGAAATCTCCTCCCAACATTGACTTGGAATGGATAAAGGATGTAGAAGTCTCGGGGTCTTAATTGTTTCCACTTTATTATGCTGGCAAACCAAACATTTCACCACAAACTTTTGAATATCAGATTTAAGGCTATCCCAAAAAATTTCTTTCTTCACCCTGTGGTAAGTTTTGAAAAATCCTGAGTGTCCTCCTAAAGGAGAAGTGTGCAATTCCAGAAGAATATTTTGTTTTATATGGGAATTATTACAAAGATATAAGCGATCTTTGTACCATAAGGAATCATTTTTCCAACTAAATGTATCAGATGTACTAGGATCTTGCTGCAACTTTTGAATGAGTGTCCATACATCTTTGTCCTTCTTCCATTCATCTCTTGCTTTAGTTATCCAATCTAGTTGGATAATAGAAATGGCACAAAGCAATGCTTCCACCTCTTCATTATTTCTTGAGAGTGCATCTGCAACAACATTAAGCTTTCCTTTTTTGTAGATTATTTCAAAGTCATAACCCAACATCTTTGTGACCCATTTTTGTTGTTCTTCTGACGATAGTCTTTGTTCCAAAAAGTGTTTAAGACTATCATGATCAGTTTTTACCTTGAAGTGTCTTCCCATTAGGTAAGTTCGCCATTTCCTTAGTGCATGCAGTATTGCTAACATTTCCTTCTCATAAATAGGTTTCTGTAAATACTTTCCTTTGATTGGACGACTTTCAAAAGCAATGGGTCTTCCTTCCTGCATTAAAATCGCACCAATTCCATTTCCCGAGGCATCACATTCCACAATAAAGGTTTTTGTGAAGTCTGGCGTAGCTAAGACCGGTGCTAGGCACATTGCCTCTTTAAGACATTCAAAGGCCTTAGTTGCTTCAAGAGTCCATGAAAATGCATCTTTCTTCAATAATGTTGTTAGAGGTGCTGCTATTCTCCCATAATTCTTAACAAACTTGCGATAATACCCTGTTAACCCGAGAAATCCTCGCAACTTATTTATGGTCGTGGGGACTTTCCATTCCTTAATGGCTTTAATTTTGTTAGGGTCTACTTTAACACCCTCGTGAGATATAATATGACCCAGATATTCCACCTCTTGTACTCCAAAGAAACATTTGGATTTTTTTGCATATAATTTTTTCTCCTGCAATAGTTTGAGCACCTCGTCAACATGTTCAACATGATCCTTCCAAGACCTGCTGTAGATTAGTATATCATCAAAAAATACTAGCACAAATTTTCTAAGGAAGGGTTTGAAATGGAATTCATCAACCCTTGAAATGTAGAAGGTGCATTGGTAAGGCCAAAAGGCATGACCAAAAATTCATAATGACCCTCATGAGTTCGAAATGTTGTTTTTGGAATATCTTGAGTCTTCATTCTAATTTGATGATATCCTGAACGAAGATCCAACTTGGTAAAATAAATTGCTCCATGTAATTCATCCAATAATTCATCAATCACAGGAATGGGAAATTTATCTTTAATGGTGAGCTTATTGAGCTCCCTATAATCTGGACACATGCACCGTGATCCATCCTTCTTGTGTACCAATACTACAGGAGCAGAGAAAGAACTTTGACTAGGTTGAATTATACCCGCCTCTAACATTTTGGCAATCATACGTTCAATTTCGCTCTTTTGGACATAAGGATATCTATAAGGCCTGATGTTTGGAGGAACACTTCCTGGAATCAAATGAATAGCATGATCATGATCATGAATAGGTGGGAGTCCTTTGGGAGTTTCAAACACCTTGGAATGATTGTCCAAGGCTTGTTGGAGATCTGCAGAAATAGATGATTTTGATGTCGAAATTTCTAGTGAGCATAATTGTGCAATTACTCCTTGTTGTTCTTTCTTTAGAAGCTTTGTCATGACATTAGAGCTTATTATCCTTCCTGGCTTCCCTTCAATAGCCCGTAATTCGAATTCCTTTTTTTCTGAAAAAAATTTCAAGAAAAGTTCTTGAAAATTAAAAGCTACCGTCCCCAAAGATTGTAACCATTGTACTCCTAGTACAACATCAACACCTCCCATAGGAATGGAAAGCATTGGACTAGTCAATACATATTCCCCCATGGTTAGCTTGATATTATGGCATTTCCAAGAGAAATTTATAGTTCCTCCATTTGCAACCATCACTTGGCATTCTGGTGCTGGGTATAGGAAACAATTTAATTCCTTGGCTACCTTACAATGAATAAAATTATGGGTGCTACCTGAATCAATCAACACTATTACCTTTTTATTCTTGATTTGTCCTTCTATCTTGAGAGTTTGAGGAGTGGTAATTCCTCTTCTAGGGTTGGTTCCTGGTGTATATCCTCTTCTTGTTCATTTTCTTCTTCCTCTTCACAATCTATGTAAAATAATTTCTTCTCAGCACACTTATGGCCTTTAGTGTATTTTCTATCAAAACTGTAGCAAAGCCCTTTTGCTCTTTTTTCTTCCAATTGTTGTGGTGTCAACCTTGTAGGTTGTGGAAATCTAGACGTAGCAACACTTCCTTCTTTATAGAATTGAGTGGTAGGCTTCCTTGTCGCCATTATTTTACATTCAACTTTTCTTGCCAACATGAATGCCTTCTCCAATGAATCTGGTTCCAAAACACGAACTTCATGTTGGATGTTATCCTTTAAAGTGCCTATGAAGAGATCGATCCTGTGTTCCTCTGGAATATCAGTTACCCTTATATTCAATTTTTGGAAGTCCTCAATGTGCTGCCCCACTAAACCCTTTTGTTTGAGATTTATCAATTGCCTAAAGAAGGTGTTGCTCTTTGTATCCTCATAATGTGCTATCATTTCCTCCGTAAAAATTGACCAAGTGAAAATTTTTTTACGGGAGCAAAGCCATCGATACCATACAAATGTATTTTGTTCTAAATGTAAAGTTGCAATGCGTACCTTTTGTGTGTTTTGCACATTATGGAGATCAAAATATTGCTCCATCTGTAGTATCCATGTTACAGGATCCTTTCCATTAAACTTCCTCATATCCATTTTTGGAATATGGTGGTTCTTCCCGCCAACATTAGAGTTTATGAAATCACGATTAACATTTATTTTGTTCTCATCATGAGGTTCTTCTACTATCTTTTCACCATTAGGAAATGTTTCTTGTATCAACTTTGTCAAACCTTCCATGTCTGCTTTTAGAACATTCTTCATGTTTTTCATTTTCTCATCGATCTTAGCTTCCATGTCATCCATCTTAGATTCCATGCCAACCTCCATGCCATCTATCTTAGATTCCATGCCATCTATATTTGATTCCATGCCTTTCTTAAAACCATCCATCTTAGTTTCCATGCCTTTCTTCAAAACTTCCATGTCATTTTTTGTTGCTCTTTGCGAGAGCGAAATTTGTTGCACTTGCTCTTGTAATTTTGATATGTCATGTTGCCATTCTTCGTCTTCATGAGTCATAGTAGAGCTTTCCAAAGGCTTAATGGGTGTTTAATTCTTTTTAGGGGCCATTTTATAATCCAATATTGATATCTATTCTACAATATGCCCTTGGAATCAATTAAAATTGATTCTTCAAACAAGACTTATGAAATTCGGAAAAAAAAAATACACACCTTTTTCTTGCTTTTTAGGAGCTCGATATTGAAATTGGATTATCTCTGTGATTTCAGCACTTCAATATCTGAATTTAAGTACCGATGTGGCCCTTTGAATTATATTTCGAATGCCACATGTCTGACCTGATTTGGATTCTCCAAGACAAAGTTGTGTCTAATCTCCCACAATGACCTAATTATGGAATAGTTCAGTAGAGCTAACTTGTACGACTTGCCACGTATCACTGTTTCGTCCTTTGTCTCTAAAATTGATAGAGAAAAAACTACAGTCTATTTACTTGCGACTAATTTTTACGACACTCCAATCCGATTCCCAGAGAGAGAGTTATTGAACTTTTCCCACGATCACCTCTTTGAGATGCAATTCAGGAGCCTGAAAAAGCACTACCTTCCACAGATCATATCTCCAAAAATATTGCAAACCAAGCTCTGAAATTTTTTTGAAAACTTTTCTTAGGATTTCAGCTTCGCACCATATGAATTTCAAATTCTGAACCTTCGTAGAAAAAACTTTATAGCGCAAATTCCACGATGACCTTTTTAGGAGCCTGAAAGAAGACCTAACTTCCACAGATCATATCTCCGAAAATATTGCGAACCAAGCTCTGAAATTTTGAGAAAATCTTCCTTAGGATTTCGGCTTCGCACCCTAAAAATTTCAACTTCTGAAACTTCGTAGAAAAAATGTTGTAGCGAAAATTCCACGATGACCTGTTTGGAGCAGCGAAACCCTAGAATCCAAAGCTCTGATACCAAATGTTGTGTAACCAGCTTCAAAAATAGAAGAAAAAAGATATCAACGCCTTATAAATAAGCCACTTCGAGGGGGAAACCTCCAATACATTACATAAATGAACAATTCTTGGATGATACAATTTACAAAACCTCCTTTCTATATATAGGAGTCCATGAAGCCATAATGTAATCCTAGTGGGCCACAATGTAATCCTAGCCGACCTAACAATAATAATTTAAGGGAACAATAATAACAAAATTGGGGTTACAAGGGTACAATAATAACAATAAGGAGGTTACACTAACAATAATAGGGGACTATACTAGTGATATAGGGACCTAACAGTTGTGGTATGACCAATGGGTGGACTAGTAGCAGGGCCAATGCTTCTTTCTCCATGAAAACTTCCCATGTCATATTGTTTACTGAGAGTTGGTGCATAGCAATAATATTAAGTAAACCATGGTGAAATAGACTAGGATGAGGATTTATACCTCTTATTTTTACCTTTTCTGCCATCTTGACCAAACTCTTGAATAGATAATTTGACAAATTGAGAGATTTGGTAGCAGTGAAGTGCATTAGAAACCTAACATGGTATTGGTAAAGTCTTGAAAATATTCCCTCGCATGTGAAATATTTAATTATGAGCCTCATTAATGGGGCATACTTGTCAAGTAGATGCCTGAAATGGAAAACATGTTCAGATTCATCTCTACAATGAGGTTTTAGGAACATTTGATAATTTTCAAGGTCTAACTCCATGCCCTTGAACCAAACTTCTCCTTCATTTGGGATCCCTGTTGCTGAAGTGATGGCCTCTACTGATAAATTAAATTCAATGCCTACAATAGTGGCCTTGTATCTATTGGATTTTGTGGAAAAAAGGGTAGTCAATGGGGCATGACATCCAACCTCCATGATCTTCTCACAAAATCTCAAACATCTAGTGTTTTCAAAACATATTTTAGCATATGGGCGGGCATTAAGTTCTTACAGTGTAGATGGCTAAAATTTAGAGTGGTGACCTCCCTTCTGAGCTTTTTTTTTCAATCTCCATAGTAGTTGTGAACAGGATGAAGCCCTCCTAGATGAAGTGAGTTTGAAGGGATGGTGAATTTGGGAAAACATGGGATATGGATGGGGTAGGTTTTGAGGTTGTGAAGAGGTATATGGAGGTTGAGGAAAATTTCCAAAGAAATTGAGAAAGTGGGGTTATATGTTGGCTTAAGGATTCAGGTGGAATTACTAGAAATGGGTATGGGGAAGTGGGTCAAAATAGGAAAACACATATATTTTCTAGTTTTGTTGTGAAAGTGTAGTGAGGTGTTAGGGTTTTGATGAAAGAAGGGTAAAGGGGACTATGAGTGATAGTGGTTGTTGGGGTAGGGTTTGTTAAGGACGAGTGAAGTTTTTGATTGTGGGAAAAGGGTCTATAATGGTCTAAGAAAATCAAGGAAGGTGAAACCCTAGAATGGAGGAGAGAAAAACCCTAATGGTAAAAGAAAAAACTCATATACTTATGAATTGACTTGAAGAAGGCTTTGGAAGTATCCACTTACTGTGTAGTAGGCCACAGGAGGTTTGCACAATAACTTTGAAACCTTAGAAGCTGATTTGGAAACCAAAATCCAAAAATGTAGCACTCTTTTGCAGAAATGTAGCGCTACCCAGAAGTGTCGCACCACTACCCAAAAGCGTCGCATTGACCTCAAAAAGGTCGCGCAACCCTTTCAGAAGCATCGCAAAGCCTCCAAAAATGTAGCAGAATTGATTTCTTTACAATTTTTTCCAGTTTTCTTCCACCTTTGGCAATGGTAAGGTATTATGAAGGTAAGAGATACACTTTATCGAGAAATAGCAGGTAAAATGAGTGAAATAAATCACCTTTTTCCTTTTTTTAACATCAATAAAAACACTTTTTTTTCATTTAGTGAAAACATGACGTTTTGAAGAACACTTTTCTTTTGGAATAATTTTACAATGAAACACGATTTTGAAAGAAGAAAAATTGTGTATTTTTATTCACCTACCTAAGATAACTCCCTTTAAAAGACAACTTTGTATGGTGGAAGTGAATGACTCTTCTTTCTGCCTTTTAAATGACAGATTTTGGACTTTTATGGAGGCGAAATGAAAGACAACTAGACACTAACCTAGGTGAAAACATGGTGATTTGACCTAAGACTCTAAATGAAAATGAAGGACATGACTCATGAAATAACAATAACTATGAAAAAACTGAAGGGAGTAGCTTTTAAAAACCTAGACATATCCAACGATCAAAATTTTATTTGTAAACTGACTTGGAAATGGAAAATTTTGACCTATGGCCACTACTAGACAAATTTGAAAGAGTACATATTGATCATTGAATATTGGACACTAGGATTGGCTCCAGCTGGGTATGTCAGCTCCTTTAGGAGGTTTCAAGAACACCGTAAATTAGGTATCCTTATCCATTGCGTGATGGAGTCAAAACTGAAAAATGAAAACAACTTCGAAAAACTAAAAAACTGACTGAAATTTTTGAAATTTTTGAAAGAAAAACATTAGCTAGTAATAGAAGTCTCGTGGCCTTCTCCTCGAGCTTCAAACTTTTGCAACAACTCCTTATTATTAACAGCAAATGAAAGTGAAATTTCTACTCAAAATTAGGTAAGGTAGTGTTTGAGGAACCTACCATTCATTGGTCCTCCCATAATTTCTTTCCCATGAAGATCCTCTAACAAGAATGCCTTATTACCTCTGAATTTTGTGACATTGTATGGACCTTTCCATAGATTATCAAACTTACCGTGCTTTCCTTTGTCTTCCTTTTGGGCATCCCACCAAAGGAAAACATCTCCTACCTTTAAATCATCATCTTTGGTCTTCTTGTCATACACTTTCTTGATTTTCTCCTGAAGTTTTGAAGTATGATTGAAGACTTCTTCTCGTGTCTGTTGTAAATGAATCATTTGACTGATTCTTCGCTGGATATGATTTTCTTCATTGTCGATCTCTTGCAAAATTTTCATCACTAGGATAGCCAAAGAAGTGGGAAACATTGTGTCAACAACATACACAAGCTGAAAAGGCGACATATTAATTGATCTCTTCATGCTAACTCTATCCGCCCATAGAGAATTTACAAGCTTCTTATGCCAATTTCTCTTGTTCTCTTGTAGCAGATTCTTAATTATATTCACAATTGATTTGTTTGATGATTTAGCCAACCCGTTGCCTTGAGGATAATATGTTGTAGAATGACCAATTCTTATGTGTTATTTATCAAAAAATTCAACCATTTTCTTAGACTTAAAGGAAGTTGCATTTTCAATAATAATTTTTTGTGGACAACCAAAATGAGACAAAATATTGCTTTCCAAGAATTGAATGGTGATAGTATCTATATCTTTCCTTGTTGGAATGGCTTCGATCCACTTTGTGAAGTAATCAATGTCAGTGAGAATCCATTTATGATGAGCTGATGAAGGAGGATGGATCTCACTAATGAAATCAAGACCCCAATGTTGGAAGGGTGCTTGAACTACGATGGGTTTTAAGGGAAACAACAAAAGATTTCTCTTTCTTGAAAATTTTGACATTCATGATAGCTCATGACAGTCTTATACACATCTAAAAATAAACTTGGCTAATAGAAGCCAGCCCTCAAAATACTATTTTTTGTAGTCTTCCAAAAACGATGACCACCACAGTCACCTTTATGAAATTCATTCATCACTTTTTCAACTTCTCCTTCTACCCAGCAATTCAACAACACTCCACATGGATCTTTCCAATACAAATAATTGTCAAATATTCAATACTTAAGAGCCCTCAACTTCAAAGATATAGATTTATTACTAGGGAAACCAGGAGGAGGATTCTGGTGTTGCAAAACATAAACAATATCAGCGTACCATGGCGATGAAATAAATATTTCAGATACCTGAGGTAATGAATAAAATTCTTGCTCTTCAGATAATGCAACAATAAAATTTATGTCTAAAGCATGAATATTGTAATCCACCATGAGATTTACCAAGCCTTGTCCCTTGATCAGTTTTGTAGGCTTGATCTCCAAGTCATACTCCAACATAGCAGCGATCCATTTCCTACGCTGACCTTTAGGATCATTCTGTGTAAGCACATCTTTGATAGTAGTGTTTGGAACATATGAAATCACATGATAATGAAGAATATAGACTCAAAAGTCCTTCAATGATTTAATTAGCGCCAAGTCTTGTTTTTCAATGATATTGTACTTCAAGGCTGCATCTCTAATGGTCCTATTGAAGAATGCGATGGGTTGTTTTGTTTTCTAATTTTTCTTTTGCACGAGGACAATAGCTAGAGTATGCTCTGAAGCAAAGGAAAATATGATGAAATCAACTGTGTAATCTGGACTAATAATAATAGGAGTGTGAGATAAAGAAAATTTTACTTGATTGAATTACTTCTTTCCTTCTTCAGACCATTTTACTTCACTATCTTTCTTTAACATGTCAGTAATTTGCCTCAAGTTTTCAGCAAGATTAGGAAGAAACCTTCTCAAAAAAATTATTTTACCATTGAATGATTGAATCTCCTTCTTGCTTATAGGATATTCCAAGCTCTGAATCGCTTCAATTCTTGAAGGATCTATTCGAATGTCGTATTTTGAAATGATGTGGCCCAACAATTTTCCTTCCTCCATAGAAAATAAACTCTTTTTATGATTCAACGATATGCCAAATTTCCTACATCTCTAAAAAACTATTTTCAAGTGATTTTATATTTCTTGGAAAAAATAGTGATATCATCAAGATAGATGGCTAAGAATACATCCTTTTAATTAGCGAAATAAATGTCCATAGCTTGCTAAAAAGTCGCTCCTACATTTTTCAATCCAAAGGGAATTTTGGTGTACATAAATGTACCCCATGGTGTTGTAAACCCTGTCCTTTCCTAATCATCTGGATGGGATAAAATCTGATTATATCTGGAGTATCTGTCCAGCAATGAAATTCTGGAATATCCAACTACCCTTTATAGAATTCGATCCATCTTTGGTAGTGGGTAATTGTCTTTCAGTGACACTTTATTCATATTTATAAAATATATACACAAGCGAATTTATCTGTTCTTCTTCCTTACTGGCACTAAGTTAGACATCTAATTTGAGAAGCGAAGTGGAACTATAATGGCAATGGTAAATAACATGTTTACCTCTTTTTGAATAGATGGAATCAGCATGGGATTCATTCTCCTCAATTTCCGGCGGAAAGGCTTCTGATCTGGTTTCAAAGGAATAGTGTGTTGAATTATGCTCTTATCATAAATTTTTGGATCAGAATACTCCCATGCAAAAACATCAGCAAACTGAGACATGAGCGTTGCATATTTACCTTTCATCTTTAGGCTCAAGGATTTTGAAATCTTGACTATCTTAGGATTTTCAGGAGTGCCAAGATTAAGATATTCCACTCCTACTTCTATTGGAAGCATGGTCAGTTTGCGTGCAACATCATCTTGGTTAAAAATATCCTACAAAGGTACAAGGCCTCTAGGAATGGCTTTTTCTTTGAGCTGAAGTACTTTCATTTCTGTTGCAGGCAATTCTTGGTCATTTTCAAAAAATTGGTCATCCATTTATAAATTCACAAATTCCTCTTCCGTTTGCAAGTTGTTTGTCATATTGAAAGACCTGCCAATACTGAACATTATCTGGAATAGCAGGGAGATCTTTGACGTTTATCTCATACTTATTATTGGGATACATTGGAATTTTAAACATGTTTACCAAAGTGGAAAGAGAATAAAAAATAACATTTTTGTCCCTTGGGATCAATGACAAAGTGTACTCAATTAAGGTCTTGAGGATATCTAATACTACATTTTGGTAAGCTCGCATCCTAGGATGATTGGCCTGGCATTCCCATTTTACTTGTTTTATTACCAATTTGGAGTCGCCATACACAGAAATTTTCTTCGCACCTAACTTCTTGAGAATTTTCAAGCCAGCTATCAAAGCCTCAGACTCCGCTTCATTTTTCGAACAGTCGAATGGTAACTTGTAAGATGACATTCAAACAATAGGAGGAATGTTAAGAGACTGATTTATAGTTTTGTGAATCCATATTCCAGTGCCAGCCCCTTCCTTACGTAAGGCTCCACCGAAGTCCATGGTCCACAAACCACTTTCTTCATTGGGATGGTACAAATCAGATGGATGAACTTTATTTGCTACTTGAGAAAGGTCTGTTGTACCAAAAAATTAAATATCTTTCACTGTTTCATCTCTTTTTTGGGCTAATGAACTTGGTTCCACACCACTTGGCATATTTTCTTGATTTTATGCATTTGCAATTTCTAAAACATAATTTGAAAACTCAAATTTTTTTTTCTTTTCTTCAATCAAAATTTCTGAAGATGTTGAACATTGATCATTCAATAAGATAAAAGACTCTAAAACTGTGTGAAAAAAATGTATGGGGTGATTATTAGGATTTTCTCTGCTACCGATCATGTACTTCATTTTACTTTCCCGGTATAGTTTTCTGAGTTGATCAAAGATCGGTATGGTAACATACAAAAATTTGAGCTGCAAGGTACATCTAAATTTTTATCCCCATGAATGGGAGAGAAAAATTCCATATCTGGGAGGGATATCAGCCACAACAACATCCATGAGGACATTCTTGGCTGGGATTTTCTCTAAAGACACCACTAAATGTTTAATGAGGCCAAGACATTTCACTCTACCTTAATCAAATGAATAAAGGTCATGGAAAGTTATTGTGATATCTAGGCCTAATCTGTCCAAGATGGCATTGGGCATAAGGCTATGAGATGCTCTGAAACCAATATGTTGTTATGGAAGATAAAGTCATGGATTTTGAGGCTAATGTAGAATGGAGGGACCTCCTTATGTTATAAATCACTATCAACATCAAGACCAAATAAAATTCATGGGCGATCATCACTTAAATTAACCATATCAGACATCTGATCTACCCTAAGAAACTTGGCTACTTGAAACTTATACTGGTCATTCTTGATTACTTCAGTTAAATGAATGGAGACTTTCAACTTAGAAAATTCATTTTCAAGACTAAAAAGGGTAGAATGTTTTTCTACCTCTTTGGATGATGCATATTTCTTCTCTAATTGATCTTTGTGTGGAACTTCTTTATTGTGTCCTCTGTCTTGGACTTCTTTATCTTTTTCTGATTGTTGGTAGAAGCCTCATTTCCTTTTGCGGGACTAGGAACAACATGTCCCTTGTCTTTGTTTTGATTTGAAGTAGTCATCTCTTTATGCTGAGCATGAGTTTGAGAATTCTATTGAGGTTGCTGATTTTGACCCCTGAAATTTGGGTTTCTAATGGAGAGTTCAACTTGCCTATCAGTGACGGACATTTCCTCCATCATCTTCTCCATGGTTTTGATCAAGGTGTCGAGATTTCCCTCGGATGAAGTACATGTTTCTTTCTTTATAGTGACCATTTTCTCTATTTTGATTTTTGAATTTTTGATAATCAAATTAGCTTCCACGCTCACTGCATTTCTTTGCATTTCTTCAAGGGTTGATGGATTTCTTTCCCTCAGATGGTAAGCCATGTCAGGATTGAAACCATTAGGGTATTGAAGTAAATCAAGGCCTGGAGGAGGCTTGATATTTTTCAAGAATATAATCATAAATCTTATTCAATATACTTGTAAAGTCTTGTGCAGACTCATTGAGATTCCTTTTCAATGCATTATATTCAGCTAGGATTTGCAATGGATTCTTCTTCTCCTCCCATTTTTTCGTGAACAAGTCAACAAGATGTTGTGAATTAGTTGTTGAACCAGCTGTGAGAGAGTGAAACCAGTTTTTAACCTCTCCTGAGAAAATTTGTGCTATGATGCGCATCTTCGCATCATGATCATCGTCAATCTCTTCAATAAAAAAGAGTTAATATTTCACCATAATTTTGATGTAGTGTAGTGAGTTGTTGGGGTAAGATCAACGAAATAAATCTGGCCATGATTAAGGGAGGGGGTTGTAAAGGTGTTGATGGGGTGAATAATTGCAGAGATAATGTTGGAATGAAAGGAAATGATGATGATATAGCTGTGTGAGAAGGTGTAATAATAGGTGGTGAAGTAAAAGCCTGCTGCTGGTACTGGAAATAAGATCTGTCTGAATTTTCTTGAAACTTATCCATCAAACCTTTAAGTTTTTATAAATTAGACCAGACTTCACTATCAACCTCGAAATAAGAAGAATAAAAAAATTGTACAAATGTCTCAAAACCAATAGGATCAAAGACAATTTCTGAAAGAAAAGTTTTAGACTTAGACCTAAACAAAGATGTTTCAATTTCAAAATTATAGGAAAAATCTTCTAAATAAAATATTGTAGGCAAGGAGTTTGATTTCACAAGTAGAGGAATAGCCTTTTCAACTTTCCGAGACTTAGTCTTCTGCTTTCTTAAAAGACTCTTAGTGTCATTGACAATTGGTGAGGGATTTGGGTCTAGATTTGACCTAGTGTGTCTTTTGGGGGCCAGATTTTCTTTAAAATTGGTACTTTGGCTCGAATTTATAGATTTAGCCTTCTTTAAATGTCAGAACTTGCCACCCACAAGTCTAACCTTTAGTGAACTAAATAAATTTTCCCAGGGAAATTTTTGCAATCCAACTCCCTGACAACGACGCAAAAAATGTTTTCACTCCCCCCTGCTTCCCAAGGCTGAGAATGAAGCTCAAGGAAGATAACCAAAAAGCAACCTCTAGGTCACGTAGCTAGCCCTACGAAGACCAGATAGGTCTCTCTAAATGTCACTTTGCAGCCAAAGGGATGACTAGATATAATGTTTTAGCCTAGTTATAATGCCTAGTAGACTAAGGTTTTTATTTGTTTGGAGTTTTTCTAGATAGCAATGACAATTAGGATGTAGAAATGTAATAAAAAATATGTATTTCTTGGATTATTTTGATCTAACAATAATATGCTACTGTTAAATAGAGAATGGATTCTACAAATATTTTTGGAATTTGAAACATAGTCACCAATCACAATATCATGAAGAAAGATCAATCACACATAACACAAATAATTAACCGGGAAAGTATAAAGCTAAAAACCCCACTATCTTATATTATGTATTATATCATGGATCATGAAAAAAATACATACAAATCTCTAATCCAAGAGCTCTCAGTACATGAGCTAACTATCTCACACTGTCATACAAAAATTGGCAAGTTCCTTAGCCAATTTACTATCTCCAGATGGCCTGCCTCTACTGTGCAATTCCAGCTGATATAAATCCCTAAAATAATGGAATATTTCCTTCCTTTACTGCACAATCCTCATGGGCACATTCAATGTGTGTGGGGTTGCATGTATGAAACCGATAATGTCACAACTGATAGTGAACTTCCCTTTCACCTAGAACTCAACTGGGTCTCCACTGGATCTGACATGCATGTAGTTAATAGTAGAAAATCTTCAGTTGCATGTGAGGCCATGATTGTGAATTAATTAATAATTAATTCACTTGATCTCTCACTAGTGTATCTTCGATTATAACTAGCAAAACTGAGTTAAACTACTTTACAACTTTCATAACTGCACTTCGAACTCTATTACAACTTTGAATCACTCAGTTACAACTAATTCTACTTTCATGTTCCACCAACCAACCTCTTAACTAGAAATTCCTATAGCTAACTGATTTTCCACTTCAGTTAACTATTTCCAAGAGATCATTGGGAATATATTATTGTTTATTGTACAAATATTATTAAGGGATACTCATAGTCGACATGCATCTACAGATATACATGCAATCTATAAATAGAACTTGCACATACATCTATAAATAGACCTCATCTATAAATATACATCCACCTAAAAATTGCCTGAGGCTCCATCCTAGTGTAGGTGCTTAATTTTCACTAGGATCTTCTTGTTGAATCTCAACACTCCCTCACAACAAGAAAGGGATTATCGTTCACCCTGATCCTATCTCTATGGTATTATAATTTGCTCTTGGTGAGTTCCTTCATCAAAATTTCTGCATCCTGATCTTCCGTAGGAATGTACTGAAGCAACATGATTCTCATGTTCACAAAATCTTTGAGATGATGGTAATGGATATATATATTCTTATATTGATCATGAAACATAGGATTAATCGAGAGTTTAATTCAACTCTGATTATCACAATGAATCATTGTCGGGTATAAATGAGAACCAAACAAACCAACCAAGATATTTCTCATCCAGATAGCCTCACATGCATCTTGACTCGCTGCCATGTATTCCGCTTCCGCTAAACTGAGTGCCACAAATCTCTACTTCCTATTGTACCAAGAAACAATTGTAGATCCAATGCTAAAGATACCCCCTAATTTGCTCTTTCTTTCTGATGGGCTGCCCACCCAATATGCATCTGTGAATCCATGCAACTTCACCTCATTCGTCTGTCTATACCCCAAACCATACTCTGATGTGCCCCTCAGGTATCTCAGGACATGATTTCCCACCTTCCAAAAGAGCTTGGTAGGCTTAACCATAACTTGAATCATCTGGTTAAACGTCTGGTCTCTTGTTCACTAGATACATTAGCGAACCCACTAACTGTCGATAGACAGTAGCATCCACTACCTCTCCAGTAGTACCATCCTCTTTCCTCCAGTTTCATATAAGAAGAGTATCCATGGGTTTGCAGCCCTCCATGTCATTAAGGGAATTTTGAGGTTTAAAATGGGCCTCCTAAGGAAATTATAAAATAATAATGGAAATAATAAAATAAGATTTGATTACATCATCAAATTTTAGAGGGAAAAAAAAAAAAATTACTTTTTCAACTCGTATTTTCAGCTTATCTCCCAAATTTTTTACTCACATTTTGAGTGGGAGTACTCATTGAATGAAAAATTTAATTCCTCATCCAAGGATTACCCAAGTTGCATTCTTTCGATGGACCCTGCTACACAAAAAATGAGAAATACATGAAAAATGTGATTGCAATAATGTTTTTTAATATATTTCTCATTTTTCGTGTAGCAGGGTCCATCAAAAGTATGTAACATGGGTACTTCTTGGATGAGGAATTAAATTTTTCATCCAACGAGTACTCCCGCTCGAAATTTGAGTAAAAACTTTGGGATATAAGTTGAAAATACGAGTTGAAAAAGTAGTTTTATTATTTTATTATTTTTTAATCATTTTACCCTTTTACTTAAAAAATTGTGAATCATCCCCCATGGTTGACATCATCATATTGAGTCCTATTGGTTCCTATAAAGTTTATTTTGGTTGTACATTTTTCTTAGGAGGCCCATTTTAGACCTCAAAATTCCCCTAATGAAAACTTACCCAATATCACCCTTGCATACTTTCCTTGAGACACAAAAAGTTCACCATCTCACTGCCATATCTCCAATCGAAGGAAATAATGAAGGAGGCCCATATCCTTCATCTCGAACTCCCTTGCAAGGTCCTTGCATGAGTGTACCAACTGCTCATCACCAGTCAATATTAAATCATCAACTTAAAGAACAATGACTAAAATATTACCCTCCACCACAATTTGGTATAGGTTTGCATCTGCTTCACTTTTGATGAAGCCTAGTCCAGTGAAATAGTTGTCTATCCCAGTGTACCAAACACGGGATGCTTACTTCAAACCATACAACGCTCTTTTGAGTCGACACGCATGCGAGTCACTGTTGAAGATCTTGAAACCTTCAGGTTGCTCCATGTACACCTCTTCCTCAATGATCCCATTAAGAAACACATTTTTCACATCCATTTGATGAATACGCCAACCCATCTATGCTGAGAGAGAAAGGATAGTCCTTATGGGAGAATACCTTGCGACAGGTGCAAAATTTTCTTCATAATCTATCCCCTCGATTTGTGAGAAGCCCCAGGCCACAAATCTGCCCTTTTATTTCTTAACATTCACATCAGCAGCTTTCTTTACCTTGTAGATCAATCTCGAACCTACCACTGATTTATCAACCGGCCTTGGAACAATTTCCCAAGCACTGTTTTTGACAATGGAGTCATACTCCACCATTGCATCTACCCATGTGGGCTCCTGCACTACTTCCTAAAAGGAAGATCGTTCAGTCACAATACATTTTCTCATGAGAGCCATGTATCTAGTAAATTGGTCAGGAGACTATCTTTGTCTGCGCTATGAAGTAGGGGCTCCTACATTCTGTGCAACATCAAGTCTTAGCCTATCATCTTCTGTGGTACGCCTTCTACTAGTTTCGATGGTTGGCTCTGCGTGAGTGGAATCCTCCACTCCGTGAACCTCCTCATGTGGCTGATCCACATCTTGAGACTCATATTTTGGAACCAATAGTTCCTCCTCCACATTCAAGTCTATCCCCCTCTCAAGCGAAAACCGCATGGATTTCCCCTCATCGATTTTTATATCCCGTTGCACAATAGTCATTCGAATGTCTAGAAAATACATGTGATAATTATGGGGTGTTTTTGTGTACCCCACAAAAATCCCAACTTCAGCAGTCGGCAACAACTTCTTCCTAGCGTCCTTGGTCACATGCACATAATCAAATGAGCCAAAAATATTAAAGTGTGAAACATCCGGTTTCTTACCAGTGAAATATTCTTCACGTGTAGTCATGCCAAGTACTATATGAGCACAACGATTTTTCACATAAACCATAGTGTTCCATGCTTCCACCCACAAATGCATTGGTAGGTCCTAATCATGCAACATTGCTCATGTTGCACCCACGATTGTTCTGTTCTTCCTCTTTGCGGCCCCATTTTTTTGTGGGTTATGACGTGCTATGAGTTCTCTTTGAATTCCTTCTTTGCTATAGAATTTCTTGAATTTGTTATAGATTTATTCTCCACCATTATCGCTCCTCAAAGCCTTCACTTGCTTCCCCGACTCTTTCTCCACCAATGCCTTAAACTCAAAAAAATTTGAGAATGTTTGATCCTTCTTCTGCCTGAAGAAGATCTAGAATTTACAAGAAAAATCATCAACAAAATTAACATAGTACTTATGTTTTGTTGTGGAAGCAACCGATAATGGTCCACACACGTCTGTGTGAACTCTCTCAAGAATCCCTGAAGCACATCTCTCCTTCTCATGAAAGGTGGACTTTACATACTTCCCCATGGTGCAACCCCTGGACTGATCTAACTGAGCAAGTGTTCCCATTGGAAGTTTAGTATATATTTGTTGCATGACTTTCAAGGCTCCATGATGAAGATGGCCCAATTGCCTATGCCATAATTTGCCCTCATATAGGCTCACCACTTTTTCTTCCTTTCCCATCATAGCAGCGCAACCATCTACCTCTAGCTTGTAGAAATTCTTAACTCAAATCCCTATCCTCTTTCCTTGACTCATTGTTTTATGTCGTAGGAAATATTTTCCATTGCTGAAAACAACGTCGTAGACTTTGTCCTCCAACATTGCGACTGAGACCAATTTTTCTTCAGACCTGGAACATGCATAACATCTTTCAATTGAAAGGATTTGCTTGACTCCCTCTGAAAGGTAATGGTACCAATGCTGGTCTCACAGTATCGTCCATCATTACCCATCTCTATATGAATTTGGAGATCTTTCTCCTCCAAGTCACTGAAAAGTTCCTTATCTCCCGTCATGTGAAAGAAAGTTCCACTATCCAAATACCACATCGATCGCAATGCACTTGACACCATGCATGCGATCAAGGAGAAGTCAAGTTCAAATTAAGAGGCAAGGGCCTCACCAGTTGCAGCTCCATCAACCTTCTTATTCTTCTTCTTTTGCGGACAGTTAGTAGTGAGATGCCCATGTTTGTGATAGTGAAAACACTTCACCTTGGACATATCCATCTTCTTTCCTTTAGAATCATATTTAGAATGGAATTTATTCACCTTCCCCTTCTTCACCTTGGAAACTAAATCAAAATCCTCTTCATCATCATGCTTTGATGAAGAGCCATCTCTGGTGCTCTACCTGAACTACTCCTGCACCAGATCCGACTACAGTCGTTCCCAATCTGGAAATTTCTCCTGAACATTGACAGAGTCTTCATAACTGTGCCAACTTTTAGGAAGTCATAAGAGAGCAAAGCTCACCAAATCATCATTAGCAACAGTGATTCCCACACTCACCAGTTCATCCTGACATTGGACAAACTTCGTGAGATACTTTGGAATAGTGTTGCCCTTTTCCATCTTGATCTTTCTGAGTTTATCTTTGAGCGCCAATTTCCTATGGTCGTTGTTGCTTTGGAATAGATCCGTCAAAGCCTTCCACATAGCATATGGTGTGGCTTTCCCATGGAGGCTTGAGACAATGTGGTCTCGTAGTCCCTCCAACAGAATCCTCCTCGTTTTTGCCACTTTCTTTCGCCATGCATCAAGATTTGCAGCATCTGCAACATATAGCTTAGGAACATCTTTTTCAATGAATTCCTTCAAGCCATTGTATTCGAGTAATGCCTCCATCCTATCCTTCCAAGAAATTTAGTTTGAGCTGCCCTCGAGTGCATACTCTAACATCAATCCATTGAAATCCATTTCAATCTTGAATCAGTTGTAGCACCAAGAAAGTATTTCTACAAATTTGAATTCTTTCCACCAACAAACTCAACTCTTACTTCAAAATTGCAATTTATTGTGCTCCAATACAATGTAGAAATTTAATAAAAAATATGTATTTCATGGATTCTCCTGATCTAACAATAATATGCTAATTTTAAATACAGAATCGCTTCGAAAAAATTTTGCGGAATTTGAAACACAATCGACAATCACAATATCATGAAGAAAGATCAATTACACATAACAGAGACAATTTATCAGGAAAGCATAAAGCTAAAAACCCCACTATATTCTATTATGTATTATATCATGGATCATGAAACAATTACATACAAATCTCTAATCCAAGAGCTCTCAGTACAAGAGCTAACTGTCTCACACTGTCATACAAAAATTGTCAAGTTCCTTAGCCAATTTACTATCTCCAGACAGCCTACCTCTACTGTGAAATCCTAGCTGATAGAAATCCTTGAAAGAATGGAATATTTCCTGAATTGATTGTGCAATCCTCATGGGCACATCCAATGTGTGTGTGGTTGCATGTGTGCAACCAATAATGTCACAACTGATAGTCCACTTCCCTTTCACCTAGAACTCAACTTGGTCTCCATTGGATATGACATGCATGCAGTTAATAGTAGTAAATATTCAGTTGCATGTGAGGCCACTGATTGTGAATTAATTAATAATTAATTCACTTGATCTGTCACTAATGTATCTTCAGTTAAAACTTGCACAACTAAGGTTAACTCACTTAACTGAGTTAAGCTACTTTAAAACTTTCATAACTGCACTTCCAACTTTGTTACAACTTGGAATCACTCATTTACAACTAATTCCACTTGCATGACCCACCAACCAACCTCTTGACTCGAAATTACTATAGTTAGCTGATTAAATTACATGTTTCCTCATCATATAGGAAAAAAAAAACTCAGACACATCAATTTCCATATCATGGGACAACTAACATAGAATTTCTGGAGTTTTTTGGGCATGACAGCTATCTGAAAGGAATCCTATGCAAAAACGTCGCGCTTGAAGCTGAAATGTCATGCTGGTTTTGCAGAAGCGTCGCGCCAGTTGAGGGCTTATTTGGACCCACTTAGGAGAATCCAAATGAAAATCTGAAAATTGTGTTGAGTAGAAATATGAGTAATTTCCAGAACACCTTGAATATTTGGAAAACACTGATGGGAAGGCCCCCAAAAGTGGTTTTGCCAAACCTCACTCCAGAAGCAGTGCGCCTTCTCCAAAACATTAGCAGAAGCATAGAAATGAGGTGGGTTTTTGAATTTTTCTTCAAAACCAGAGCTTGTCATGGAAAACCAAGTACAAATATGGAATGTACTATCCAAGATGCACCAAAAAATGTAGAAAAATATTTATTTGGAGGCTCTGAGACAAAGCATCGCACCTCAATGCGACGCTTCTGTAGAGGCAAAATTTCCAATTTTGTGCAAATATCACCAAAAATACAAATAGTGCTCAAAATTGACCAAAATTTGTTTTATAAGACCCGTGGAGGATGGGTTGAATAGCCATGGATGCGTCAACAAGGAGGTCTAGGTTTTCTTTCTCCTTGAGCTTCATTTAAGCCTCTTTAAGCTTCTTTTTTACTTGTTTAAACCTGATTTCAGAAATTTTATTCCTGGTGAAATAATGATTGGCCATATGTCTCTGGAGGTTATTGTTATTTTTGGATTTATTAAACAGCTTCTCAAGGTGTCCATTGACCCTATCAGGCCAATACTCTCTGTCTTGATTGATTTCATCAAGAATAAGCTCATCAAAAGTCTGCCAACGTGATTTAGGAGTTGTTAATTCTCTTTCTCTTTGAATCGCCTTTTTCAGGCCTATTTTCCATGGTCTTCTTCTTTTCGTTCCAACCTCTACATCCTCCAGCTAATCATCATTTACTATCTCTTTTCCCTTGCCTTTATCTGCATCAACATGTACTTTAGGTTTGTCTTGCAGGAGCAATTTCACCTATAGCTGAAAATTCTCTTGTTGTAGGAATAAGATCAGAGAGTTTGCAGTTGAGAAAATCTCCCTCAACTCTGCTATTTACTCATATTTCTCTTTTATGATTTCTTCAAATGAATTATCCTTCACCCGTTCTTTGATGTCAACATCTATGGGTGATTTTTCATCATGGAGCTGCAATGGTGACTCCAAACCATCATGGCTAGGTGGTCGATCCACCGTTTGACTTTGCTCAGGTGTAGTTTCAAGTGTCAATACACCTTTGATGGTCTTGGGACCAAAAAATATTCTCTTTCCCTTCCCATAGGTTTGAGTGATGTCAACCCTATGTGCTTTTTAAATCTTAGCCTACCTTCTAGAAGAGCCAACCTCCTTTGGCTGTAATAAGGCTGTGGTATGAACAATGGGTGGACTAGTAGCAGGAGTTGATGCTAATTTCTCCATGAAAACTTCCCATGTCATGTTTTTTTGCTAAGAGATGGTGCATAAAAATCATCTTAAAAAAACCATGTGAAATAGACTGGGATGGGGATTTCTACCTTTTCTTTGTACCTTTTCCACCATCTTGACCAAACTCCTGAATAGATAATTTGACGAAGTAAGAGATTTGGTAGCAATAAAGTGCATTAGCAACCTCACATGGTATTGGTAAAGTCTTAAAAATATTCCCTCGCATGTGAAATATTTCATGATGAGATTCATTAATGGGGAATACTTGTCAAGTATATGCCTGAAACGGAAAACATATTCAGGTTCATCTCTGCAATGAGGTTTTAGGAGCATTGGATAATTTTAAAGGTCCAATTATATGATATTGAACCAGACTTCTCCTTCATTTGGGAGCCATGTTTCTTAAATGATGGCCTCTGCTGATAAATTGAATTAAATGCCTGCAATAGTGGCCTTTTCTCTATTGAAGTTTGTGGCAAAAAGGGTTTTCAATGGGGCATGACATCCTACCTCTATGATCTTCTCACAAAATCTCAGACATCTAGTGTTTTCGAAGCATATTTTAGCATGTGGGGAGGCATTGAGTTCTTGCAGTGTAGATGGCTCGAATATAGAGTGTTGACCTCCCTTTTGATATTTATTTTCATCCTCCATAGTAGTTTTTAACAAGATGAAGGCCTCCTAGATGAAGTGAGTGAGTAGGGATGGTGAATTTCGGAAAACAGGGGATATGGATGGGGTAGGTTTAGGGGCTCTGATGAGGTATATGGAGGTTGAGGAAAATTTCCCAAAAATTTGAGGAAGTGGGGTGATATGTTGGCTTAAGCATACATGTGGAATTACTAGAAATGGGTATGGGGAAGTGGGTCAAAATAGGAAAACATAGATATTTTCCAGTTTTGTTGTGAAAGTGTAGTGAGTAGTTAGGGTTTTGATGAAAGAAGAGTAAAGGGGACTGTGAGTGATAGGGGGTGTTGGGGTAGGGTTTGTGAAGGATGAGTGAAGGTTTTGATGGTGGGAAAGGGGTCTCCAATGGCCTAAAATAATCAAGGAATTAGAAACCCTAGAATGGAGGAGAGTAAAACCCTAAATAAAACAAAACACTCATATACTTATGAATTGACTTGAATAACGCTTTGGAAGTATCTACTTACTGTGTAGGAGGCCACAGGAGGTTTTCACAGTTGTTTTGAAACCTTAGAAGTTAATTTGGAAGAAAAAATCCAAAAATGTAGCACTCTTTTAAAGAAACATAACGTTGCCTAGAAGCATCATGACACTACCCAGAAGCGTCGCGCTGACCTCAGAAATGTCACACAACCCTTTGAGAAGTGCCGAAGAGCCTCCAGAAATGAAGTAGAGTTGATTTATTTGCAATTTTTTCCAGTTTTATTCCACCTTTGGCAATGGTAAGGTATTCTGAAGGTAAGATATACACTTTATTGATCAAGAGGAGGTAAAATGAGTGAAATAAATCACTTTTTTCCTTTTTATAACATCAATAAAAACACCTTTTTGTCATTTAGTGAAAACATGACATTTTGAAGAACACTTTGCTTTATGAATAATTTGACAATGAAACAAGCTTTTGGAAGAATATAAATTGTGTATTTGTATTCACCTACCTAAGTTAACTCCCTTTAAAAGACAAATTTTTATGGTGGAAGTGAATGACCCTCTTTCTACGTTTTAAATGAAAAAATTTGGAATTTTATGAAGGTGAAATGAAAGACACCTAGACACTGACCTAGGTGAAAACATGGTGATTTAACCTAAGAATCTAGATGAAAATGAAGGACATGATTCATGAAATAACAATAACTACGAACAAACTAAAGGGAGTAACTTTTATAATCCTAGACATATCCAACGATCAAAATTTTATTTTTAAACTAACTTGGAAATGTAAAATTTTGACCTATGATGACTACTAGACAAATTTGAAAGAGTACGTATTGATGACTAAATATTGGATACTAACATGGCCTAATAAATAAATCTCGGGGATACACTATCAACTCAGTTACCGATCAAGCTTTGTTCTTCGCTACATACATTTTGGTTGGAAAGATTATGCGGAAGTGCCGAGCAGAGGAGGTGTTGACACCAGTTATGTCTTTGGCTGTGCAGTACAAAAAAGGAGTCCAATATAACTAGGATATGTATTTGTGTAAGGAGTTTCTGGATTATTTCTGAGAAGAAAGAAATTCCACTGTGCATGGTTATTGATCTTAATAGCACTGATGGCATGGAAAGAGCCCGACAAGTCCCAGTTCCCCAATATGGACCCTGATGTCTACGAAGCTATGAGGTATGTCTTGCTATGGTTTTCTAAGGAGCCAACCCTGGCGATAGAGAACAATTTATTTTGGGTCTCAATGGAGATGAGTTTGAGCATGGTGGTGAGCCAGAAGCTGAGGCTTTCACCGGTTTTTTTAAGAATATCGAGTGATCGTAGAGTTCAAAGCCAATTTTCATCACGTTTACATCCACGAACACATGGATTCCGAAGAAGAATGTAACCCACTACCATATTTTGTCACAGAGGAGGATCTTGCACAGATTCTACATAGAGGGTCGAGTTATTGGTTGAATCCCCCAAAAACAGGATAGGCAGGAACCAGTGGGAAAGCTACCACTGCGAAGAAAGGCACGAAGAAGCACCCAAGGAAATAAACTGCACAAGAAGTAGAAACAGAAGCTGAGAAGGACATAGAAGAAACTACAAAATATTATTAGTGTGGAGAGGATCCACTAGACGATACAACAATGACAATAGACCCCAATTTTATTGTCAGGAGATGAACAATACCTACTGCGGGAGGTTAGTGTAAGAAGAAGAAGTTTGACCGATTAGTAGTAGTAGGCCCAATGGTCCTTACTGAAGGGGACCTCGATGAGGTTGTTCACATAGTCTGGCATGTCACTGAGGACATCTGGGGTCACATATAGGATCAATACAAGGCTGTGTTGAGGGAGGTCTAGCAGGGCCTCAATTATTTAAAGGTACAAGGGAGAGTGTTCCAAATGAGCATGAATCAACCAATCGTAGCACAAGTGAGCACAACCCCAAAGAAGCAGACAGTGCAGCTAATACAGTAGATGGCACTCATGACGGAGTTTCGTGCTCTGCAAGTACTCAGAGGGGCATTACATTTTTAAAGTGTAACAGATCAAGATCGTGCACAACAGTGGCAAAACACTACTATAAATCTCGTTGTGTAGCATGATTTTCATTAGGGAGCTATGGAGGAATTGCAGGTGTGCGAGCAACGTGCCTTGATGGTCATCAAGGAGGTAAATTAGGACAACAAGAGGAGGTTAGATGACATGTAGAATCTAATACGAGACTGTGATGAGGAAACGGTACAAAGGCAACAACTAGAGGAGATTATTACTAAAGCTTGTAGTGATCTTCCTGACCTCCAGATCCAATCTGAGGTGGCACCAAAGGAAAATATTGAGAGGCTTACCACTACATTTAAAGAATCCAAGAATGAGGTGGACAAGGTCAAGTTCGAGATGCAGATGTAGATTCATGAGTTACAACTGAAGTTGTAGCCAACTGCACCAACAAAGGTACAAGAACAATGGGAGAGACATATGAAGGTTTCATTATAAGGAATCACAAGCATATTCAAAGGCTATGGCCAGCTACACCACCAGAGGTGTGGGAATAATGGGAGACACATATGAAGGTCTCATTATAAGGCATCGCAACCATAATCAAAGACTATGGCCAATTATTTAAAGACACCATGGAGATTTGGACCTCATTGCAGGAGGATCACACTGTGAAAAAAATTAAAGATGAGATTCTGGTGAAGCAGAAACAATTTGATAAAATTAAAGTAACGAAGAGGCCCCTTGCACCTGCATAATGATCTATTTGTTTACAGGAAGGAAAGATTCTGCAAAATCAAATTGAGGAGATGATATGAAAATAACAACTCATCACCACGCATACACAACAGTGGCAGGATGAGGCCATGCAGTTATCAAACACTGTAGATACCAAGCTTATGGAGATGAGGAAGCAACAGAAATACGTGCTTCAACAGACCACAGGGCTGACTACAAAAACACTGTTGGAAGAGGTACGTTAGAGGAAGTTGAAGTTTGCAGCAATTATTATACCATTGAAGGATGCATACACCAACATCAAAGAAAATATAGAAGACGCACCATTTGAGTGACTTGGGATGAGTCACATGTGAGTGTCGGGGGCCTATTGGGAAGGTTCCAACTTGATTCAACTTTGAGTAAATGTAATATTCCAAATTCGGAACAGCTAGGAAGGCATGACTGGAAAATGCATTTTCCAGTAATGGCTGCTACAGGATTTGAAACCAGGACCTGGATCCCTTAGATCAATTCATCTAAGACCTGAATCCAAGAGGAGGCTCCAAAGAAATCCTTTTATAGTGGTTAAACAGATCTCCCACTACTAGATGTCCTCAAAAAGTGCCCGATGAGGGACTGCAAAAAATGTAAGCACATATAATGGAATGAAAACGTTGTTATTATAACCCAAAACACATGAAGATGCAAATAGCTGATCAATGTATAATACAGCAACAAGATATTACAATGCTTTGAGGAATAACTCACTCAAGCTAGGCAATGAAAGCCTCACTAAGACATGTACACCAAATGTGACAAAACACTGCTACATCAATATGCCCTAGCTATGACAGCGCTGTCTATGGGAGACACTGCAATATATAATATGAAAATACAATGATATTACAATTATATCTCAAGGAATGTGTGGGAGCAAGCTCTCAACCCCTGAAAATAACTATACAACAATCCTAAGAAGGATTAGCTGAAATACAAGTACAAATGGAAAATCTGCAGAAATGTCGGAGTTGCTGGGGAGCAGCTGCAACTCAAAACTGATACAATATGGAGATAAATGAATAAGACATCCAATATGCAACAAACCTCCACCAATGGATTTCCTAAGTACAAGGCTGACCCTAATACTGGAAATCTTGTCCTCCAAAATGTTGGTGAAACCTCTCACTGCAGATGCACTCTAGAATAACACAGTCAAGGAGCTGGACTATGCTACTGATGATGGGATAAGCTTGGCCTGATGCCAATATATTAAAATCAGCTCTAAAATTCCCTTCACAAACCTCCTGGAGGAATAGGAGCTCCCTCTTATGAAAGATGAGCCAAGGGAAGGTGTTGTGGAACCCTCCACTGCAACACCCAGCAACACTATGTTATACTTCAACACAAATAATGCAGTGACTAATGGAGGTGGCTTTGGCCTTGAGCCAAGATGTGGAGAAATGAAGTGCAATCCTTCAAGAGGCCTCTCAATAAGGAGAGGAAATCTTAAACAGGAATCCCTCGTGCTAAGTAGCACTGCAACTCAGCTGAACAGTCGGGTCTGCAAATATGTCTAAGCAGACAAATGATCAAATGCTCAAAGATGTCTCAATATGGTTTCCTCTTCCTCCTTTATACAAGTGAAGGCTCTCTTGCCCTGGACCCCACACCTTAGGGTTTCTTCCACAAGTAATATTTCTCCCTCTCAAACTGCACTGTCTTCTCATGCAAGCTACACCTCTTAGGCAGCGTTGTTGACTTGGTCAAACTTGACCTTGTCCTCATGCAAATTTCCCCTTTTCACACTGGAAGGTGCAAAATAAGCTGCTCTGACGATCCTTTTCACACTATGAAGGATATTATTCCTAATCATGGGCATTTTACCCATTTTATTCACCTCCTATATGAAATAAGAAAAAATTAATATTCCAGTTTGTTGCTTGCAAATTTTGGAATATTATAGTCCTCCCCTCTCAAAGATTTCTTGCCCTCAAGAAAGTGCAAGGATAGACTGAGTTCTTTCCTCCTTTCCCTATAGCAACCTTGTATGATGATCTCTCCCAAGGAAAGTGATGCTATCTCATCAATCAAGCCTCCACAATGTTCCTCCTCAGCTTGCAAGTCAGCTATCAAGCTATCATCTTGTGAAAGTGAAATACTCAAGAGGATAACAAAGTGATGTCTAGAGGTCCCTTTGAAGAATGGGATATTAAATATAATGGGAACTATATTTCCCATATGGATCCACCATCTCCAAGCTATGAGCCATGCAAAATGAGTCACCTCCCAACTAGGAAACTCCTGAAAATTGTCTTCCACCTTTGGCTCCGGCAAAGTAGGTGGGATGAAAATCTGCTCATGGTAGACAATGTAGCCTACCCCACGCTATCCATCTCCCCACTTATGATAAGTGTAAAGAAAGTGTTGATCCTGGGCTGCAAATTACTTGCCCTCAAGTGGCAATATGAAGACTATATCTCCAAGGATCTCTCCTCCAACGCTGCAAATCATGCCAGCCCAAGTATCTCCATATATGATGAGTTGGAAGTCATCAACATATGGCATGCCATCTATCATATGGATCACCTCATATGGAAACAAATGAGTAGCTCTAGTGGCCATACCATCTCCCATTCTCCCCTTAGAACATGTAGTGCAAAAAGTGGGGGAGAAATCTCCCTCAAAGTACACATTCATCCAATGTGTCTTCCTCCCAAGCATTATTCTCATAAAGACAGAAATAATAGAGCCATAGGGAGAAAAGATGAGAATCATACTTGCTGCCATATGAAAAAAATGAGAAGTACTACGGTCCCTCAAGTGAAACCAGCGCAACTTGACCCTCAACTGCCATAGAGACTGATAAAATAAGTGGCTTCTCAACCACTTCCTTGCTGCCCCAATCTCCTCATAAGTATGGAGGAAGTAAATAATGTAAGGTGTACAAAGAGTATGTCCTCCATAATATATCTCTTCCCCAAGTCTCCCTAGGGAATGGCCATCAATCATGCTTATGGCCTCATCTAGATCATGTAGTCTAGAAACAATAATGCTCCTCCTTGGATCATCATCCTGCACATGTATGGTTAAGGGATGCATATATACATTATATAAATGATCATGTAAACAACAATGAATACCCTTACCATATTTTCTTCTCATACAAGTGGAGTGGCTCATAAGTGATTCTCCTCTCATCTCCAAAGGAAAAAGAGCTGGATGTGCTATCTCTCTCAAAGAGTTATGTCTCTCCTCCATCTCCATCTAGTACATGCATCTCTTCATATGCTGATATATTTCCTCCTCAAAGCCCATCCAAAAATATCCCTCCATGATGGTGTGGTATGCTCTCATAGAATGTCTGTGACTGAAAAGTAAATCCATATGTGCTGCTTGTAGAAACTTCTCCTTGAGCTTGGAAGCTCTAGGAAACAAGATCCTACAATGATAAAAGATAACCCCATATCTGACTGAATATCCCTCCTCATGCAACTGGTCATCTTGTTGGTGTCCCGTGTTTTGACAGTTTGGCAAATCAAAAGACAAGGCAACATCAGAACCAATCTTTAGAGTTCCAGGATCTAGTCCTCCTGTTCTCAGAGAGGGATCTCTCAAATATTTGTTTGCAAAGGTTTATCTTGTTTGCTTTGGTTATGGGTTTTAGACTAGTTATTACGTGCAGATGTTTGTTTGGTTGGGTTGAGTTGATACAGCAGAATATGAAAGGTCTAGGAAAGATAGACAGAAAGAGGAAATATCTGGTTCATTGGGCAATGGAGTCAAAATGAGGTCATGACAAACTCTTCAAGGGATATGGGATATCAAAGGGAAAATCTAACTTGGCCACAGGATCCTTTGTTTTGGAATGAGATGGACATTAATGATTTGGAAAAAGAAATTTAATTCTCAACAAAGGGAACTTGAGAAACATTAACTTATCAATAAAGAGATATTTGATAGACAGGGCTAACCATGAATTCTACAAACATTCTTTAAGCAAATAATGATTTCAAGACAACTTTTAAAATGAAATCTAAGATTCTGGGAACACCCTATTTCCTCAAAGATTTTATTTTAAAGGATTTAGAAAACATAAAAGATTCACTGATAATTACATTCATAGAAGAGGGAACACCTAAATAACATCTTTGTTTGCAACTATAAAGACCTTCAAAACAACTGTTTAAGCAGGGGCAAAGGGTAAGATCAAAACCGACCTCTTTGGTTAACTTAAGACAATGGTACTTCGAAGGGAGATTTCAATAACGGCTTTCAAGTGATGGCAGACAAGCAGGGAGAACCATAACATGCTAAAACCAACAATTTAAGCTATCAAGGAAATAAACGAGCATGAAGACTAAAGAGAAAGGTTTAAAGCCTCTAACATACTTCAGCAGAAGAAAACATCAAACAGTGAAGGGTGAACAGGTCTAAGGTGCTTCCAGGAGTCATTTCTTAGCCTAAAACTTTCAGCCTACTGTAGTAAGAAATTATGGAACATAATGAAAACAAGGGAAAAAACATTTAACAGTTCAGAGCACTTCACCAACAGCCAAGCTCATGGATCCAAAGATAGAGCCTTCTCAGGAACAGACATGCAACGGCATCATCAAGACATCCAAGACTCCAAATTATTTTCAACTTCAACAGACTTGTATATTTATTTCAGAGAGTTTCAATATTACAACTTGTGATCAAACAACAACCAACCTTCTCATCTTATGCAGAAGTACTTATAGGAAGATGAGGAGGTGAGAACTAACAAAAATATCTCGTGAACCATTAATACAGATTAAATGACTTCTCGGCCTTTTTGAGGGGTTCGATGGAGAAGTGTACAGGTGGATCGCTGCATTAATGTTTTACAATTAATATCAAAGCTCGGTGTGAGCTTTATTTGACTTTGAGGCTCTATGTTCTGTCCGGAGAAACTCTGCAGCTATTTTCTATTACACTCCTTTGGCAGAATTAACTTCTTGGTAGCGCTGGAGGCAGATATTCCCTGAATCAATAACTTCGGCCTCTGTTTGAAAGGTTTGAGGCAACAGGTGGCTCTTTGTAGTAGCTGAGGAATCAATTTGCCTCAGTTGAAGCGGTGGAAACCTGTCTGTCATCAAAACATTTATGATTTTCTTTTTAAACTGTGTTTTAGATTGGGGATTAGGCTTTTGATAACGGTCTTAGCCGTAATCCCCAAAAAACCGTCTTCAATCTTTATCTGCTGTGCTCTGTCTTCAAACTGATACTCTTTAACTGTTTTTGAATTAAAACAGTGTCTTGTTGATGTGCAGGCCGCACTGGGTTTTTAAAGGCATCAATGTCCATGAAGCATTGAGAAAACAATGAAGCGAAACCCCGCAGATGGTTCTCTTTAACAACTCGAAGGCGCAGGAAACGTCTTTCCCAAGCCTCGACTTTCTTTCATTAAACAATGGAAAATCTCAAGGGAATAGGTTAAATCGGAGGAGTGATGGGATGAGCGAAGTCGCGATGAAGGCAACCAACGGTGGAGATCTGCATAGAAAGGCGAAAAGGATAGCGGGAGAAGAATAAGGAGGAGCAGTTTTGGACCGTCCGATCTGGACACGTGGACGGTCCAGATCTAATCAGAGGATCTCAATCGGGGGGGTCACAAAGCAACATGCGATTGAAACTTTGCGATTGAGCCCCTTGCGATTGAGCGCTGGCCGTTGATCTGAGGACCAGATCGACGACAGGGAATGAATCGGAGGGATTGGCGAGGGTGTGCGATGGCCGTCGGTTTGCGAAACAAATGGACGGCTGTGATGGAATCGGAGGATCGTTAATCGGGAGTGAGACGAGAAGGCTTGCGGTTGCGATCGGAGGACACTTGCGATTGAGCGCAGGCCGTTGATCTGAGAACAAGATCGACGGTCGGGATTTAATCGGGGGGTCGGAAATCGGAGGTCGCAGAGATGGGCATGCGATTGCGCAATGAGAAAAGTTGCGATGCGATTGTGCGCGGACCGTTGGATCGAAGAACTAGATCAACGGTCAGGATTGCTTTGACCTACGTACCGGCGAAAAAAACCTTTAAACATATGAAAACCAAAGTTTTGCAATAGTCATAAGTTATAATGGATCAGGCGGAAAATATATATATAAGTAAAGAAAAAGGCGCCCGATTGCGGGGCTGGTGGTTTTATGGAATGCAATATGCCCGGGAGTATAGAAACAAGGGCCAATCGCAATCGGGCCATTGAGCCTGGTCTTTCCGATCAACCCATTTGTATTGTTTCCGATTGCGATTGCGCAATCGGCTCTTTTCAATCAACCCATTTATATTCAGCACGTGGTTTTAAGTTTTAATTTAGAACTTTCGGAAAGTGGGTTTTTTGGGTTTTACAAAGGAAAATGAGTTTTGTAAAGGTTCAAAGTCATGCACCCGTTGGATATTTGCGATTAGCGCTGAAAGTCTTGGCGTTTGGTTTTAACACATGGGCATGTGAGGGGAAGTGGTTTAGGACTTAGCCCAAGGGGCTTAGGTCCATAGCAATGAAACTCTATTTTTTATGAAAAATTTCAAGGTTTTAATGGATTTGGGGGTTCCGAAATAGTTAAAAAAGTGAGTTTTTAACTATGAAAGGGGAAAATTTCATAAATGGAAAGAAAAGGACTTATGAAAACAAGGTAGTTTTGATGGATAAAAGGGGAGCAGATGAAGGGTTTTGAGAAGAGGAGAAATGGCGATCTTTCAGCAGTCTTTCAGTTGGAGTCAGCAGAAATTCCTGAGTATAAAAAATGGGACAGCAAATGAGGATTTGGGACAGAGGCATGAGGCCTTAAAGAGACTTCAAGAGCCAACAATTTTTTAGTGATAAAATTTGTTCCTTGGAGGCTCAAAAATATCTTAGCCACCTTTTGGTATAACAAAATATTATAGGTGGCTAACAGTGGCTCCACTTGGGGATGGTGCCTTTTTGAAGGCATCAAGAATTCAGACTTGATTTCTGGGAGGCTAATTAGTTGCCTCATCCATTGGGATGTGCTCCTGTGATTGAATAATCTTTTCTAAAAACATTTTTGGCAGCAATGAAAACAATGGACCTTTATCAACAAGCTTGCTACCTACCCAATCCTACAGATCTAGCATTTTTTCTTCATCAGAGTGCACTTGGATTGGCAAACTCTATTCACAACATTTTATTCTTTTGAAAGCAGGAAATCTAATCTACTTCTACTCCTTATTTCTCCCTGAACTCAGATTAAACAGTTGAGCTCAGACAATTCTCTACCTAGTCTACTGTCTGTTGGGATTAAACAGTCCAACAAACTTTCATTCTCTAAATTCTACAACATAAATTTAAAAATAGTCAAGTCAAGATTGAGCTGTTTGACTTGCTATGATCTATGGCATAAGAACAAGCTGCACATAGATTTATTATTTGCAGAAAATTAAATCAAAATCGAAGGCTAAGATCTGAAAGTTTCTCATTACGGCCTTCTTTTTCTTTACAGCTCTGTTTTTAATTTTGTTTTGAGCTGTCTCTTTCTTAATATCTGATTCAGATTTTGGGAAAATTAGAACCAGTTTTTCTCTTTTATGACTCAGAAAAATAAAACAGTTTTGAGTCATCTCTCTTTGGAAACTTTGGTTCAGATTTTGAACATGTTTGAACCTTTAATTTCTATCCTAATCTATCTACTGATAAGCCAAGATTAAATAGTTTGGCAAATCGAATTCACTTATCCTATCAGTAGAAAAATTTAAAGCTAATTAGTCAAGATTAGGCTGTTTGACTAATTAGAAGTGTGTTTTTGCAGGAGTGGCTTTTAAGCTTGCACACTTTCAGATTTATTTCTCTTTTTGGCATGGGGCCTTGCCTTTCTTGTTTTCATTTCTGCCCTCTTTTCTTTCTTTCTTTGTTTTTGTATTTTTGAAGTTTAATAACTTTTGAATGCAATGGTTAGACTATGATATTTACAATGGAGAAACAAAAATGCTTTGAAACTTAAGACTCTTGGTAGAAGTAATGCTTGAGCATCCTGCCATTGACAAGACCTCCATATAGGTCTTCTCCATTCAATTCTTTCAATAAAAATGGATTATGACCCCTCCCAGCATGAATAATATATGGCCCTTTCCACAAGTTCTCAAACTTGCCATGTTTCCCCTTCTCTTCCCTCCTTGAATCCCACTTAAGAACAACACTTCCAACCTGAAAAGTGTTTGCCTTAGTCCTCTTATCAAATTGCTTCTTCATATTTTCTTGGACTAACTGTGTTCTCTCATAAACTTCTTCTCTAGTCTGCTGCAAATGGATGGTTTGGTTGATCCTCCTCTGCATATCATTTTCCTCAACCTGTACTTCTTGAAGGAGTTTTATGACTGGAACTCCTAATGAGGTAGGAAAAATTGCATCCATGCCATAAACTAATTGATAGGGGGACATATTTATTGATTTCTTTGTAGTTAGTCTATCAGCCCATAAGGCATGAACCAACTTACTGTGCCATGATTTTTGATTTTCTTCCAACAGTTTCTTAATGATATTGATGAGACTCTTGTTGGAAGATTCAGCTAATCCATTTCCTTGGGGGTAGTAAGCAGTGGAATGGCCCAAGGTTACATGGTATTTGTGACAGAAATCAACCATCTTTTTGGATTTGAAAGCAGCAGCATTGTCTGTTATGATTTTTCTGGGACAACCAAATCTGGATAGGATGTGGGTTTCAAGAAACTTGATAATGACAGTGTCATTAGCATTCTTGGTAGGTATAGCTTCTATCCATTTGGTGAAGAAGTCAGTGGCTGTGAGGATCCACTTATGTTGAGCTGAGGAAGATGGATGAATTTCTCCAATGAAGTCCAGCCCCCATTGTTGAAAAGGTGCCTCAACTCTGATAGGATGTAGGGGTAAGGGAAGGAGCTTTTTCTTACCATCAAAGATTTGACACTTATGGAAAGACATGACCAGCTTCTGAGTGTCTGGGAAAAGTGTAGGCCAATAGTAACCTGATCTGAGAATTTTGTTTGCTGTGGCCTTCCAGTAGAGGTGTCCTCCACATTCACCATCATGTAGTTCGTGCATTATCTTCCCTGCATTATCTTCAAGTAAACACTTAAGAAAAATTCCAACAGCGTTTTTCCAATATAACACCCCGTCCATAATGCAAAAACTCAAAGCTTTCTGTTTCAAAAATCTAGCTTTAGTTTTAGACAAAGAAGGAGGAGTATTCAAATATAAAAGCACATAAACAATGTCAGCATACCAAGGAGAATTTAGGAAAGTTTCCTCAGTAAAAGGGGCATCAAATTCTTCTATTTCTTCCAACACATCCACCATATTTATGTCTAATGCTTGGAAGTTGGACTCGGCCATAAGTTTTGCTAATCCTTGCCCCTTAACAAGTTTGGTGGGCCTAATTTCTAAGTCATATTCAAGAATAGTTGCAATCCATTTTCCCCTCTTACCATCAGGGTCTTGACTTAGAATATCCTTGACAACAGCATGTGGAACAAAAGCAATTATGTGAGAGTGTAAAATATAAACCCTAAAGTCTTTTAATGCTTTTACTAATGCTAAGGCTTGCTTCTCCATAATGTTATAATTGAGAGGAGCGTCTCTTAGGGCCCTACTAAAAAATGATATTGGTTGTTCTTGTCCGAGATCATTCTTTTGAAGCAAAACTGCAGCTATTGTATGTTCATATGCAAAAGAAAAAATGTAAAAGTCTTTGGTAAAATCAGGACTAATCAGTACTGGCGCTTGGGTAAGAGCTTGTTTGACCAGTTCGAATGATTGTTTGGTTGGCAAAGTCCATTTTACACCCACATTTTTCTTAAGCATGTTTGTGATGTTTTTCAATAGCTCAGCAAGGTTGGGAATAAACCTTCTCAAAAAATTAATCTTTCCAATGAAAGATTGCAATTCTTTGAGGCTTCTAGGATGGCTGATTTGCAATAAGCCATCTATCCTCGTAGGGTCTATTTTGATTCCCTCTTCTAAAATTATGTGACCAAGAAGTTTCCCTTCTTGGAGTCCAAAGAGGGTCTTCTTGGGATTTAGTGATAAGCCAAATTTCCTACATTTCTCAAAAACCTTCCTTAGGTGAATCAAATGTTCTTCATCAGTTTTTGAGAAAACAGTGATGTCATCAAGGTAGATAATTATAAAATAGCCAATATCTTCAGAGAAGGCTATCTCCATGGCCCTTTGGAAGGTGGCCTCTGCGTTCATTAATCCGAAAGGCATTTTGACATACATAAAAGTTCCCCAAGGTGTGGTAAAAGCAGTTTTGATTTGATCACTTGGGAAAACTAACACCTGATTGTAACCCGAGAACCCATCTAATAGGGATATTCTTCTTGATCCAAATACCCTTTGAAGTATATGGTCCATCTTAGGTAAAGGGTAGTTGTCTTTTAAAGAGGCTCTGTTTAAATTTCTGAAGTCAATACAGAGCCTGATTTCCCCAGTTTTCTTTCTAAAAGAAACTAAGTTTGATACCCATTCCGAAAATCTAATGGGTACTATGATCCCAGCGTTGTACATTTTCTCAATTTCTGCTTTAACCGAAGGTAATAAAAGGGGATTTATTCTCCTTAGTTTTTTCTTAAAAGGCTTTTGATTTTCCTTCAAGGGGATTTTATGCTGGATGATGCTGGTATCATATGATTTCAAGTCTTTGTATTCCCAAGCAAATACGTCCTTAAATTCTTTAAAAAGCTTTATGTACTGTGATTTTATGTGGGCTGGGAGGGTGCTGGATAGCTTGATCATCTTGGGTTCTGCGAGACTGCCTATGTTGTGTTCTTCTACATTTGTCTCCGCAGGCTCCATTCTGGGTTCTTTAGCTACATCGTTGAGATCAAACAGGTGTTCTAAAGGTGTGAGACCTCTTGGGATTTTATCATTTTTGCATTGTAAGACTTCCAAGTCTTCTCGGTCTTCATTGTTCACTACCTCTGCTTCAAAAGGATTTTCGTAATGATTTATATCAGCAGGATATGTCATTTCAGCCTCTGGGATTTGTTCAATATACAAACAGTTTTCTTCATGGCTAGCTTCTGGTGTTGGTACGCTGAAATCATTTTCTGATTTTAAGAAATTATCTATGTGTTTTTCAGATTCAAACACTTTCCAGTGATCTTCGTTATCAGGCACAGCAGGTCCGTGTTTCACCTTTATACTGAGTTGTTCATTTATCTCAGGTACTTGACAATTGCTGGCAGTGAAGGCAAGTTCATTTGCTAGATGATTTCGTGCTCTAGGGATAAAAATGAGTTCATATTTTTCGAAAGTTTTTAACAGGTCAAGGGCAGCATTTCGATATTCCCTAAGCTTTGGATTCTTGGCTAAGTATTCTCCTTTGATTTGTTTGATGATAAGCTCAAAATCCCCTAAAATGGATATCCTTTGGGCTTCTAATTCTTTAAGCAGTTGTAAGCCTAGGAGAAGTGCTTCATACTCAGCAATATTGTTAGTGCATGGGAAGTCTAATTTGTATGAAAAAATCTGATTTGTGTTTTGAATCCAGACACCTGCCCCTGCACTAGTTTTATTACAGGATCCATCGAAATTTATTGTCCAAAGTATATCTGACTCATTCTCATTTTCTTGTTGCTGTTGATCGTCAATGTTTTGGAGTTTATTCGAGGTGAAATTGGGGGGGTCTATATTTTCTTTACATGGTTGAGTAATTTCATCTTCGTTATACAAGATAAATGAATCTAAACTTGATTGAATAGAATAGATCGGAGTGTTGTTTGGTTTGTCCATGTTACTCACCATATACTTCATGTGGGCTTCCCTGTATAGTCTTCTATTTTGGTTGAAAACAAGGATGGTGGCATAAGACATGTCCATTTGAAGGCTTCCCTGAAGTTTGGCTCCCCATGATCTTGATAAAAGCATGCCATACTTAGGGGGAATGTCAGCTACAACGATATCCATCACTAGATTCTTGGCAGGGATCTGAGCTAAGTTAATACATAAATCTTTGATTAAACCCAAACATTTGACTCTACTTGAGTCAAAGGAATACAAATCTTTGTATGGTTTAGTAATTTCTAAGCCTAAGCTTTCCATTACTACTTTGGGCATTAGATTGTGTGAAGCTCCGGAATCTAACATGGCATTGTGTAGAATTTTATCATGTATGTTCAAACTGACATAGAAGGGAGGAACTGGTCCTTATTGATATTTTCCTTCAACCTCTGGGCCAAACAACAGCTCAGGTTTGTCATCTGTCAAGTTTAAGGTGTCAGTATCACTTCCTAAGTTCAAAGCTTTTAAAACTTGGTTTTTGTACACATCTTGGGTTACTAGTTCAGCTAGGGGGATGGTAATCTTAATCTTGGCAATCTCCCCCTCAAGGCTGAAAGGAATAATTGACTTGTTGATATTTACATCTGTTTTTTCAATTAGATTCTTTTCAGCAATTTTACTTTGCTGAACCTTGTTTGGGCTAGTAATTGGGATGGTTTTATTGGGACCACTAGCTGAAGTGCTAGGGGTACTCTGTTCAACATTTGGCTGGACAAATTTGTCTTTGTTTGAGTCTGTTTTCTTGGCCGAAATGTTGATTTTTTCTGCTGTCCCTTTGGATTGATTTTCCAGGTTCTTCTTGACAGCAGTGCCAGTATTCTTATCTTTCGAATTTTCTACACTTCCCTTACTCCTAAGATCATACTGTTTGTGCACCTCCATGATTGCGTTTTCAAAATCCAATCTATAGTCATCAGAATCTTCATAGGTGTTTGTATTTTGATCATTTGAGAAGAAACCTTGTTCTTCCTCGGTGAGGAAAACATCATCCCCACTGTCTGATCCAATCAAGTTTACATGTGATTCTTCCAATCTTTCCAACTCCCTATCTTCCTCATATTGATCTACATAGTTCTGTTGAAAGGGAGGTATAATTTGTTGGTCACTTTCTTTTTGTTTATCCTGATTGTTATCTCTTCTATAATTCTGATTTCTATTTCTGTTTTGATTGTTTTGAAGTGCAGTCTGGTTTTGATTTGCTTGCGCTTTCTTAATTATGCTCATCGCTTTCATCATTTCTTCCAGCATTTTTTCCATTTTTGAGCTTGAAGTAGAGGGAGGAGATTCCTCTCTGAAAGATACTCTTTTCTCAGTTTTCATTCTTGCTCTTTTTTCTATTAAGTTGACTTCCACAAAAAGAGCACCCCTTTGCATATCTTCAAGGGTTGCAAAATCTCTTTCTCTTAGTGAATAAGTCATGTCAGAGTCAAAACCTTCAGGAAATTTGTTCAAGGCTGAGCCTTGTGGAGGTTTTAGTTTTGGGGAAAGTGCATTATATACACTGTTGAATCTGGTACAATAGGCTTGTACACTCTCCCCAGGGTTTCTACGGAGGTTATTGTAATCAGTAAGGACTTGGAGAGGATTCTTCTTTACTTCCCATTTGTTTAGAAATGTCTAATGGAAGCCTTGGAGGTCATTTATACTACGGGGGGCTAAACCTTTAAACCATTTTCTTACTTCTCCCCCTAAGCTCTGAGCAAACAGTCTAAGTTTGATAGAATCATCATCGATTTCATTTCGATCAAAATAGTCATTCATCTTATCCACATGTTGTGATGCAGTTGTATCATTATTAGCATCATATAATGGAATTTTGGACTGATAGTCCTATGGAAGATTGACTAGTGGTATATTAAGGGCTAAGGGAGCATACCATGCTGCCATGATATGTGGTGGGGGTGGATTAACAAGAGGGGGATTTGGCTGGAGTGGAGTGGTTTGAACAGTGGATGAATGGTGTACAGAAGTGGATGGAACAACAGCAGATTGTTGAGCTGATTTTGGATGAGAGACACCTAGGTTAAAAAGAAAATGTGGATCAGGAGGTGTTGATTCTCTATCAGGATATTCACTTGTTTCCGGGGATGAAAGTGAAGACTCAGAATCTATATGAATTATATCATCAAATGACCTAGTTCTAAATGGGTTTACTAAGTCAACTTGTGATTGTTGTAGAGCTAAAATATTTTCAGGGACTGAATTAGCTCTCAAGGGTGATCTGAAAACAGTTGAAAATTTAACCTTAGGAGACTTCCAAAGGATACTTTCTGGATCATCAACTATCTCAGGTGGATCGGGGTCAGGATGGGCTCTAGTATAAATCTTCCTAGAAGCCACTATGATGTAATTTTGAGATCCAAATAACAGGAAAAGTTCAACCAAGTATGACAATCTTTGAGAGGTTAACTGATCTGTTTACACAAATTTTGATCTTACAATCCTCTAACTCGATTTAGGACACTGTTATAATGGTAAGGGTTCTTTCCAGTGGAGTCTTTAAGGTCTGCTCAGGATTATGGAGTCGCCAGGTGGAAGTTTTAGCTCCTACGGGGGTAAAAGGTTTTATGGTCCACCACCATGTTTATTATGAAGCCAAACTTGAAATATTTTGGGTTTTTCTGAGTTTATTTTGTTTTTATAGGTTAAGAGAGAGTTCTAGGTCTGATTTTGCACTTAGCTAAGGTGTTCAAACAAACAGAGTTGCTCTTATGGCTTGGTAACTGGTTCCTTCAAGGTTTGATAAGGATTTAAAAGGAATCCTAAGGGTTACTTAGTTTGTCACTAATTCAAAGAGTCCTATCACGATTGCCATTATGTTAGGCAGTGCTTGAAGAAAGTTACTTATGTTATACTGGACCTAAAGTTGAAGGAAAGGTTTTGTAAACCTCTAATCCTCAGCATGTCCCACCGTGATCGCCATTATGTTGGTGTCCCGTGTTTTGACAGTTTGGCAAATCAAAAGACAAGGCAACATCAGAACCAATCTTTAGAGTTCCAGGATCTAGTCCTCCTGTTCTCGGAGAGGGATCTCTCAAATATTTGTTTGCAAAGGTTTATCTTGTTTGTTTTGGTTATGGGTTTTAGACTAGTTATTACGTGCGAATGTTTGTTTGGTTGGGTTGAGTTGATACAACAGAATATGAAAGGTCTAGGAAAGATAGACAGAAAGAGGAAATATCCGGTTCATTGGGCAATGGAGTCCAAATAAGGTCATAACAAACTCTTCAAGGGATATGGGATATCAAAGGGCAAATCTAACTTGGCCACAGGATCCTTTGTTTTGGAATGAGATGGACATTAATGATTTGGAAAAAGAAATTTAATTCTCAACAAAGTGAACTTGAGAAACATTAACTTATCAATAAAGAGATATTTGATATACAGGGCTAACCATGAATTCTACAAACATTCTTTAAGCAAATAATGATTTCAAGACAACTTTTAAAATAAAATCTAAGATTCGGGGAACACCCTATTTCCTCAAATATTTTATTTTAAAGGATTTAGAAAACATAAAAGATTCACTGATAATTGCATTCATAGAAGAGGGAACACCTAAATAACATCTGTGTTTGCAACTATAAAGACCTTCAAAACAACTGTTTAAGCAGGGGCAAAGGGTAATATCAAAACCGACCTCTTTGGTTAACTTAAGACAATGGTACTTCGAAGGGAGATTTCAATAACGGCTTTCAAGTGATGGCAGACAAGCAGGGAGAACCATAACATGTTTGAAACCAACTATTTAAGCTATCGAGGAAATAGCGAGCATGAAGACTAAAGAGAAGGTATAAAGCCTCTAAAATACTTCAGCAGAAGAAAACATAAAACAATGAAGGATGAACAGGTCTAAGGTGCTTCCAGGAGTCATTTCTTAGCCTAAAACTTTTAGCCTACTGTAGTAATAAATTATGGAACATAATGGAAACAGGAGAAAACATTAAACAGTTAGAATACTTCACCAACAACCAAGCTCATGAATCCAAGGATAGAGCCTTCTCAGGAACGGGCATGCAACAGCATCATCAAGATATCCGAGACTTCAATTCGTTTTCAACTCAACAGACTTGTATATTTATTTCAGAGAGTTTCAATATTACAACTTGTGATCAAACAGCAACCAACCTTCTCATCTTATGCAGAAGTACTTATAGGACGATGAGGAGGTGAGAACTAACAAAAATATCTCGTGAACCATTAATACAGATTAAATGACTTCTCGGCCTTTTGAGGGGTTTGATGGAGAAGTGTACAGGTGGATCACTGTATTAATGTTTTACAATTAATATCAAAGCTCGGTGGGAGCTTTATTTGACTTTGAGGCTCTATGTTCTGTCTAGAGCAACTCTGCAGCTATTTTCTATTACACTCCTTTGGCAGAATTAACTTCTTGGTAGCGCTGGAGGTAGATATTTCCTGAATCAATAACTTCGGCCTCTGTTTGAAAGGTTTGAGGCAACAGGTGCCTCTTTGTCGTAACTGAGGAATCAATTTGCCTCAGTTGAATCGATGGAGACCTTTCTGTCATCAAAACATTTATGATTTTCTTTTAAACTGTGTTTTTAGATTGGGGATTAGGATTTTGATAATGGTCTTAGCCGTAATCCCCAAAAAACCGTCTTCAATCTTTATCTGCTGTGCTCTGTCTTCAAACTGATACTCTTTAACTGTTTTTGAATTAAAACAGTGTCTTGTTGATGTGCAGGCCGCACTGGGCTTTTAAAGGCATCAATGCCCATGAAGCATTGAGAAAAAAATGAAGCAAAAACCCGCAGATGGTTCTCTTTAACAGCTCGAAGGCGCAGGAAACGTCTTTCCCAAGCCTCGGCTTTCTTTCATTAAATAATGGAAAACCATTAAAATTCCTGCAAAACACAAAAATAGTTAAGAAATCCTGCGGAAATAGGTTAAACTGCTTCAGATGGCGGGGGAGGAGCGAAGCCGTCAGATGAAGGCAACCAACGGTGGAGAACTGTATAGAAAGGCGAAAAGGATAGCGGGAGAAAGAATAAGGAGGAGCAGTTTTGGACCGTCCGATCTGGACACGTGGACGGTCCAGATCTAATCGGAGGGTCTCAATCGGGGATGGCAGAAAAGGGGATGCGATTGAATTTTCCAGTGCGATTAAGCGCTGGTCGTTGATCTGAGGATCAGATCGACGGCGGAAAATAAATCGACGGGTTTTTAAAACGGGGCAAGACTTATGATCGGAGGGAACAAGGACCGTTGGATCCTCGGGAGGATGGACGGCTCAAATTTAATCGGAGGATCGTAATCGGGAGTGAGACGAGAAGGCTTGCGATTGCGATCGGAGGACACTTGCGATTGAACGCAGGTCGTTGATCTAAGAAAAAGATCGACGGTTGGGATTTAATCGGGGGTCGGCAATCGGAGGTCGCAGAGATGGGCATGAGATTGCGTAATGAGAAAAGTTGCGATGCGATTGTGCGCGGACCGTTGGATCGAAAAACTAGATCAACGGTCAGGATTGCTTTGACGTACGTACCGGCGAAAAAACCTTTTAAACATATGAAACCCAAAGTTTTGCAATAAACATAAGTTATAATGGATCAGGCGGAAAATATATATAAGTAAAGAAAAAGGCGCCCGATTGCGGGTCCGGTGGTTTTTATGGAATGAAATATGCCCGGGAGTATAGAGACAAGGGCCAATCGCAATCGGGCCATGAGCCTGGTCTTTCCGATCAACCCATTTGTGTTGCTTCCGATTGAGATTGCGCAATCGGCTCTTTTCAATCAACCCATTTATATTGAGCACGTGGTTTTAAGTTTTTAACTTAAAACTTTCGGAAAGTGGGTTTTTGGGTTTACAAAGGGAAAATGAGTTTTGTAAAGGTTCAAGTCATGCACCCGTTGGATATTTGCGATTAGCGGCGAAAGTCTTGGCGTTTGGTTTTAACACATGGGCATGTGAGGGGAAGTGGTTTAGGACTTAGCCCAAGGGGCTTAGGTCCATAGCAATGAAACTCTTGTTTTTTATGAAAAATTTCAAGGTTTTTAATGGATTTGGGGTTAGAAATAGTTTAAAAAGTGAGTTTTTAACTATGGAAAGGGGAATTTTTCATAAATGGAAAGAAGAGGACTTATGAAAACAAGGCAGTTTTGATGGAGAAAAAGGGGAGCAGATGAATGGTTTGAGAAGAGGGAAAAAGATGGTCTTTCAGCAGTCTTTCATTTGGAATCAACAGAATTTTCTGAGGTATAAAAATGGAATGACAAATGAGGATTTGGGACAGAGGCATGAGGCCTTAAAGAGACTTTAAGAGCCAACAATTTTTAGTGATAAAATTTGTTCCTTGGAGGCTCAAAAATATCTTAGCCACCTTTTGGTATAACAAAATATTATAGGTGGCTAACACATCTAATATCATACAAGTATGAAGATCCTTGGAATACTCCACCACCAGCTAGGAGTTCCAATATGGATCTATCCTCCATAGTGACAGCGTTGATGATCTCTCATGAAGAGAATCTGTCATATGGCCATGTTGAGATTCAACAAGATGATGAGCTTAGTGAAAAGAGTCACCTTCACTAAGTGGGCCCGCAGGTTATTTTTGGTGCAAGTCTATTTTTAGACTATGTCTATTTTTAGACATGATGATCATATTTCAGAAGTTGCAGGATGTTATTTGTGGATGGTTGATCAAGTTGGAAAAATAGATGGAATTCTATTTTTATAATATTGGGCGAAGTCTATTTATAGATCGTCAATCTAAAAATAGATGCATGTCGATTATTATTAGCTCTTAATAATAATCAGACTCTAAACAACAACTTATTCTCTTGGAGCACTTCGTTCGGTGCACGGATGTGGCACAACGGTCGAAAGAAGGAATTACACTATCCCTAACGAGTTTACTAGGGGAAGCTAATGCATGGAGGAATTAGTTAGAACTCAAGTGGCAGAGTTATGACACGGTTGGAAGAAGTAGTTATGGAGTTGTATTTAGTTTAACTCAGTTAGACTCAGTTGAGCTAGTTGTATCTAGTCTAACTGATTGATACACTAGTGAGAGTGGAGTGAATTAATTAGTTAATTAATTCACAAATAATAACTCATTAATCAACTGAAAAATACAGTAGTTAACTATAGTGCATGGCAATTTCAGTGGAGACCAGTGGAGAGATAGGTGAAAGGGAAAGATAGACTATCTGTTGTGACTATATTGATGCATTGATTACATCACACACTCAGTGGAGATGCCAATGAGGATTGCGTAGTCAAGGATGGAGTAATTTGAATTCATTCAGAGCTATTCTTCAGCAAATATTTCACAATGGAGGTAGGCTAGCAGGAGGCAAAGATCGGTGCATGGATTTGCAAGATTGGTCCTAATTAGTGTATGACGATTGTACTGTACTGAGGGCTTGTGATAAGCTTTGTATGTTTGTATGAGATTTTCATATGATATCCATGTTACATAATATATAGTTGGGGTTTTCAGCTTCAGGCTTTCCCAGTAAAAAACTGTGTTATGTGCGATTGATTATTTTTGTTTATGCTTCACATGTGTGTGCAATTAAATTTTCCGCAAAAGATTAACAAGTGGAATAGGTTCAGTATCTTGCATAAAGTTAAATAGTGTGAGATCGGGTGGATCTTGGACATATGAATGCTTAGTGCATATAATTTCTACATGGTATTGAAGCATTGTTGATTGAAGATTGCAATTGTGAAGTGAGTTTGTGCTGGTGGACAATTCGAATTTGCTACAAAAGATTCTTGGTGCAAAAATCGAGTATACATTGAAATGTCTTTCAACGGGTTGAGATTGGAGTATGCCCTTGATGGGAGATGGAATTACATAGCCTGGAAGGATAGGATGGAGGTGGTGCTGGAGGATAATGGGCTGAAGGAGTTCATCGATAGCGATGTTCCTAAGCTGGGATCTAGTGATGCTGCATTACTTGATGCATGGAAAAAGAAGACAGCAAAGACGAGAAGGATTCTGTTGGAAGGTGTGAAGGACCACATTGTGTCCAGCCTTCACGGGAAATCCACTCCATTCTTAATGTGGAAGGCTTTGACAGACTTTTTCCAAAGCAGAAGTGACCAGAGGAAGTTGGCGCTTAAAGACAAGCTCAGAAAAATAAAAATTCAGAAAGGCAACAGTATTCCAAAATACCTCACGAAGTTTGTCCACTGGAAGGATGAACTGGGAAGTGTGGGGGTTACTGTTGATGATGAAGAATTTGTGAGCTTGGCTCTCCTTGGGCTTCTGAAGAGTTGGCATAGCTACGAAGACTCTGTCAATAGACGGGAGAAACTGCCAAGATGGGAGCGACTTTGGTCGGATCTTGTGCATGAGGAGATAAGGCGGGGAACCAGGGATGGATCTTCATCGAAGAATGAAGATGAAGAGAATTTTGCTTTGGCTATCAAATCAAGGAAATGGAAGGGGAAGAAAAATCCTTCAAAATCCAATGCTAAAGGCAAGAAGCAGAATTTGTCCAAAGTGAAGTGTTTTCACTGTCACGAGCATGGACATTTCACCACTAACTATCCACAGAAGAAGAAGAATAAGCAGGCTGATGGATCTCCAGCTGGAGAGGCCTTAGCCTCACAATTTGAGCTGGATTTTTCCTTGATCGCATGCTTGGTTTCAAGCTGCATGGGATCGGTGTGGTATCTTGACAGTGGTGTGTCTTTCCATATGACGGGAGACAAAGAGTTTTTTAGTGACTTGGAGGAGAAGGACTTCCAGATGCATATAGAGATGGGCGATGATGGTCAGTACAGTGCGAATGGCATTGGGACCATTACCTTTGAGAGGAATTCTGGTAATCCATTCTTGTTGAAGAATTTTATGCATGTTCCAGGTCTGAAGAAGAACTTGGTCTCAGTCGCAATGTTGGAAGACAAGGGTTATGATGTTGTTTTCATTGAGGGAAAATCTTTCCTTCGACATAAAACAAATAGTCAAACCAGGAAGATAGGGGTTTGAATTAAGAATCTCTACAAGCTGGAGGTAGATGGCTGCGCTTCAATGGTGGGCAAAGTAGAAGAAGTGGTGAGCCAGGATGAGGGCAAATTATGGCACAGGATATTGGGCGATCTTCACCATGGCGCTTTGAAGATTTTGCAGAAAATTTATACTGGACTTCCCAAGGGTACTCTTGCGCAGTCAGATCAGTGCAAAGGATGTACAATGGGTAATTTTGTGAAGACCACCTTTCATGAGAAGGAGAACCGTGCTTCGGTGATCCTAGATAGAATTCACACAGACATGTGTGGACCATTCTCGGTTGATTCAATAGCAAAACACAGGTATTATGTGATATTTGTTGATGATTATTCTTGTAGATGTTGGATCTTCTTCATGCAGAAGAAGAGTGAAACATTCTCAAAGTTCTGTGAGTTCAAGGCATTGGTGGAGAAGGAGTCGGGGAAGCAAGTGAAAGCTCTATGGAGCGATAATGGTGGTGAATACATCTCGGGCGAATTCAAATACTTTTGTAGCAAAGACGGAATTCGAAGAGAACTCATAGCACCTCATAACCCATAGCAGAATGGGGTCATGGAGAGAAAGAACAGAACGATCGTGGGTGCTGCACGAGTGATGCTGCATGACCAGGGCCTACCGATGCACTTGTGGGCGGAATCATGCAACACTACGGTTTATGTGAAAAACCGTTGCCCTCATAGAGTACTTGGCATGAGTACACCTGAAGAAGCTTTTACTGGTAAGAAGCCTAATATTTCTCATTTGAAGATTTTTGGCTCACCTGTTTACATTCATGTGATAAAGGACGCCAGGAAGAAGCTGGAGCCGACTGCAAAAGTTAGGATATTTGTGGGATACACAGAAACACCCCATAACTATCGTGTGTATTTTCTAGACAGTCAAATGACTGTTGTGCGATGGGATATAAAATTCAATGAGGTGAAAGCCAGGAAATTGTCGCTTGAGAGGGAGCTTCACTTTCATGCGGAAGAGGAACTTCTTGTTCCCAAAGATGAGCCTCTGGATGTGAATCAGCCACATGAGAAGATTCATGGAGTGGAGGAGTCCACTCATGCAAAACCAAACATCAGACAAGGCATAAAGCATACCACAGAAGCTAAGAGACTGAAGCTTGATGCGGCATAGAATGTAGGAGTCCCTACATCACAGCACAGACAGAGACAGTCACCTGACCGATATACTGGATACATGGCTCTTATGAGCAAGTGTATTGTGACAGAGCCATCTTCTTTTGAAGAAGCATTGCAGGAGCCCACATGGGTAGATGCCATGGTGGAGGAGTATGACTCCATTGTCAGAAACAGTGCTTGGGAGATTGTTCCAAGGCCGGTGGGAAAATTAGTTGTAGGATCAAGATGGATCTACAAGGTAAAGCAAGCTTCTGATGGGAGCATCGAGAAGTATAAGGCAAGATTTGTTGCCTAGGGCTTCTCATAGATCGAGGGAATTGACTATGAAGAAACCTTTGCACCTGTCGCAAGGTATTCTTCCATAAGGACCATCCTTTCTCTCTCATTGTATATGGGTTGGCACATTCATGAGATGGATGTAAACACTATGTTCCTTAATGGGATCATTGAGGAAGATGTATACATTGAGCAACCTGAAGGATTTGAGATCTTCAGCAGCGAGTCGCATGTGTGCATACTCAAAAGAGTGTTGTATGGGCTGAAACAAGCACCCCGTGCTTGGTACACTCGGATCGACAGCTATTTCACTGGACTTGGCTTCACCAAGAGTGAGGCAGATGCAAACCTATATTGGATTTTGATGGAGGGTAAGCTTTTAAACTTTGTACTTTATGTTGATGATTTAATACTAATAGGTGATGAGAATTTGATACACTCATGCAAGGCAGATCTTGCAAAGGAGTTTAAGATGAAGGATTTAGGCCTCCTTCATTATTTCCTTGGATTGGAAATATGGCAGCAGGAAGGTGAACTGTTTATGTCTCAAGGCAAGTATTCCTGGGAGATATTGGAGAAGTTTCACATGCAAAGATGAAAGCCTATCAACACTCCTCTTCCAGGAAATTGGAAGAAAGAGGATGCTACATCGGCAGAGGTAGTGGATGCCACTGTTTATTGACATTTGGTGGGTTCACTCATGTATTTACTCAATACAAGACCAGACATATGCTTTGCAGTGAACCAGATTTCACAAGCGATGGTTAAGCCTACCAAGCTCTTTTGGAAGGCAGGCAAGAATGTCCTGAGATATCTCAAGGGCACATCTGAGTATGGTTTATGGTACAGACAGATGGATGAGGTGAAGTTGCATGGCTTCATGGATGCAGATTGGGCAGGAAGCCCAACAGACAGAAAGAGCACATCAGGAGGGATTTTCAATATCAGATCTACGGCAATTTCTTGGTACAATAGGAAACAAAGATCCGTGGCACTCAGTTCAGCGAAAGCGGAATACATGGCAGCAATTTTAGTTGCATGTGAGGCTATCTGGATGAGGAAGATTCTGGTTGGTTTGTTCGGTTCAAATTTAGATCCCACGGTGACTCATTGTGATAATCAGATTTGCATTAAACTCTTGGTTAATCCTATGTTTCATGATATATCTAAACATATTGATATCTGATATCATCATATCAGAGATTGTGTGCAGCGGAAGATCATGTTGCTTCAGTACATTCCTACGGAAGACCAAGATGTAGATATTTTGACGAAGGCGCTCACCAGGAGAAAATTCGAATACCATAGAGGCAGGATCGGGGTGAAGGATAATCCCTATCTTATTGAGAGGGAGTGTTGAGATTCAACAAGATGATGAGCTTAGTCAAAATAGTCGACTTCACTAAGTGGGTCTCTAGGCTATTTTTGGTGCAAGTCTATTTTTAGACTATGTCTATTTTTAGACGTGATGATCATATTTCAGAAGTTGCAGGATGCTATTTGTGGATGGTTGATCAATTTGGAAAAATAGATGAAATTATATTTTTAGAATATTGGGCGAAGTCTATTTATAGATCGTCAATCTAAAAATAGATGCATGTCGATTATTATTAGCTCTTAATAATAATCAGACTCTAAACAGCAACTTATTCTCTTGAAACACTTTAGTTCAGTGCACAGATGTGGCACAACAGCTGACAAAAGGAATTACACTATTCCTAAGGGTTTACTAGAGCTATTGCATGGAGGACTCAGTTAGAACTCAAGTGGAAGAGTTATGACATAGTTGGAAGAAGTAGTTATGGAGTTGTATTTAGTTTAACTCGGTTAGACTCAGTTGAGCTAGTTGTATCTAGTCTAACTGATTGATACACTAGTGAGAGTGGAGTGAATTAATTAGTTAATTAATTCACAAATAATAACTCATTAATCAACTGAACAATACAGCAGTTAACTACAGTGCATGGCAGTTGCAGTGGAGACCCAGTGGAGAGATAGGTGAAAAGGCAAGATGGACTATCTGTTGTGACTATAGTGATACATTGATTGCATCACACACACATTGGAGTTTCCAATGAGGATTGCGCGATCAAGGATGGAGTAATTTGAATTCATTCAAAGATATTCTTCGGTAGAGATTGCGGTGGAGGCAAAGATCGGTGCATGGATTTGCAAGATTGGTCTGATGAGTGTATGACGATTGTCATGCGGGAGCTTGTGATAAGCTTTGTATGTTTGTATGAGATTTTCATATGATCTCCATGTTACATAATATATAGTTGGGGTTTTCAGCTTCAGGCTTTCCCGGTTAAAAACTGTGTTATGTGCGATTGAATATTTTTGTTTATGCTTCACATGTGTGTGCAATTAATTTTTCCACAAAAGATTAACAAGTGGAATAGATTCAGTATCTTGCATAAATTTAAATAGTGTGAGATTAGGTGGATCTTGGACATATGCATTCTTAGTGCATATAATTTCTACAGGCCATACTCCTCTTTTTCATCTCCCATGCCAAAGATACAAGTTGGAAGGCTTCTATCCTTCCCCTGCTGCTTTTGCCACAGCGCAGAATCTGAAATGGAAGTTGGTAAAAATGATGTTGAGGGAATGCTCCCTCTCTCCTTGAGTCTACCCCAGACTCCCAGCGTTATATCAAGCTCTACCAAGGTCTCCACCCTCCTAAAATCCATGAGTGATGCCCCAACATGTGAAGCCTCCATCCTCCTCTGCTGATCCAGTGGTCTCCCCAGAAAAATGTCTCCATGCAATGAGACATCATCATCAAGAGATGACTGAATAGATGAATGGAGATAACTCTCCATGCTTCCACTACGCAATCCAATCACCTCCTCAGGTGCATCAACCTCCATAGATGAATAGGGATGTATACTCCTCATCTCATGATGTTGGGTCTTCTCCCTACTTCCTCCTTGTGTCTCCATGGTTCCAAACCTCCTCAATAATGGCACAGGGAGGACATGAGTTGTGCCTTGATCTCCACACATGAGATCCTATGAAATTCCTTGCAAAGATAAAAGCATCCCTCTACTTGGAGCAAGAGCTCCTCCTTCCTCTACATGAGGTGCTAGATTGACTCCAGATCTAACAGCGATGTTGCCCTCAATCTCTGCACCATGAATGGGCAACTCTCCAATGATTGGATCCCTTTTTGAAAAAGAGATCTCCATGCTCCTTTGCTCAAAGGTGTGAGATGAAAAATTTCCTTCTGGCAAAGTATGGTGCAAGTTTTCATGCAAGGGTTTTGCTTCAGTTTTCTTGTTTTTCTCCACCATATGTGTTTCATGAATCCTTCTATCAAATCTTTCCACTAATGCCTTAGTGAAACTAGCATAAGATGCAATGTTTATATTTCTCAAAGAAAATGATTCAAAGATCCACAAGGCATAAGCCTTACCTCTCAAATGCAGCGCTGCAACTTTGATGGATTCATCCTCTGGGATTTGGTGCTGCTGCAAGAAGGTCTCTAACTCCTCCACCCAAGCTTTGGCTGAACATATAGGTGAACCTTCAAAGGTAGATAGATGAAATCTATCCTGCTGCTCTTTTTCCTTCACCTTCATCTTGCAAAACTCTGAAAAACTGAGATGATCTCTGAATTTCTAAGTTTGAGACTAATAATCCTTCAATAAATCACTAAGGGTTTCCATCCTAGCAACCTCTTCCTCTCTTTCCATCTCTCTTCTGGCAATCCTGGGCATGTGACTACGCTATACAAGATGGTGTGTAGCTGCTTGCTCACACTCCTTATGTTAAAATCTAGAGTTTGCTTTAGAATCAAACCCTCCAGGAGATTCTTCATGCATCTTCCTCCTGATCTCCTTGAAATCTTCATGAATTATATGTACAAATTTAGGAAGAATCCTGGTAAGCTTATCCCCTTTTTCTTCTCCAAAAGATGGAGTCTTTCTCCTGCTTATTTCTTTGTCTCCTTGATGAGAATAGGAAGTGAAGGGTTCTTCCTCTTCTTTCTACTTATCCTCAATGGGGAGGTTCTTCATGGATCTGAAATCTGATGAGATAAATCCCATCCTCTTCAATCTTTTTATCTTCTTGGGCTTAGACTCACAGGCTGAGCCAAGAGAGTTGCTCCGATATCACTGTAATATTCCAAATTCGGGACAGCTAGCAAGGCATGACTGGAAAACACATTTTCCAGTAATGGCTGCTACAGGAATTGAAACCAGGACTTGGATCCCTTAGATCAATGCATCTAAGACCTAAATCCAAGAGGAGGCTCCAAATAAATCCTTCTAGAGTGGTTAAACATATCTCCCACTACTAGATGTCCTCAGAAAGTGCCCGATGAGGGACTGCAACAATTATTGAGCAAGAAATGGAAAGACAACGTTATTTTAATGAGCCATGACACATGAAGATGCAAATAGCTGATCAATGTATAATATGGCAGCAAGAGAGTACAATGCTTTGAGGAATCACTCACTCAAGCTAGGCAATGAAAGCCTCAATAAGACATGTACACCAAATGTGACAAAACATTGCTACATAAATATGCCCTAGCTATGACAACGCTGTCTATAGGGGACACTGCAACATATAATATGAAAATACAATGATATAAAAATGATAGCTCAATAAATGTGGGGGGGAAGCAAGCTCTCAAACCCTAAAAATAACTATACAACAATCCTAAGAAGGATTGGCTGAAATACAAGTACAAATGGCAAATCTGCAGAAATTCCAGAGTTGCTGGGGAGCAGCTGCAACTCAAAACTGATACAATATGGAGATGGCTGAATAAGATGTCCAATATGTTGAACCCTTAGTTAAACTGAGAGGGGGGGGGGGGGGGGGTGAATCATTTTAACACATACATGGACTTTTAAAACTTTCTCTTAAATCTTATTTACACCTTCACTTCATGATCAACTTAATATGTGAACAATCTTTATTAGTGAGCAGCAAGTATCAAAGAGATTTGTTAATGTAACAGCAGTCTTAATATGTGAGTGACAAGTATTAAGCAAATTATATAAACCAAATCAACACATAGACATCATGCACAAAGACACCAGATATAAGTGGAAACCCATAAAGCGAGAAAACCACATCTTATTATTGTTGTGATGCAAAGGCAAGCTCCAACTCCCTCTCACCACTGATTTTCTGTAGGCACCAACCTACAGGAGGCTCCTACCTCAATTCTGCAAGCTACAACTTGCAAAGAAGCTCCAACTCCCATCAATTTTCTGCAGGCACCAACCTACAGGAGGCTCCAACCTCAGTCAGCTACAACTGACATCTATCAAGCTACAACTTGATAGGGAAGCTCCAACTTCCTTACTCTTTCAAAAGAGAAACACTTGCTGATTTACCTTGGATATTAGCTCTGTTCTGTTCCATCTGCTCTGTTGTTCATCTATTCTCATATCTGCCCTGTATCATCTCTACATCTTCTCAGATTCTCTATCAGCTTCTCCTTCTTCTCTGCTCAGCTCCTCTTTCTTCTCTGCTTCACTGCTTCATTTCTGTATTATTTTCACTCACTCTTTCTCTCCCTTCTAACTCACTTTTTGCATATCAAAATGATATTACTTATAGAATTTCTTGATGACTGTTTGTTTTCCTCTAGGAATTCAAAATGGATGGTCATACCCCTTGGTCTTCTGCCTCCTCATTTCTTTATCCAACTCAATTTAAAATCATAATAATATGTACACAATTTCATGCTACAGTGGGATTTTGTCTTTTCCTTAGGATACTTGCCTTTGCATCACAATCAATAAAAATTAATTACAACATTTACATTCACATTCTTAATTACATATTTCAATATCACTCAGCTCCTCTTCTGAACTTTGGCTTTACTGGATTTTTTTTCTTTTTCTACTGCAGTTAAGTAGCTGTTATGCATCTTCTTTGTTTACTGTCATCTGCGCATTTCACTTGTTCACTGCTCTTTTGAATCCCTGTATTTTTCTTGTTCACGAACTTTCATCTCTATGTTTAATCACCTGTTCACTATCCCAGTACCCACAGTCCCAGTAAATTCCAATATTTCACTTAACTGTGTGTAAATGCATCCCAAACTCATGCCCAATCATTTTCCCAATCCAGGCACTCTCGCATGTTCTCTTTATTCTACGCTGGCAATCTTTAATAAAAAAAAAGTCTGCTCATTTTAATATCTCAATTCTTTAGTTATAATCCGACAGTCCATTACATGTACATGTATTAGGCCCCGTTCACATATTTCATATTTCATATTGCGCCAGTTAACCATTATATTCACACCATAGTATCTCAACACATATAATATATGAAATTCGTCCATATGAATAACCCGACATCCGCATATTTAAATTATATTATAATTAATCAAATGTCAAGACCGTGGTAATATATAATATAATTACGAGTTCAACTTTATTGTCGAACATGATCACCAAGGTTGTCGCCTTATATTAATACCCGAAGTCCATTGCACGTATCTCCGACTTTTATATTACCTCTGGGCCTTATATTAAGACCATAAAATGTCGAAAACCATAATTAAACCAATTCATTTATATATATGACTCCGCCAGGCCCCACAATTCAGTCAAACGACCAATCCACGGAACGCACCGTACCTGGCTTAATCTCTATGCGCTTTTATTAAACCTCGCGCATCTTCGTTTAATGATCTTCGTCCGATGCTCCTCCGCCAGATCGACGGTTTATATCCATTTCGCTCGGCGTCTTTGGTCGATGTATAACGCGCGAAATTGCAAGTTAAACGGTGGCTTCCAATACCGCCTATGCCACGTGTCACGAAGTCTATGGAATCGCTGCGATTTCTGCAAAACCACCTTACAGTCGAAAGGTGGTGCAGAATTGGGAAATCCGCCTCTGTGAACCCATTCGTGGTTTCAGTCCCCTCATGGTTCCTCCGGTCAAGGTTCCGGTTCTCCTTTATTATTTATATATTTTGTTACGACTATGGTTCCGCCTTTGAATATGCTTCTGTCTCTGTCTGATGTAGTGAGCTACTATATTTCTGTTGAAGAAGATTGTAGATTGAATATGTCTTTTCCTGCAATACTCATCTGTAGTCCCACACCTGTTCAATTATGATAATGATGCCAATATATCCTTTTATTGCTATGGTACACCTTTCCTGCCTGTTGGTGATGATATGAGCTAGGATGTTGACAAGGATATTACATTTAAAGACTGAAAGGTCCTTGTTGATGTTGTGAACAATGAATCAAACCAGAGTTTACATCTTATTATAAGAATAGGTAATATCTTTCGATATTAAAGGCCAACTGACTTTCCTTCTTGTACAATGTGCTTTCAAAACAAACCCTTCAATGCATTGGTCAGTTTCACTTATCAACCACGCAGTTTTATTTATGACATAAGAAGTATGTATGTCAATGATCACTCTTTCTTTAAATGGTGAAATACAAGCAATTCCTTTCTGTTGAAGTATGCTTGGATGGACTAATAAAAGACTTTTGAGATTCAGTGGTAATCACAACTAGTCCTTCATTATTCAGATATTTTAACTATTTTGTCATGATTATTTCCAACAAAAACGTCTTCAAGTTGTTTAATTTATATCTTAGCTAACAAACTTTACCCAGTTTATGAACAATTTTCAGAAAGAGGCCTTGAAGATATATGTACTGAATTCAGGAAGGCATGCAATTATATATATAGAAATAGATACTGCTGCAATGCATAATATAATCCTTCAAGTGTAAACCTAATGCTGATCCTTTAGCACTGCTACTGACCTTTTCATGCTGAATGCAGATAACCCTGGGAATTTTACCTTGATGCATTCTTGCCATAGTCCTTTGATCCTGTGGACCTGTATCATATTGCTGCTCTACTAATAATGCTTGGTAATCTGCTGATAAGCATGCTGCTTGTACCTAACCATCAATTGATATTATTTTGATAAACCATGCTGAGATTTCACTTTTAGCTTCAATATTTACCCTTAGTTTCTACTGTTGATCTTTTCACTGTTCACACCAACCACCATCAATATATTGAATTGGACCTTGGCATCATTAACCTGCTACTTATTCTGTCATCCTGATTTGAAAGAATGTCACTGCATTTTATTTTCTATGATAGTTCTAGAATCATTGTTGCTTTATATATTGCTTTATATACCAATTCAACAGTTCTGACATGATGATATTTGTGAAGACATTTTCAATTTCTTTGCTTGAAATTTTCAAGGGCAGAACACTCTCTTAACTATACTCCTCCAAGGGACATTTTCGTAGATGAAGGAAGTAAGGATATTAATGATGACAGACACTTTTCTTACTCATTCTTCTTAATGTGTTTCATTGTCAATTCTAGCAATAAGATGTACAAAGTGATCATCATTTAAGGTGCTGATGTCTTCTTTCTATTACCATGGCTGCTTGTTGTCTTTTCTTCTTTCATTACTCTGTTAGCTACTTAATACTTCAGATGATCTTCTTTCTCTATAGTTTTCTTTTAGAGAAATTTCCTTTTTCTTCCTAATCTCATAGTTGTTCTCATTACATGGAGCTCTTCTTAGACTACTTTCATGGGATCTATATATGAACTGCTCTCCCCCTGGGATGTTGCTTCATATTTGTCACTTGATGGATTTGTGCTTTATTTCCTAGAGCAGCTCCCCCTGAGATTATGCTAGATTCTTTATGTTATTGAGGTAGTAGGCTCCCCCTTTCTCTTTTCCTTCCATACTTTATTGGGGTTCTTCATAATGTTTGCACTTCTTTTAAATTCATAGTTTTGTTTGATTTGCTTTGATTTCATCATCTATCTATATTTCTTTAATGCATATGACAGATTACAGTCTTTTGCTTTGTGACCAAGTTTGAGGCATACATAACATCTTATTTTATCATAGTACATTTGAGTTGATGTATAATACTTTGTTCCCCTTCTTGAATACATTTTACATTCAATAGATTTATGTCCAAAATTATTGCATGCATAACAATAGCCATGGAAATGATTTGTGTACCTGGTGAAAGATTGTTCTTTCCATTTGCTTGCTTGAGGGATTTTTCTCTTTTTCTGCATCCTTTGCTGATTGGACTGGATTGGCTTTGTCTTGCAGTATGCTGCATTATGTCCTTGTTTGTGGCTGGAAAAACATGTGCTATTTTTCATAGAAGGAAAGAACCTTCTTTGACATCTTCATAATTTATTTAGTTCATCCTCATGAATGTATGAGCCTTTTTCTGCTGATTGTTTCATCCCTTCATTCTTTGTCTTCTCATGTTGTTGCTTGTTCTTGTTTGTTTCTCTGCAACTCATGTTCCTGCTGGTTTCTGCTTCTGTAGGAATTCGCTGAGTTGCTTCACTGTTCTTTACAGCTTTTACAAAAATGATTTTCTTGTTATCTTCAACCTTGGACTTACTGGTTTCACCTTCATATCCTATCCCAGTCTTTATGAGAGGTGACCTTTGTGCATTTAGAATCTGGTCCAACTGTTTAGAGCCTTTCATTTGAGGAGTATTAACTAATAAATCTCTTTGGGCCTTTTCTAATTTCTTTCTTATGCTCACTACTTCTTCTTCCAGTCTCTCACATTCCATATTTTTCTCTTTTATTTGTTGCAGCAGATTGTCTTCTACTTTCTTTGCCTCTTCAAGCTGTGTCTTCAGGCCAATAATTTCTTTTCTGTCTTCATATTCTTTCTCATCACATATTTGTACCAATCTCTTAAGGTATTTGTTTTCATTCTTAAAATTTTCTATTTCAGTCAGAGCTGTGTCAAGTTTGGATTTTTCTTCAGCTGCAATATCTTCATGGCTCTTACTACCATTCACAATAGCAGGTACCTCATTTGATTGAACATCTTCTTTTTGACATGAATTTCTCTTTTTCTTAATTCTCTTCTCCTTCTTGACAATGCAATCCTTAGTGTCTACTCCATGCATGAAATGCAGTCTGTCCCAGATTTATTTTGCTAAAGTTAAATCCATTATCAACTCAAGGTCCTTGTTATGAAGATTGTTATATATCACACATTTTTCCTTGGCATTCCTCTGTTGTTCTTTCACTGTGGGGGAGTATGTGCAGTAACCATCACAAACAAGCTTCCATACTTCAGGTTCATAAGCCAATAATCATGTTTTAACCTTATCTCTCCATTCAGGAAAGTTTGTTGTATTTAACACAGACACATTTTGATAGTCCATGACTTAACCAGATCTCCTTCAAGCTATTAAGCTTACACCAAAGGAACTTGATCCGATACCAATTGTTGAACCCTTAGTTGAACTGAGAGGGGGGGGTGAATCAATTTAACACATACATGGACTTTTAAAACTTTCTCTTAAATCTTATTTACACCTTCACTTCATGATCAACTTAATATGTGAACAATCTTTATTAGTGAGCAGTAAGTATCAAACAGATTTTTTAATGTAACAGCAGTCTTAATATGTGAGCGACAAGTATTAAGAAGATTAGATAAACCACATCAACACATAGACATCATGCACAGAGACATCAGATATAAGTGGAAACCCATAAAGGGATAAAACCACATATTATTATTGTTGTGATGCAAAGGCAAGCTCCAACTCCCTCTCACCACTGATTTTCTGTAGGCACCAACCTACAGGAGGCTCCTACCTCAATTCTGCAAGCTACAAATTGCAAGGAAGCTCCAACTCCCATAAATTTTCTGCAGGCACCAACCTACAAGAGGCTCCAACCTCAGTCAGCTACAACTGACATATATCAAGCTACAACTTGATAGGGAAGCTCCAACTTCCTTACTCTTTCAAAAGAGAAACACTTGCTGATTTACCTCGGATATCAGCTCTGTTTTGTTCCAATTGCTATGATGTTCATCTATTCTCATATCTGCCCTCTATCATCTCTGCATCTTCTCATATTCTCTATCAGCTTCTCCTTCTTCTCTGCTCAGCTCCTCTTTCTTCTCTGCTTCACTGCTTCATTATTTTCACTCACTCTTTCTCTCCCTTCTAACTCACTTTTTGCATATCAAAATGATATTACTTATATAATTTCTTGATGATTGTTTGTTTTCCTCTAGGAGTTCGAAATGGATGGTCATACCCCTTGGTCTTCTACCTCCTCATTTCTTTATCCAACTCAATTTAAAATCATAGTAATATGTACACAATTTCATGGTACAGTGGGATTTTGTCTTTTCCTTAGGATACTTGCCTTTGCATCACAATCAACAAAAATTAATTACAACATTTACATTCACATTCTTAATTACATATTTCAATATCACTCAGCTCCTCTTCTGAACTTTGGCTTTACTGGATTTTTTCTTTTTCTACTGTAGTTAAGAAGTTGTTCTGCATCTTCTTTGTTTACTGTCATCTGCACATTTCACCTGTTCACTGCTCTTTTGAATCCCTGTATTTTTCTTGTTCACGAACTTTCATCTCTGTGTTTAATCACCTATTCACTATCCCAGTACCCACAGTCCCAGTAAATTCCAATATTTCACTTAACTGTGTGTAAATGCATCCCAAACTCATGCCCAATCATTTTCCCAATCCAGGCACTCTCACATGTTCTCTTTATTCTATGCTGGCAATCTTTAATAAAAAAAAACAAGTCTGCTCATTTTAATATATCAATTCTTCAGTTATAATCTGACAGTCCATTACATGTACATGTATTAGGCCCCATTCACATATTTCATATTTCATATTGTGCCAATTAACCATTATATGCACACCATAGTATCTCAACACATATAATATATGAAATTCGTCCATATGAATAACCCGACATCTGCATATTTAAATTATATTATAATTAATCAAATGTCAAGACCGTGGTAATATATAATATAATTACGAGTTCAACTTTATTGTCGAACATGATCACCAAGGTTGCCGCCTTATATTAATACCCGGAGTCCATTGCACGTATCTCCGACTTTTATATTACCTCCGGACCTTGTATTAAGACCATAAAACGTCGAAAACCATAATTAAACCAATTCATTTATATATATGACTTCGCCAGGCCCCACAATTCAGTCAAACGACCAATCCACGGAATGCACCGTACCTGGCTTAATCTCCGTGCGCTTTTATTAAACCTCGCGCATCTTCGTTCAATGATCTCCGTCCGATGCTCCTCCGCCAGATCGACGGTTTATATCCATTTCGCTCGGCGTCTTTGGTCGATGTATAACGCGCGAAATTGCAAGTTAAACGGTGGCTTCCAATACCGCCTATGCCACGTGTCACGAAGTCTATGGAATCGCTGTGATTTCTGCAAAACCACCTTACAGTCGAAAGGTGGTGCAGAATTGGGAAATCCGCCTCCGTGAACCCATTCGTGGTTTCAGTCCTCTCATGGTTCCTCCGGTCAAGGTTCCGGTTCTCCTTTATTATTTATATAGTTTGTTACGACTATGGTTCCGCCTTTGACTATGGTTCCGCCTCTGACTCTGGTTCCGCCTCCATTCATACTGTAGTCAATACACGGTTTCTTGTTATAAAAGGTTCTTTTATACTCTGACGCAGATTTCCACCATACATAACCCTTGCAGAGTTCCACCATACATAACACGGTTTCGTTTATTCTTATGCAGAGGTTTATTATGCATTTCTTATAAATACTTTGCTACAGGGTCTCATTCATACGGAATTCTCATCACGGGGTTTGTATATCCTCCCCACAAGCGCATATAGTTTGGACAGTTACACTGGGACAATTTCCTCATATGATTCGACCAAGAACACATAAAGTCACACATGGAACTTATTCACAATTCTTCATAAACAGATATATGTATATATGTTGCTTGTACTCCATCCCTCTTCTGCCATTTAAGCAATACTCCAACTCATCCCCAAGCATATTAAGTCTTTACTAAAGATTTAGTCTATCATTGATGAATAATTGCTCAATAATTCATCTGCAAACTATATTAAACCCCTAATTCATAGATAAACCAATTCTGCTTCAATTCCTCTGTCTCTTTTTCCTTATGGATAGTTTAGGTGCTGCTCCTGTCTTTACCTTTGCCATCTCCTTTGCCATCTCCTTTCCTTTGCCATCAATGACAAAATTTCCAACACAATATGCATCAAACCTCCATCAATGTATTTCCTAAGTACAAGGCTGATCCTAATACGAGAAATCTTGTCCTCCAAAATGCCGGTGCAACCTTTCACTGCAGATGCACTCTAGAATAACGCAGTCAAGGAGCTGGACTACGCTGTTGATGATGGGAGAAGATTCACCTGATGCCAAGATATGAAAATCAGCTTTGAAATCCCCTTCACTAACCTCCCAGAAGAATAGGGGCTCCCTCCTTTGAAATATGAGCCAAGGGAAGGTGTTGTGGAACCATCCACTGCAACACCTAGCAGCACTACATTATACTTCAGCGGAAATAATGCAGTGACTGATGGAGGTGGCTTTGGCCTTGAGCCAAGATGTGGAGAAATGAAGTGAAATCCCTCAAGAGGCCTCTCAAGAAGGAGACGAAATCCTAAACAGGAATCCCTCATGCTAAGCAGCACTGCAACTCAGCTGAACAACTGGGTCTGCAAATATGTCTAAGCAGACAAATGATCAAATGCTCAAAGATGTCTCACTATGGCTACCTCTTCCTCCTTTATACAAGTGAAAGCTCTCTTGCCCTGGACCCCACACCTTAGGGTTTCTTCCATAAGGAATATTCCTCCCTCTCAAACTACGTTGTCTTCTCATGCAAGCTACACCTCTTAGGCAATGTTGTTGACTTGGTCAAACTTGACCTTCTCCTCATGCAAATTGCCCCTTTTCACACTGGAAGGTGAAAAATAATTTGCTCCAATGATCCTTTTCATAGTATGAAGGATCTTATTCCTACTCATGGGCCTTTTACCCATTTTATTCACCTCCTAGATGAAATAAGAAAAAATTAATATTCCAATTTGATGCTTGCAAATTTTGGAATATTACAGTAAAAGACTCCATATTTTTAGGAAATGGAGTGCGAGAATTAGCAAAAAGAATTCAATCACACAGAGTTTAAAGGATTCACGTGGAGTTGTATTAGTCTTATGGGCTTTGGGGTGGGTCAAAGGCCCTCTTTTTATAAAGAGATTGGGTTGTTTTGAGTATTTAGAGCTCCACTCATGGTTTACGAACCGTGGTATTGTAATAAAGAATGCTATATAAGGAGATATGGTAGTGAGTCAATAAATCATAACTTAGAATGATGATATGATCTGATTCTATAATTATTTCTATCTTAATATTTTTTGGGTCTGAAGGAAGACTCTGCAGTTGTGTGTGTGGAGGCCTTAGAAGGTATTCAGCTATGTATGCATACCCCTGCAACTGAGTGCGTAGGGTGATAAAGGATTGTAACTAAAGGAGCTTGCTAATAAAGGTAATTTGAAGATAGATCTGTGTATTTCTTATGTATTTCTATGTTATCTTTTTTATGAATTATATGTGTTGGATTAGGGTTTTCTATATATTTACTCTTTTATTGCATCAAGAAGGGTTGAATAGTGTTTTATATGTTGAATATTGCATGTTAGAGTAGAAAGTTGCAATGCGTAAGGTGATTTATATAATAATTGAATACATTTTCATTTACCAGGATAATTTTTTAGTGAAGCTCGGATTGGGACCTAATTAGAGGTAAGCCTTAAAAGCCACACTCCATAATCCCTTTGGATGCAAAAAACTGGTTCTAGCATCCTCGGGTGAGACTGCGGTCTGCGTAGTAGATCGTTGCCGATAGGGCTAGCAATAAGGGGTTTTGTTGGTAGTGAAACTACTCCAAACTTGAATCTAGACCCCCTCAAGGAAACATGATGGCCTAAAGGTGTCCCCAAAAAGGGCTTGATGTTTTACTCATAGAAGTGTATATATTGGGGAGGATTTGTTTCCATTTGTGACATATTCTAAGGGAGCATTCACATAAACAATACCTTTGTGATTTAGTGTGGTTCTGAGGAAAGAGAAAGGAGAATAGGAAACCAAGTTTTGGAGAGGGTTTCTCTACGTTTTGGTGTGGATTATTATATGGATAAGGCTGTAGCTCTTAGGAAGCTAGCAAGGTACTTAAGGGAAGTATTTTGGGCAGAATTAAGGTGTCTCCCTTGTCATATAAGGCCATAGCTAAAGAGGTGAGTTTGATGATTGTTTTGTGTGTGTTTTTGGGTGTGTATATCTTTATTTAGAGGGTCATTTTGAGGGGCTTCTACAACAGTACTTGGGAGGTGAATTTTAGAGGATCGAAAGGCCTAGAGAGGCCCTCCTAACCAGGTTGCAATATCCTCTAAGGGGAACAAAGGTAAACATGGGTATTATGCTATTATATTTGGTTTTTTTGTAGATTTGGAGTGGGAAAATTAGTTGTGGTCTGTGTTTTCTGTTGTAGGAGGCCTTGTGGAGGTTCCCAAGGCCCACGACTACACCTTGAATACCTTGAAACCAACAGTTGAAGGAAACGACTTGATTGGAGAAGTTTAGGGCACTCGTGTAGGGTTGTTAGTGTGCCCTAACTGGACTGGTACATGCACATAACCCTAGGCAATATAGCAAAAAGAAGGAGTTGCAGATGGTATGTTGGTGATGAGTGGATGTTAGGTAGATGGATGTCCTAGAAGAGGATTGTTGAGGAGTCTGTTAGCAGCAATGTGGAAGGGTCTCCATAGGTGTTGGATTCCCTAACTAGGAACAAATGCTAAACATGATTGGTCACTCGCGGTTTGTTGGAGGGCAGCGTGAGAGTGGACCAAGTGTGGAAAATGCATTTGGAATTTATGGTCTACTGGAGGATAGCATGATAGCACCCAAGTCAAATCCTCGTTTGGATCATCTTTATGGACTTAGGTGGTTGCTAGAGTGGAAGAAGTTGAGCTCAAGGTTTGATCAACCAGAGGAGCAGTTGAGAATCCCTATACTTGTGTGTGGATAAGGAATTCTATAGCAGAGGAATTCCTCCTATCCCATGTTCATTATGGGATATGGACATCTTGGAGTGATAGGTGGCAGCCCTTCGTGCCTTATATTGGTCTTCATTGGAGCAACACGGGAATACCATAGTTGGATGAAGTCCCTGAGTAGCTAAGTAGCAGCAGTGGGCATATTGAGAGTTTTTCAGAAACGGAGTTGTCAACAACTTTAAAGGAGTATCAATGTGTTGTGTCGTTTATGGATTAAGGCACAACTATAGATGAGATTAACAAACAAGGTTCAGTGGCCAGATGGAATTGGAACATTGATAGAGGTAGGAGTTGCAGATTAGGTGTCGAAGGACCAGGAAGGTACAAGGTACGACTAAGGGGAGATATGAAGTTGACTGCATCAACTATATGGGATTAGTATCTTGTTGATGTTATGTAGGTTTTCGAGGGACTGAAACCAAGCCCCAATTTTGTATTCTTGTACTAGTGGATGTATGAGGGTCATTATCCCTAGTACGGGAGACCTAGGTTGTTGTATTAAATGTTGATAATATAATGAATATGGGCTACATAAATTGTTGTTATTGTTCTTATTTTTCATATGATTGGTTTAATGCATTATATCGTCCTACTATGCTAAGTATATTTGTTGATATTATTGGTTTGGTAGCATAAGATATTTTAAGATTCTATCCTAGACACTAGGGTCATGGAAATTCAACACATGAGAGGGAGGTTGAACAAGGTATCCTTTTGTGATATATATATTTTTGTTCTAACATAATTTTTGATTCAATGTCTTGTATGAACATGATAATGTTGCTATTGAGACATGATGATTACCAGATATGAGAACGATGACATATTTATGATCTACAAAGAGCATTTTTTATCAAGGACACTAAGCCATATCTTCCCCGTTGTTTCTAGAAAATAGGGTATCACCCCTATATGTCACCCGTAAGATGTGTGTGATCCTTGTCAGCTTTGAAAAGTTGGGTATCTCCCCTATCTCAGTCTTTGCAGAGTATACCCCAGTTGGAATCATATCCACAAGATCGACTTGGTGGGATTGTCCCTCCCTGTTTGGCCAATAGGTTGAGGAGGCTTGGGGGCATGTGATCCTTACCTTTTGGTAAGTCAGGTATCTCTCCCAAGGTCATATTATGATGCAAGTGTTATAACACATGACTCTTGAGGGTCACTACTAGGAAGATCGAAAACCAATAGGTTGGGTTGACATGTCTTCCCTTTATCACATATTGCTTGATATGGGGTTGAATATGTTTTAGTTCCCCCTATGAGACTCTTGGGTTGAGATATGCTACCCTATTTAGTTCCAGGTTGAGATTAAGCTCGCCGAAATGGTTTCAAGTTGAGATGTGCTCCCTAATGTAGTTAGGATCTCCATTGTTGATGTGGGTTGTAGAATTGGCTCCTCGCTGATTTTTCTTGGGTAGTAGTATTGGGATCCCCACTAGTAGTGATTCCAGGTTATAACACTGGATCCTTAATGGATAGAGGGTGGTAGATTTAACTACCCTCCGATATCAAATTATTCTTCTTTTAGATTATAGATTGTTCAGCGTACGATAAGGGTCAATCAAGAGATAAGCAGGAATAAGCAGGAGATGAGCGGAGATGAGTAGTGATGAGATTTTATGATGATACTTGAGATTGGATATGATTTAATTACAAAATATTGATGATGATTACGTGATGCAGTTGGAATTTCTCCCTATCTTAGAGGGTGTTAAATTGGCAGCTCAGTGACAAATTCAAACCATGAGATGAGATTCCTCTTTTCGAGAGGACCATTTTTTCCTATTGAAGTGCTCAATTTGGATAAGGGAAAGTGTATTTTTGAATTAAATCCCACATGTGCATATTTGATCAGGTCCGCCCTAAAATGAATTGGAAACCCTGAGAAGGATATAAATACAAGTGACCTCAACCTAATTTTTTGATCATCATGATATGTTCTTTTATTGTCTTTCTTAATTTTGGCTCGTATAGGTCTAAGGCTCTTCCACAGAGAATTGGTTCGCATAAAGGATAAGTTGCAGTGTCTGAAGATCACTCATGTTTCTGGGGTTTTGGGTCATAGTCATGGGCTTTTCAAACAGAAGTTTCAATTGTATTTTTTGGCATGCAAGACTATGCATGTGACTAAAGGGTTTCAATCACATGCATGGCACTCTCTCCATGCGACTAGACTCCATGATTTGGTTTTTTAGTTGTCCAACTTTTTTGCTCGTTGACCACAGTGTTTGACAATTGACCACAAACATTAACAATTCATTACAAGCTTCTAAATCAGGATTCAGTGAGTATGAGCATTGTTACGTTCATTTCATGGATGTTGTTTCGCTAATTTTTCTGGATAGTTGTATGGATGAAGATATGGATCATTATACTTTTTTCTTCTGAAGCATTTGATGACAATATAATAAGAAGAATAATTTGAAATGGTTTTCCACATGGTGGGTTTTTCCCAGATCTCTGAACAATATTGGTGTGTCTATGTGTGAATTATTTTCTTCTATTTTTCCTTTATGTTTTGTTTCATTGATGACGATATTTTTCTTTCTACATAGTTGCATCTGATGCTGAATAATGATATAAATCTGAATAATATTATGATGTTATGCGGTGAATTTAACGTGAATGAAGAAATAAAATTATCAAAGCAAATAACAATATAGCCCTAAGAAAAATTAACAACCCACATGGTGACGCACGTGGTTAAATAACACCCTTCTCCGGTAGTAGGTGCAAATTCTTCTTCACCTCATTTACCTCTATTACAAACTACCTATATAGCCCAATGTTTAGGAACATTTATTTTGGAAATAGTTAGATTGCATGCTCCAGTCCCCTCTTGGCTGGAAACACTTTAGGAACTTGTAACACTCCCCTGTATTCTTTTAGCAACTCTTCTAGTTGCTACATTTGTTCCTTAGGACACCCCTCCAGGGTTGAATTTTCTCTCATGGACTACTGCAAATTGATTTTCTCTTAAAAATTGTAACGCAATTTTCTTGCTATAGCAAATCAGTTTGTTAGATTAATGAAATTTCAGACTTTCCCTTATGTCCATTGATGGTGGAGGATTTTCCATACTGGATGAGGTGGTATTGGTTGGATTGCTGCATGAATATTTCATATCGCATGTACATATAGGGACCTTTAAACACCACTCCATGTACATCAATTGGAACAACATCTAATTATACTTTATCAATAAAATCAACATTGATATAAAATATGATTTTTCATTTTTTAATTACCTTTATTTTGGCATCCTTATTTACCCATCCCAATGGATATGAGTGTTGGATGATCATGAATCCAATCCCATTTTTTTACTAGCTTTGCCACAATGATATGTGTTTGTGATCCAAAGTCAAATAGAGCATCAATTTAATATTTTTGACATGTATCCTTATATGGAATGGTTTGTTCATGTCCTTGTCTTCCTAGTGTTAAAGGTTACTCAGATTCACACCCATTGCACTGATGTGAAAACAATCTTCTCATTCGTGTCCAAGCTACTTTCCACCTATTTTTCTGAATCCATGGCCATGATTTTCTTCTTCTTATCCTTATTTTGATTATTTGGGTTGATTTCTTGATGTTATTTTCAACACTTCTATGTATGATATCCATGTTACAACGATCATAGTGGTTGTTGAGATATTTGAACTAGTTTGTTTTGGTTGATGTCATGTTTTCCTCTCCCTTTCCCTTTCTTCTTGTTCAAAATTTTCTCACTACTGAGGGGAACAGGGGTGTGAATCGGTAGTGACATGTTTTATTAACCTTTAAAACGTTTCTTTCCAGTTATTGAATCACAACATACATTAACCCATCAGTAGATTATATCATATCAAAAGGCACACGAGAACCATAAAAACAACAAAATAAACATGCAAAAGAGGACATAAGATATTGCTGGTGGAAAATCCCCTCCATATCAAAAACCACCCTTCTTGTTGTTTTGTTTCTCAAATAATTTTATCAATCGTCAAGAAATTCAATTACGTAGAATAAGAAAATGGCGACTATTAGCTTGAAACTCTAATATTCATATCACAAATCTATGGACACTCAACTGATCTACTGGAAGCCACCACGACCAATGAGCCTCACCCAGCCCCCATTGGACTTATGAAGAAATTTGTTCCCTGTAATTAATTTACCAGAGCACCCACTCCAGTATTCTATGTGACCCTCATTTCATTCATTTTCAGAATTTAGTCAATCTAAATCACTCAACTAAAAAAAAAAAAACAACTTCTATCATTGCAGGATCAAAATCAAACACAAAAATCACATTAATACAATTCTACAAAACTCACTCAATCACTGCAAAAGTTAGTCAATAACATATTTTTCATACAGAAATGATACTATAATGAAAATATAATGAGAAATCATACAAGAAATTATCTACAGTCATTCCTTACTCCATCTCCTCATTGTCACATAAAACCTTGGATGAATCACACTTATGCTACCATCTACTACTATTTTGAATTGTTTTATATTTTCTGTAGAATTCCCTACACACACAAATATTCTCTCACCCATAATCTCCTTACTCACTCAACCATCACTTTTCCTCCTCCAGAGAACCAACCAATAACCTCATAATCTCCTCCTATTTGTAATCTTATGAAATGGTTAAAAGAATAATTAGTGGAGCTCTATTCATATGTTAGAAGTGGTTCAATTCATTTCTCCTTGAATTAATCTAACCACTAAATTCACTTAACACTGAATATTCTTATTTTTAACCATATTCTAGAAGTTAGCTTATATCTAAAACAATTAGAAATGTAATAACACTTCAACATGTGTGACGAAATCATAGAAATTCTCAAAGTGCGCGAGGAATACGAAGCAGTTTCTATTTAAAACCACATTTTCACCCATAGAACTGTTGAATCTTAGTTGCAACCACACCCATAGGCCTTCCTCCATGCATCCAAGGCCCTTCAGCCACACCACAACCCTAAATCCCTGCAATTGTGGCAGGTGACAAGATAAACTCAAAACTTGCCCAAAATTCTTCCATAGCTTGATCATCATCAATACGTCCTCAAAAAGCCATTGTAACCTCTACAACACTTCAGCAAACCAGTGCCACATCACCAACATCAGCACAAGTCAAACTAGGTTGACTTGAATGCAAAAAAATAATTGCACTAGCACATGAGCCATCAAACTCCTCCACAACTTCTCCAACACCTTCATAACCTTCAAATCATAAATGATAATCCCTTCAACTAATCATACTAGAAAAAACCATCCACACACTCATATGACATAAGAAATCCCTAAAAACATGACTTGACAGTCTTCAATCACTCTCAACTAGATGTAGCAGCTCCACAACCTTCCATGGAATCCACACACAAACCAAGTACCATATCCTACAACCAATCAAACATGTGATTAAACAAAAAATTTCAACACCGGCTACCAAATATCATGCTACCAGGTTGAAGTCAATGCCAACCAACAACTGAGCCATAATTCCAACAATCTCCCCCTTTAACATTGACGGAAAACCCAACTGAACCATCCAAATGCCAAATGAAAAAGTAAAACTCCTCACTCACTCCCCTTTTTACATAAATAGAAAAGGGATGAGCTCATCAAAGGTAACCATAGTTGAATAGACACTGCAACCCATAACACTAGCTGGATCTGATCCTAATGTAGAAACAAAGAACATCCTCTCTCACTCCTAATGGTAGCATGGAAACAACAAAAACAACAATAAATTTTTCAAAATAACTCTCTTGAAGTAGCAGCAATAAACTCTCCATGAACACCACTCTCAACCAACAATAGAAAAATGTGGCCATAAAATTTATCTCCAAACTCAATGAGTAGTAGAAAACATCCTCTGATCAAAACAAAATATTAGCAAATACATGAACATGGCTCTCCATTCTCCCTCAAGTAGGAACACATCATCCATATCTAATCATCAAGCATACACTAGACATGTTCCCCCTAAGAATAATTATCATCATGCAACAAATAATGTCTTCTTGCTGAAGGGTACACCTCTTGGATCATGAATACTGACTTCACACAACATGATTGATATGCAATGAAAGACATGATTAAAACAATAATATCCATCAATCCACATGCATGGCCGGTCCATCCCTCATCAATGCATACTAGAAACTAGAACTCTCTATTTAAAACAATATTAACCAATGATATCTAATGCGATGTAAGTAAATTATTGTATAAAGAGATACAATGTTTTAAAGTGACTACATTATGGCATACAATAGCCCAAACATGGCTATAAAAACTCATAACAACACAAAATTGACATGACTCATAACTCTTCCTATCACCAACCAATGACAACATGGACCCAAGGACTTGAACACTTGATTACAAGGCTTCATAAACCTGATACATGACTTCAAATGATGAAGAACAATATGAATCATGTGGTTGTTATATAATGCTTGAACTTTCAATACATGGCCAAAACACATGCCTCTCTGCAAGACATACTCAATTAAACTTTCTGACTAGTAATACAACTATATTCTTGCATAAAATATATCCATTTGTATCAGGGCACTATCTTCCAGTAGAAAATGTTGTGATAGAAGTAGTAACTAGTCAACATAAAATAGATGATAATGAGAAGTAGTAGCATATATCCATGACAACAACTGAGCAGCACAAAAATATAATCTATAGCAGCAACATCTAACACATACTCACATCATGACAAGAGATAGCTCGTGAACTTATAGTAGCAACATATGATTATCATCTCATAGCATCCAAAATGCACCAACCAACATATCTATATGATCATAGAAATAAAGTAATATTTGCAATAAATAGCCATAATTACTTATGACCATATCACAAGTCATCAATTCTCTCTCCATATTTCCCATGTAGCTCCCAATGCACTATCATAGAAGAAGTGATAATAATCAAGCCAACACATCTCACATCACAAGGGAACCCAAATAATGTCACCATTCTTGTGACCAACAACATAGGCCTCAATCTATTATGGCATCAAACCATGGATCCATGAAGTAAAAAATATCACCAAAAATCCTCCAACTAAAACCATAATGAACATATAATATCACCATGAATACTAGTAACCACCAAGATTTGTATGAACATAATACCAACAATTAAGGAGCAAGAAATATTTGACATGAAACAACACTCTACTCGGAAGGATAATATTTATCAATAACAATATCAGGTTCTATCAACCATAAAGAGATATACTAGATGCAACATAGGAAAAGTGATGGAAACTAATCTCCTCAATGGTGCCAAAGATCATAGGTGAGTCATCATGCAACATTGTGACCAATGAATCAATAACTAGAAAACCTGATGATAAGAACATAGAATCATATGCAAAAAAACAAGTAGCATCTATCATAATCCTTCCATGTATTAGTAATGATCAATTATGCCTCATACAATCCCTAAAGAATCCATCCATGATGTGCATTCTTCATCTTGTGTTCCATAGTAGGAAAAACAACACCATCTAACTACAATATAAGAGTCAGCATAGGCATCGATATGGAGCATAAACAATAACAACATAAAATCATAATTACCAAACATCAAATCAACAAGTAACCATACTCATGTACAATAGTTGGATAAATATGAAATAGATACATCAATATCAACTAATTTAGGCTCCTAACCACTGGAAATAACTCATGGCAATCTCTCTCCCTAGCAAAATGCAAAACTTTGTTAATATAAAATAAATTTTTCACGAATACTCAAAACAAACACCAATCTGAAAATAAGTAATTGCATGCTAACTGATAAAAGGCTATGGAGAATCATGTAAGTCATGAAAACTAAAATAACATACTCTTCAATCTCTAATAGCTCCTACAATGACAAATGTTAGATAAATGTAAAGCATGAGAAATATTTCAACTTGTTCAAAAAAATCTCCTATCATTTTTCTTCTTATCCTAGCATGGACCATGACTCCATCAATAAACCACTAAAAAATTGGAAGCACAATGAGATGCTCCCCCTGCACATGTGTCATCTCTAAATAATTTCCTACAAAAACAACTATCAGTGCTACAAAATCATGACAACCACCTGCAACATAACCCTCATAAAAAATATTTGATATGGAAACGCCTCTAATGATATGCATGCTATCTATAATGCAGCCATATGATCCTCCTGAGACTATGTAGGCCTCATTTTTTAATGGGAGTATTTTTTTTCTCATTTCGTCTCCAAATCTTGTGAGGCTTATCCTTAACATGCACATTATTATTTGGCTTCTTGACTAATTGGATTTGCATGACTTTCTCCCTTTGATTTTATTTTCGGAGACACATGGGAAGCTTGCAATCCTTGGCCTTATGGCCCACACTATCCCAAACATAGCATCTAATGTGCCTAAGAAATGGTGGAAAAGGTTTAGATATTTTGTTGACCTGATTTCTAATCCTTTCTCCATAAGTCGTCCAATAAAAACCTTTATTACGAAAATAATTTCATAAGAAACAATACCAATAAAAGAAATTTAAATACCTAAAAACCGATGGGACTAATATTTGAGGATGCTCCTTATTCGTCTGCTTATTTTTCTAGGAAGATTTTATCCTTTTAACTCTGCAATTGGTTGAAATGTGTCCATGTTTTGGACAACTAAAAACTTAATATTTATGATATCTTTCCTTGGCACATTCTTTGTCTCATGTTTTATCTCCAGATCTTGATGGTGGCTTCCTTAATTACTGCTCAAAATTTCTTCTTTGGGATTTTCAACTACTGCCTCATTTTCTTTCTTTAGACTTGAATTGTTTTCTTCTAATTCTAGTTTTAGTTTCTTGCAATGAATGATTTGATCTTTGAGCTCATTTACAATCTCCTCTTCAATTCTTTTAGCTTTCTCCAATTGATTATTTAGATTAGATTTTTCTTCTTTGAAGCCATGCTCTCTATTTTCAAGAATCTCAAGAATTTTCTTCAGATTTTTGTTCTTCGTCCTAAGCTCTTCTATCAACCTTTCATGATCTTTGTTTTTTTCTTCAAGGGTCACTAATCACCTAATCCCTTCACCTTTAGATTCCTGCGTTGGAAATACACCTTCCTCTCCTCTTGAGAAATCAACATCAAAACATAGATCATCAACTACTTCAATGACCCCAAAATCATCATCATTATACTGGCAAGGAGAATGTCCATGACTAAAAATAATGTTTTCCATACCTTTTACCAAGAGAAGAGGTTCTTCTAGTTTTGAAGATTTCTTGGATTGTTTGCATCTCTTCTTCTTATGATATTGTTTCCTCTTGTTATTTTCCATAATCCCATGATCTACCCTTCAGCGATCAAGCTCCACTAAGAGAACCCGCTTTGATACCAATTGTTGGAAATGTGCTCACTACTTAGAGGGGTGGGGGGGGGGGGGGGGTGCGCCAACAGTGAAAAGGTTTATTAACCTTTAGAAATTTTTATCTCCAATTACTTAATCACAACATACATTAACCCATCATTAGATTAGATCATATAAAAAAACACATGAGAACCATAAAAATAACCAAATAAACATGCACAAGAGGACACAAGATACTTCTGGTGTAAAACCCCCTTCGGGTTAAAAACCGCCCTTGTTGTTATGTTGTTGCTCAAATAATTTTATTAATCATCAAGAAATTAAATTACATAGAATGCAAAAATGGCTACTATCATTTTGGAACTTTGATCTTCATCTCATGACTCTGCAGGAATTTATCTGATTTGCTGGAAGCCACCTTGCTAATGTGCCTTGCCCAGCCCCTATTGTACTTATGAAGAAATGTGTGGTTTGTACTGAATTTTCTGGAATCCAGAATCCACTCTTCTATGGGAACCTCATTTCATTCATTTTTAGAATGGATTCGATCTTAATTTCTCAACAAGAACAACACAACAAGTTCTAGCATTGTAGGATCAAAATCAAATGCAATAATCACACCGATACAATTCTAAAAAGCTTAGTCAATCACTAAAAGGCATCATAAATAACATATGTTTCATACACAAATGGTAATTTGATGAAAACATAATGATAAATACAAGAAATGATGTATAATAATTCCTTACTCCATCTCCTCACTACTACATAAAACCTTGGTTGAATCGCGCTTTTGTTTCCATATACTATTTCTATGAACTGTTGTATATTTTCTGTAGAATTCCCTACACATCCTACACACACAACCCTTCTTTCACACACTCTTCTTACTCACTCAACCATCACTTTTCCTCCTTTAGAGAACCAACCAATAACCTCATAATATCCTCCTATTTGTAATATTATGAAATGGTTAAATCAGTAATTAGTTGAACTCTATTCATATGTTATAAGTGGTGTGGTTCATTTCTCCTTCACTTAATCTAAACACTAACTTCACTTAAAAATAAATATTCGACTTTTTAACTATATTCTAGAGCTTTTCTTGTATCCACAATAATTAGAAACAAATAAAACTTCAACATGCACAAGAAAATAAGAGAAATTCGAAAAGTGTGAGAGGAATCCAGAGTATTTTATGGATAAAACCATAGTTGCACCCATAGAACTTCTGGATCTTAGTTGCATATACACCCATAGGACTTCCTCCATTTGGGCAAGGCCCTTCAGTCGCACCCACAAGCCTGCATCCCTACAAATGTGGAAAGGGATCATAGAAACTCAGTTAATTCAGCTCAGGACTTGCCCAAACTTCTTGCATAGTTTGACCATCATTAGTAAGTCCTTGGGAAGCCACTGTAACCTATGCAATAATTCATCAAACCAATGCCACATCACTAAAATCATGACAAGTAAAACTAGGATGACTTGAATTCCAACCAACAACTGCAGTAACACCTAAGCCATTAAACTTTTCCACAAATTCTCCAACACCTACACAATGTTAAAATCATCAATTTTAAGCCTTGAAAAACCATGCAACTAATAATACTAGCCAAAAATGATCCACACACTCATCTGACATAAGACATCCCAACAAACATGACGTTACTCTCTCCAATCATTTTCAACTAGGTGTAGTAACTCCACGACCTGCCAAGGAATCCACACACCAATCAAGTACCATCTCCTCCAACCCATCACCAAGTCATGTACCTATAATAAAATTTCAAAATATTTCACTAACATTTTCAGCCAATGCATAAGTCAAGTACTATCTCACTCGCACCTACAACCAATCACCCAAACAAGTACCTATACCAATAAAGCATGTGCATAAAAAGACATTTGCAACACCTACTACGAGCAAATTATGCTACAAATTTGGCATTAATTCCAACCAAAAACACACCAATGCTACTAGGTATACCTCAATTTCAACCAACAACTAAGCCATGGTGACAACACTTCTTCCCTTATTTGGAAGCTTTCTAGTGTCCTTATACTTTTACTCACTAGGTTTCCTTTTCTTTTGGATTATGATTTCTACATATTGTTTCCATAAATAAGCCTCATCCATCATTATGGGTTTGAAAAATAACACTTTCATTAGTATATAGTTGTATAAACACCCCATATACTTGAGGAGCACACCTCGGGTTTTTAGACTTATTCCCAACATTATTTACATCTTCATGATTATTGTGGTGCACTCATGTACACTTTATGCTTCTCTCTACTTAAATTAATGCAACCTGGTCCATTGATCCTTTACATACCTAATAGCATAGAACTTTGGATTTATTATAGTTTTAAAATTCTAGCACATAATCACTAGAGGATCTACCTCTAGCCTTAATATTTTTATATAAATTTATCACAAGGTTAGGGCATGGCCCTCTAGTTTCAAAAGGGTGAAGGAAATTTTGTATTATTCCAATATGAAATCAGCACTAAAATAAACCTCTAACAACTATAATCAGTGATTTAATTTCGAAGTGTCAATATCACCTTCATATGGCTTGATCTTGACCTTGGATTCCATCTTCAACAAGGATTGTGAATTGTCAATGACACACGAGCTAGGTTTGTGATGCCCCCTTTTTTTATTTTGCTAAATTTTTATAATTGAAGACTTATAATGTTAGGGTTCCAATGTTGATGCTACGAGTTGAAACTTTATTATGAGATGTAATGTTTTATTTTATTAATAAAATATGTTAGATTTGAAGGAATGGGGGACAACCAAAAAATTATAATGCCGTAAGAGGAAAATGCATACATTGAATTAATAATTCCCTTAATATGATGGTTGGGAATATGAAGGATCAAAGTTTATTTATAAAAATGAAAGAGAAAATCCATTGAGGAGATTTTTATTTTTTCCTTTTTTTTGTTACAATAATTACTCCATTATTCTTCTCATACACACTTTTCCCTTCTCACTAAGAAATTCAGATTGGCATGAGAAATGGTGACTACTTTTGAAACAAGAATTTAATGTCTTGTAGTGAATTTTACTTCGACTAGATGACTATGAGGACTAGGATTTATCTTTTTTGTGTGTTTCGCAAAGAGAAGAGAGGGATGATGTACTACATATATCATAGAATGGCTCCCTTCTATTATGCAGACCTTCATTTTCATTTCGTAATGTTTGAAAAATGTGTGATAAATCCCGAGTTTAGTTTTTTCCTCAAGTAATCAAGATTTGGCTCGAGGGTGGCTACCTATGAGAAAAATTGCAGCACAATTGAGCTTATGGTTAGATGGATATTGGCTCACCTTTCTTTAGTTTTAGATTGCAAAAGGTTTGACTCAAGATACATATCTCTTATGCAGGTTTATTTAATATATATTTTAAGCATGTTTATATGTACATGCATTTACCCATAAACAAAACTATCATGGTTTTTAATTGTTATACTCTTTGGATATATAATTTTGTATCTATTAAATTTTGTTACAACACTGGTTAAGGGAAATATGATTCCTAGATTCTTCTTTAAACATGTCATGTTGGCATCTTTCCTACAAATTTTCTTTTGGGAGGTTCGAAAAGTTCAAATTTTGATCATATTAAGGGGAAATCCCACTAATCCTCTACTCAAATTTCCAGATATTAGATTATGAAATTTTAGGAAATAGGATCAAAGGAAGTTGAGATTCATAAATGCATCTTTAGACATGACGTTAGAAAATTTTCTGTAACTTGTCTTTTGGTAGGTTCTACTAGTTGAAACTTAGATTATACTAAAGGTAATTTCCACTAATAATCTATTCTAAATTATCTATCTCGATTTGTTATATTTTAGGATATATGATCAAAGGAAGTTGAGCTTCCTAGATGCTCATAAAATCATGAATCAAACAAGTAATATTGGATTTTTTTATATATATAACATTTTGGGATGTTATAGAAGCTCGAACATAGACCATAGTGAGGAAAAATACAATTGATAATTTGGTCCAACTTTCAAAACATTTGGTTGTGATATTTTAAGAGATATGATTAGAAGAAGTCAATATTCCTAGATGCTCCTAAAATCATGCATCAAATCGGTCATGTTGTTATTTCTACTATAACATTTCATCTCGAAGGTTCCGAAGGATAAAACTTACAACATATTGAGGGGAACTCCAATTGTCATTTGTGTCAAGTTTCAAAATAGGGACTGATATAATTTGGGAGATATTCCCTAAGGAAGTTGCTATACTAGTTTGCATACAAAGTGTTTGCAGAATTTCCTAAGTGGTTTAATGGTTCATTGCATACAAACTATTTGATGTAATTCCCTAATGAAAATGTCTTTTTTGGATGGGGATATTATTGTTATATGTTAGTGCCATTGTATGATAGTAATATTGTAGATGTTCTATGCCTATTTCCATGCAAATCATTTGAAGAAATGGTTGAAGGCGTTTTATTAGAATTTTCATAGAAACTATTTGATAAAATGCCTCAAAGACAAAAATAAAAATTTGCATGATTAAGTGTTATATTTCAATTAGTATGTTAAAAGTGGAATTAGAGCAATGTTTCTTATTTGATTTTATATAAATGTTTTGAAAAATATGTACAATAAAAGGACTACTAATTGGTTGTATACAAGGTATTTAAATAAAGGTTTGCATGTAAACTGTTTGACAAAATGTTTGAGAGATGAAAATTTGTTTTCCCAAGTGTGGTTGGGATAATTTTAGAAGGGGTATGCGACAAAGATGTATCAGAACTAAGGTGAAACACTTAATCTAAATGGGCTCAAGAAAAGATGAAATTGTGTAGCTATGCATGCATGTGTATTTATATTTGTTTCATTTTTTTGTATCTATGAATATATTGTTGGTTTTTACAAGATAACCTAAGTGTGATGCATGAAGATAAAATTATAGGATGGCATATGCATAGAATAGATGAAGAAAATGGAATGATAATATTTCTCATTTTTATAGAATTATTGTTAATTGTGTGATCATTTCAGCACATAGAAGACTTTCCAACAATAAAAGAGAACGATGTTTAGAAGGAAAAGAACACCTGAGAAATGGAATTATATCCTCTAAGGAAATGCAGAGAGAATATGGAACACATCTTGATATCCTTGAAACAATGAAGAGCTTGAAGTAAGACCTTCAATATTCAAGGAAGATAATGAAAGATTGATTAAATAACAAGAAATACAAGTTGGATTGGATGCAATGTTTGTGCAGAGCGTGTTTGAGATTCAAAAATAGTTTCAATAGGGATAAAATGTTCGAAATGATGGAAAATAACCATATAAGAAAATGGATATCCTATCAAAAAATATGAAGCATGATTTTACCATCAACAATACAAGGAAGAGTACATCTAATAAAATGCATAGAAGTAGGAATGTGGTTAATTTTAGAGAAGATTCCTCCTTTTATCCTCTAGTGAAGGCAAAACTAGCTCAAAAAGAAGCAGAAGAACTCTAAATTTCCATGGCATGAAGAATTCAAGAAGGAAAAACCACCCACCTTCAATGGCACAATTTAAAAAAATGAGGAAGTGGAAGCATGGCTATTAGGATTGAAGAGATGCTTTCATGTGCATGATTATTTATTAAAAAAGAAGGTCAGGGTAGCAATATATAATATACATCGAATGGAATCCATATGGTGGTAAGATATAAATAGTGTGAAAGGGGTTTGAGAAAATGAAATATCTTGGAATTATTTCAAAAAGTAGTTAAAAAATAAGTACCTATTAGAAAGGTACTATGATGAAAAGGTCAACAAATGTCACAGTTTAAATCATGGAAAATTCACTATAGAAGACTATGTGAAAAGTTTTTGGAGTTGTCGTTCTATGTGCCTTTTGTATAGAATGGGAAAGTGAATATTCAAATATTCATTAGGGGATTTCCTTTGTCATACTAAAATTGGATAGATTTTAATGAGCCAAATACTCTAGAGAAGAACAATCAAAAGCATAGAGATGAACGACAAAAGTCATGGAATATGAAATTCAAATATGAACGTTGTTACTGATGAAATAGGTAACCGCACTGTTACCTACTTTTTCCTGGTACCATAAAAAGCACCCGATTTTGAAAAGTGGTGATGCAGAATCACCCTTTTTTTTTGTGAACATTTTTGACACTCTAATATTTTTATTTATGAAGTATGAATATTTGTTTTAAAATGTTAGTGATTTTCATGCTAATTTTGAAACGTATTGATGCAGCATCATTTTTTTTTTAGAGCGGTGATTTTCATGCTAATTTTGAAACGTATTGACGCAACATCAACCTTTTTTTTTAGAGTGGTGATTTTCATGTTGGTAATAAAACACAAAACTTGATAATATATATATATATATATATATATATATATATATATATATATATATATATATATATATATATATATATATATATATAAAATAAAAAAACCAATAAAAATGTAAAAAAAAACAAAATTAACTTATAAAAATAAAAAATTTAAACAAAAATAAATAAATAAAACAAAAATATTCGAAAATTATATCAAAACAAATGAAAAATTTTGAAAAAAAAACACATATTTTAAAGAAAAAAACAAAAATTGAACCCAAAAAAAAAAAAAAAACATAAAAAAATATTTTTTTCTAAGTTATTAAAAAAAACCATATAATAAAAAAAAAAATAAATAAATAGAAAATTTAAAAATAATTAAAATTTAGATACAAAAACTAAAATTTAAAAAAATAATAATAATAAATTAATTAATTAAATTTAAAAATTTTAATTAAAAAAATAATAATAAGAAGAAAAGAAAAAATACAAATTTTAAAATTAACCAAAAAAAATCAAATTAAAAAAAAAAAAAAAAAAAAAACTATCATTAAAAAACAAAAAAATGAAAAAAACCACGTGCAAATAATTAAAAAACAAATATACATATATTTAGTGTTTTTTTAAATGAAACAATTTATAAATTTTAAAAATGAAAAACTAAATAAACTAAAAGATTTTAAAAAAAATTAAATTAAATTAAAATTTAAAAATTTTTAATAAATAAATTTAAATTTTAAATTTTAAAAAATAATTAATCTAAAATATTAAATATAAAAACAAAAAAAAAAAAACAAAAAAAAAATTTAAATAAAAATAATTGAATAAAAAAAATAATTTTAAATATTTTGAAATTAAAAAAAAAAAATTAAAAAAAAAAATCAAATTAAAAAAAAAATATTAAAAAATAAAAAAAACAGAACAAAAAAAAATTAAAACAAATTATATTTAAAATTTAAAAAATTGAATTAAAAAAAAAAAATTAAATCTTTTGAAATTAAAAAAAAAAATTAAAAGAAAATTAAAAAAAAAATCAAATTAAAAAAATAATATTAAAAATAAAAATAAAAAATCAAATTTAAAAAAAAAAATATTAAAAATGAAAAAAAAAATTTTAAAAAATCAAATTAAAAAAATAAATAAATAAATAAATAAAATTTTGGTCATGCATGGTCAAGGCTGATTCCGGGAATCAGCCTCCGCCGCCACCTGTGCGGGAGGCCGATTCCCGGAATCAGCCTTGATCTTAACCCAGCTCTTTCAACAACATCAGATTTCTTCTTTCTATCGCACTACCTGGTCTTAGGGTTATTGTAACCTTGCCTCTTGGTCTTTATTAAGCCATAGAGTACTCGTCGAAAGAGCTTGACAAGCAAAATTGATATCCCTTCTTCACCCATGCAATATTGATGTTGTTTCCTAACTGCCCCGCTAACCGGTACGCCATACGCTACTGTTCCCATTCACTCGCCTTTGAAGGTGCATAAGGCTCCTTCTTTGTGGAGACCAACGCTGCTAAAACTCCTTTTCTAATCGACCGACCTCCATCCAGCGACCCCGAAATGTAATCCAGAATCGGGGGGGAGCACTCGAATTAATGGCAAATAGGCTAAAGCAAAGGTGCACAAGCAATGTATGTTCTGCCCAAGCAAGCAAGCCCGTCCATCCAATGCAATGAGGTTCTCTTGTTTTTGTCCTCTTCACTCACTATTCTTCATGAGAGTCCCCACCCGCAATAAATAAGATAAGAAAACGCTAACACTCGTTAAGCAGCCTTGAGAGATATAGTGAAGATTTCATTGCATGAAGCTTTAGAGTGCACAAGTAGACGGAGCAGCAAGGGCAGCAGCATAAAGGGAAGAACAAGAATAAGTGGGCTGCCAAGAAGATTTAAAATTTATTAAAATTTAATATATTTCTTTAAATTTAATTTTTTGTTTTAAAATTTAATTTTTTTGTTTTTAATTTAATAAACATTTTCTTTTTATTTTTTAAATTTAATTTCTATATTTTATTTTTTATAATTTCCTTCCTTTTTTTTACTTGTTTTTTTTTTTTAATTTAATATTTTTATTTTTTAATTTTTATATATTTTTAAATTTTAATCTTTAATTTATTTTTTATTTTTTATTTTTATTTTTTTCTTAAATTTTAGGTTTTTTTTAATGTTTCAATTAAAATTTTTATTTTGTTTATTTTGTTTTTGTTTTTTTTTTTTTAAGCTTTTAAATGTTTTTATTTTTTAGATTTATTTTTTTTCTTAAATTTTAGGTTTTCTTTAATGTTTGAATTTTTTAAATTAAAAAATGTTACTTTTATTTTTAAAATTTTCAAAAGTATGACACAATTTTTTTTTTTTGTTATTCGAGCATCAACTGGTTTTGTTTTGAGGGTGTTTTTTCAATCCTTTTTTCAAGAAACAATTATGTTTTTAGCATAATTTTATAAAATGTTGAAATTTGACCTTAAAAAAAAACAAGTGCATTCTGGAATACACACTTTTTTTGGGGGATGTTTTTTCATGTTTTTTGAGTCTTTTTGGGGTAGAGTTCCCGTTTTGAGGTCAGGTTACCTATTTCATCGGTAACAGTGTTTATGATATGAATTAAAGGATTTCAATATTTCAACATCATAAATATGATGGAAAGAGTTCAAATAATAGTTTTCCAGAAAGAACTAAGCTTCAAAAAAACTATCATATGCAAAGAAAGATGAATCCAACAACATGTCTAGAAGGAAAGGTAGGAGATCAAAAAAAGAGGCCTTTGAAATTATAGGGTTATGGAGAAGATAACTTACTCTAAGATTTCCCTCACTGCAAAATAAGACAGTAATAGAAAGGTGTACAAAGTACAAGAGGCTACTATGGTCAATGGCATAGCAAGAAAAATGCATAAGATTCGTGTGGCCTTGGATAATTGACAAGAAAATCATCAAGCTTATGTGGTTGAAGGATAAGGTACAATTTCTCATTTCCCTATTTCTATCTTTATCAAAACTCAAGCTAACCTTAGAAATATTTCACCTCAATTTTTTTATGTATGTGTTCTTCAAAAATGCCAGCATGAGAAATCATGGCTAGTTCAACTACCTACATGCGCAAAGAGGAAGGTAATGAAAATGGCAGAAGCATGCCCAATTGTTATGAATGTGTATCAAAATGAAGTAACTTTGAATATATTTCCTTTAGGATCTTATGATTTTTTAATCAGCATGGATTGGTCGGAAGCATACAAAATTAATTGGATTGTTGTTATAAGAAATTGGAAGGGGTGGATAAGAATGGGAAACCAATAACTCTCAAAGGAATAGCCAAATTTGTGACTATAAGAGAAGTATCAACAATTCACTTGAAGAAAATTTAAAGAAAAGGGTTTTTAAATTGTATTCCATACATGTGTTGGAATAAATAGGTAATACAAAAGAAAATATCAAATACTTCAAAGTCTTCCAAGAGTTTCAAGATGTATTTCTAGAAGAAATATTGGTTTCCACCCAAAAAAGACAAATTTCTCTACAAATACTATGCTAGGAGTAGTACCAATATATAAAGTTCCATACAATATGATCACACATAAGTTAATATATTTGAAGCTTCACCTAAAGGAAAATTTTCATAAAGGATATATTAGACATAATCTGTCTCCTTAGGGAGCACTAACCATGTTTGTGAAAAATAAAGATGGTAGTCTTAGATTATGTATTGATTACAAGAATACTAACAAAATGAATATTAAGAATAAGTACCCTCTACCCAAGATTGATGACTTGTTTGATCATTTGAGAGGAAATACAATATTTTCCAATATATATTTAGGCTCTGGATATCGCCAAGTTCGAATCAAAGATGAATACATTCATAAGACAACATTTAAAACTAGATATGGGTATTATGAATTTGTGGTGGATCCTTTCGGGTTGACTAATGCACCAACAACATCCACATGTTTGATGAATAACATTCCTTGTAATTATTTGGATAAGTTATTTCTAGTTTTCATTGATGACATTCTTATTTATTCGAAGAAAAAAAGAGAGCGTGATGTGCATCTTCATATTGTGTTGCAAGTGCTGACAGAGCACAAATTAAATTCCAAGTTTAACAAGTGTGATTTCTATCAAAAATAAATCCATTACTTCGGTCACATAATTCAAAGCAAGTTGTTGTGGATCCGGATAAGACAAGGGACATAATAGAGTGGTATTATCCAAGAAATGATACATAATTAAAGTCATTTATGGGACTTGTAGGTTACTACAAAAAATTCATCAAAGGATTATCCCAGTTTTGTTGTCCAATTTCTTCATCGTAGAGAAAGGGAGTGAACTTTGTTTGGTCCAAGGAATGTGAAGAAAGCTTTCAACAACTGAATTATTTTCTTACAAATGCACCTTTTTGGATCCAAGTAAAGAGTATTAGTATGTAATGATGCTTGCAAGGAAGAAATTATTCAAGTTCTGATGAAATATGGATACTTGATACATTATTTGTCCCAAAATTTGAATGAGAACGAGAGGAATTATGTGACTCATGACTTAGAGTTGGAAGTTATTGTTTATGCAATTAAATGTGGAGACATTAATTTCTTAGTGTAACCCCCTCCTCCCATATCTACCCAAGTAACTGACCAACCGGGGTAAACATGTGACGAGAGGCTACTATAATATGTTTCAAACTCCTAGGTCACCTTAAGGAAGTGGAACTGACACCACACAACTACACAGACCTTCTGCACCTACTATAGGACATCCGAGATCCAACCCAACCTTCTACGAGGCTATTCCCTGAAACAACCTGACCATTTCATGTATCAATCCCTTGGCCACTCCCTTGACATCAGAAGGAGTGCGACTGGAAGCCTCCAGTCACAAGCATAGCATGGGTATGGATGCGCCTGGGGACTTTTCCAAATATTTTTGAGCCTACGACCCTGATTTCTATGCCACTTTTTCAGGCCCAGAGCCCAGGTCACTTCCCAAAATTCCATGAAATTTTTAGAACTGAAAGATAAGAATAGAATAACAATGTAAAATAAAACACTTGAACAAGGACTTGACTAGACCATTACTAGCCATGACAGGAATTTCGTCAAACATGTCATAAATATGTAATCTACATGTTTAAATAACAGAGCTAAGCATAGGGGTCTTATAATTATCTGAGAATCGATAAGAATCATTATTCCCTTATATCATTAGTTGCATTATCATCTATTAGTTCATGTATTCATTGCTCTTTCAATTACAAATAAAAACATGATGTGAGCCATACATTTTCATTGTCATAAAATACATCCATTACTAGCATATAAAAAATAGAAATACTGAGGATACAACATCCATAAATGCTACATAGAATCCAATAAATTTACAGATAAATTACCAAGGAAAGGAACTCTTATTCATGAATTCAAAATCCAACCCGGTGTGGGACTACCACGTTCCACTCGACCGTAGATTGGCTGACCTAAATATTTCTTCAGCAAATCACCCCCGTGCCATATTCTAAGCATGAATGTGTGACTCAAACCAAAAGAACCAACCAGAGAATCTTGAGGCTAAACCACCCCACCCTCATCAATAGAAACCAGGCTTTACCACAATCCACACCGGATCACTAGGCCAAAAAAATAAACATGTAATAATATAATTTGCCATGATTTCCACCAGATCACTAGGCCAAAACAAGCATGGATGCCACCAGACTTCTCCACCTACACTGTGACAAATTTTCTTGTCTCCTAGTCTCTAATTTATAGCAATCCACACCAGATCACTAGGCCCTAATAAAGAATCAACTCTCCATGCTCTACTGTATATCCCATCCCAGGATTCATAGGCCTGATGCAGAGCACCCACCTTTAGGCTTTACTATATATCCTTCCATTCACTAGTCAAGGATTCCTATGCCCACCAAGGCAACATAACATACAACTTAACAGCAACCCATCGTCTGGTTCAGGGGTGACTAGGCCATGTGTTATTTCATTCTTAGATCCACCTCACTCAGCGTTGAATCCATCTAAAAATATAACTCAATCAAAACATGAGAACCCCATCACACCATGGTTATCTAGAAATATCAAGGCTAGTCTAAAAAACACTATAACACTTGGAAAAATCCATTCCAATGAAAAAAAGAGAACCATGAATACACATGCAACACCATGCATGCCAAATCCAACAAGGAAACCACACATGAAAATCAATAACTGTAAAGAATCCCGTTGTAGTTGCTTCATCCTATTCTTCATTTTTTTATCTCTTCTTCCTATTTTCCATATTTTCCTTTCTTGATCCAACACTGAAATGCTCAAAGAAAACTCTAAGTGTCCAAGAGAGTGAGAGAGAGATAATAAAGAGAGAACTCCAAAACTTAATTGATAATAGGTACCAACTGATCCTCATGAGCCTTTATATTAATTAGACCTCTATTTTCTTCATTTTCCTCCTCACATGCAACTTGTGACCTATCACCTTCCTTTTATCCTAATTTCCATTATTTTCATATATAAAATGAAAATTAATGCCACTTTTCTTTTCCAAAGCCTTAACCATTTCCTTTTTCCGATTTCTTTAGCCATAATAAACCAAATGAACACCCACACTAGGATGTTTTTCCCAACATTTTTCTTGGAATAAGTGTCCCATAATCCATGGTTATTATTTTTCCTTTATTAACTTTATTACATGAAATTTTCACCAGGGTTTTTATAGAACCCTCCCCCTTGGGGGACACCGTCCTTGGTGTTCAACCACACCTATACCTCAACAAAAAGGTTGAAAATAAAACATATTTCCCATGGAGATTTATAACATAGCTCGATGTAGTGTTTACAATGATAACCCTACTGAGAAGAAAACCAACATGAAAACATAACAACATGACACCCATACCACTTATTGGAGATTTATAACATATACCATGGTGTTGGAAATACTCGAGGGGGTGAATCAATATTCCTTTCAATTAGTATTATTATTAATATTCCAGAGCATTAGTTAATCTTCAAGTATTATCAGTTTTTGTACAATGATATCAGTAAACAAAAGGAACACAATTGCACACGGTTTTGAAGGTGGAAACCCCCTCTGGGACAAAAAGCACTTGAATTCTTTTCTAATAATTCTTTAATCTTCAACTCCAATTGAAAATCAAACTCCAACTTCCTAGAATCTAGAAAAGCATTCTTCTCCAGCTCCCATTGGATGGACGCTCCATCGCCCAAGATTCTTTAGTAGTCAACTGAACGGATGCCCCAACACCCAATGAGCTACAACTCACCCTAGAACCACCCTACCATCCTGAATTTTTCACAAGGTTGAACCTGTTGGTGACTTCATTCACTAGCCTAGCACCACCCTACCACCCTATAGAAGAATAAAAGAAGAATGGAGTCTCGTACGAGGGAAAATAATCCACTTTACAATAATATAGAATGATGTAGAAGAAGAAGACACACTAGACCATAACCACAACTATGACACAACCACCTAATGATGATCCTTTACCTATCGACACTATCTCTTCAACTCTTTGTAGATAGACACTTGCAAAACTTTTATAATTATGCTTTTACAATGACTTGGTACAATGATACCTTTACAATGATTGTATGCAGTGTTGTCCACTTGAAGACTTCATGTGGTAAAAGTCTTGCTATTATTCTGCATCTTGATTGTTGCTCTTCTCATGCTACCCTTTCTCACTCTTCAGAACATTAGATCATTCATTGAGTCTTATCTTGATGAATATATAATACATGCAAAAAGTCTTCAAGGAAATACCCATGACATGATAATAGCAAAACTTACCTCATCCTGCAGAGCATATTTCAGTGCTAAACAAAAACAACAAATTAGAATACAAAGAACCTAATGCAATTAAGAGATGAACATGCATATACATAAGATACTTGCCTAGAGCTTACCTCTTCTGCATCATTTTTCTGCACCTTGCTTTGCTTTGCTTCCCTAGAAAATCTGGTCCTTTGTAGCCCTTGACAGCACATGATCTAGTTTTTTCTTACCTTCCAGGAGCTCGATATTGAAAATGATATATCTATGTGATTTCATATCCCCAATATGTTATCTTTAGTCCCGTAGTAGCCCTATGAGTCTTCTTTCCAATTCCATAGGATTGATCCAATTTGGATTCTTCAAGGAAAATTTATGCCCAATCTCTCACAATGACCTAATTATGGATTAGTTCACTAGAGTGAACTTGTACGGCATGCCACGTGTCACTTTTTTCCTCCTTCAACTCTGAAATTGATACTACAATATCCACCATTGTTTACATAATTCCAATCCGCTTCTCAGAGAGAGAGTTATGGCAATTTTCCCAAGGTTACCTCTTTGAGATGAAATTTGGAAGCCTACAAAAACCCTAACTTCCACAGATCATATCTCAGAAAATATAAGAAACCATGATCTAAAATTTGGACATGAGATTCATTAGGATTTTTCCCAAGTGTTTTTTTAATTTCAGCATCTAAGACTTTGCAAAAATAAAGTTATAGCGAAAATTCCATGATCGCCATTTTTGGAGGATATATGAAATTTATTTTTATAGAGTTGAGAAGGGATTCTATAGAGAATGTTGGAGGGATTTTAGGAGATTAAAAAATTATTAATTATTTACAATTCAATGACCAAAACAAATGATTAGTGTCATGCCACAACCCCATGGATTTTTAGCCCACTAACTAGGGTTACTAACTTCAAACATGAATATCTCTCAAACCGTGAAGAATTACGTGGCGTGCCATATATCAACGAAAACATCTCGACAAGTAGAAACCATCAAAAATGTACTTCACTTGGAATATAGTAATTTGGTAGGTCAAAATTCCCATGCAATATTGGGGTAGCCCCTGGTGTGCTTGGGTTGACATCAATGACAACCACTGATCAACACATAGCGGTATTGACATCCATATACATATGTACATATACCAGAACATCACACCAAAACATATGCCAAAACATATACCAATATATCATACCAAAATTGCTTTATCACCACTAGAAATAAATGAAGGATACATAGCCCGCATTTGATCCACCATCTCCCATGTAGCTTCATCGGGCCTAAAGGGATTCCATTGCACTTTAACCTGATCGATTTCTCAGTTCCGAAGCATGAGCATATTTTTATACAATATACACTGTGGTTCCAACTGGAATTCTCGTTCAGACTCCACCTGCAATACAGACCATTCAATCACATGATCAACATATTTAACACACTTCTTAAGAAATGACACATGGAAAACATCATGGAATGTTTTAGAGGAAGTGCAAGTTGATAGGCTAATGGCCCAATACTTTCAAGAATCTTGAAAGGTCTACAAAGCTGAGGTGCCAACTTGGCGTATGCTATAATCTACAAGGATATCTTCTTGGGCTTGATGTGAAAGTACACTTGTTCCCCAACCTGAAACTCCATATAGAACCTATTATGATTTGCATAACTTGCATGCTTGTCTTGTGTTCCCTTTAGATTCTTCTTGATCACCTGCATTTCATGTTCCATCTCTGCCATGTTTGGTCCAATCAACACCCTGTTAACTAGATCACTCTAACTGATGGGAGTATTGAAACTCCTCTCGTACAATGCCTCAAACAAGTTCATCCTCAAATATTCCTGATACCCATTGTTATAAGTGAAATTTACAAGTCAAAGATACTCTTTCCACTTTCATTGTTGATTCATCACATACATCCTCAACATGTCCTCCAGTAACCTCTTGACCCTCTCCATCTGTCCATACGTCTATGGATGGTAAGATGTACTGAAGGAAAACTTTGTGCCCAAACCTGCAAATAATTCCTTCCAAAACTTGGAAGTGAACTTTTCATCCTTTTCCGATACAATATTCTTTGGAACACCATGAAATCTGACCACATCTCTTATGAAAACCTGTGCCACATCTTTAGTTGAATATGTAGTCTTCACTGGAAGGAAGTGTGCAACCTTTGCCAACCGTTCCACAACAACCATGATGTAATCATGCTGTTTGGATGTCCTAGGAAAACCTATGATGAAATCCATGGAAATGACCTCACATTTCCACTTTGGAATCACAATCAGCTGTAGTAGTCCACCTGGATGTCTAAACTCTACCTTTACCTGCTAAAAATCAAAACATCTAGCCACAATATATGCCACATACTTCTTCAGATTCAACCAATAATAAAACTTCTTTACTGCAGTCAATGTCTTCTGATAGCCTAAGTGACCTGAATATGGCTTCACATGAAACTCTCTCAAGATCACCTTCTTGAGTTCAATGTTGTCTGGAACATATATCTTGTATCTCAATGTAATATATCCATATGTTGTTAGAATATAGTCCACATCTTGTGCTCATACACCTGCACATGTACCACTACTTGTACCTGTACTTGTACATTTACATGTATTCTACTACAACCTATGCCTAAGCTCCATATACCTGACATCCTGTTGACCTGCCTGCAAGATTTATCATGTAAATATATCCCATAGGAACTCATCGCTGTTATATTATTCACCTGTATCCTCCTGCTAAGAGCATTTGTAGCCTTTTTCTTTGTACCTTTGATATATTTGATCTCGAAGTCGAACTCACTGATCATGGCCAACCATCTAGCTTTCCCACTATGATCACTCATCAGTACAAACCTCCTGCCAAGAAGATAGTACCTCCACATCTTCAAAGCATGGATGATCATTGTTAACTCAAGATCAAGTTTAAAATAGTTCTTCTCATGTTCATTTAGTTTGTGTGATTCATAGCATACCACCTGTCCTTCTTGCATAAGGACTCTGCCAAGTCCTCTTTTACAAGCATATGTGCATAACACAAACTCTTTGTCCGGATCTATGATATTTAGCACTAGATCATGTGTCAACAACTGCTTCAACTACTCAAAATTGGTTACACATTCCACTGTCCATTCAAACTTCTTACCTTTTCTTTGCAATAATGTAATAGGATAAGAAATCTGTGAGAAGTTCCTGATGAACCTACTATAATTACCTGCCAAACCCATGAACGACCTCACCTCATCCACATTTCTAGGAGCTTCCCATACCATGATAGAACTTATCTTTTATGGGTCCCCTTCTATGCCTTCCTTGGAAACAACATGTCCCAAATAATGTACCTTTGTCTAAGAGAAACTACACTTGCTACACTTAACATATAACTCATGCTCTCTTAGCAATATCAACAATGTTGCTAAATTTTTAGCATGCTCTTCTTTATTTTTATAATATAAGATTATATCATTAATGAATACAATAACAAACTTGTCTAGATAAGGACACAAAAAAATAATTATTAAGCACATAAAATTTGTTGGACCATTAGTCAAACCGAATGGAACTACAACAAACTCATAATTCCCATACCTAGTCCGAAATGTTGTCTTTTAAATCTCCTCTTCCTTAATGTGTATTGTTGGGACGCTAGTTTGTCATTATTATTATCATATTTTAACACCTATTTCATCCACTTCTACCATTCTTTATCACGTCATTTATCATGGTCTATCATATAATTCCATTTTATAATTATTTATGCTCTTATGGATAAATATTATTTATTCTCCTTTATTTTTAATAAATTGATGATTATTATGCATGATTTTATCAATGATGGTTTATTAATAAATTTTTTGTAACATCACTCACCATTTTAGCCTCCAAGATATTCTCCAAATTGCAGATTTGATCTCCAGCTCATCATTAAATATTCCAACTCAGAAATTCGTTGGAATAAGAAGTGGCATTTTTGTATTGGACATTGTGGGCAAATGGAGAAGAATCTGGAAAATCCGAAACATGGGTTTTGTTCAGAACGGACCGAACTAACTTTATCAACAATAAATTTTCCCAAATTCAGTTCGTATTAATAGAAATGAAAGGTTCTCTGAAGACAATTTTCCTAGATTCATTGTTGCGGCCATTTTCCAAATTATCTCAGTTGCAATACCAAATTTGACTTGTTCTTATTGAATGATTGATGGAAAGATATTTCAGATATGATCTTGCTAATCAATTGGTTATGAAAAATCCAATTTTTTTATGGGAATCATTTTGTAATCATCTCTGTTTATACTTCTCTCTGCTCTATGTGTATTTAAATGAAAAAATAAGAGATCAAAGAGGAGAATTATGAAGGAGAAGAATGAAAAGGAATATAGATTTATTTATGAGAATAATTATGGACCGAACATAGTTCTGAAAAGACAGAATTATATTGTAATGCTACTCAAGTTTGATGAATAATTGAAGTTGATGTTTTCATTTGCATTATCTAAAGTAGCTTAGCAGTGCCTGTTGATGGCTAAGGGCCCGGCCCCTAGTAGAGTTAACTGCTTCCCTGTGTTATATTTCTGATTCTTGTAGCATGTGATTGATTTGATAATTTCTTGTTACTGGGAGTTTATTTCATTAGCTGTTTATTATTTTCCTGTATTGAGATATTATGCGTTCTGTTAATGATTTACTTTGTTATCATTTGATCTGAATCTTGTTCATTACAGCGTGAGTTATTTAAGACAGCGCATTGAATTGCTTAAATCATCTGTAAGAGTTTAATTATTTCTATTAGACTCTCAGAAGTGATATCGTTTGTCTTAATTTCTTTGCAGAAATTAGTATAATCTAGATTGAATCAGCTAAGTAGGAGTGAGTTATTATTACTGTGCTCTCGGCTGATGATACCATTCTTTGGATTGCTATAAGATTTGATTTCAATAGTAGATTGCACTTTGATATTCCCTTTAATAATTGCAATTGGAGTTTATTAGATGCTTCCATTTATTCTTGTGTCAGGATCTATACTACAATTTAGGAAACATTACTCTTTGGATTATAGCTTGCGCATATTGTGTACACTCTTGAAACAAAAAGATTTACCCAGGTTGATAATTAATGTGAGGTAATTTGGATTTTTAAAAGACACCTTTTAGCACCCAACATTTTGGCATTGTTGCCAAGGAGAGTGTTGCCATTTCACAGAGAGTGATGTATGTTTGATATTTGTCTGCTATGAAAGAATTAGGTATTAAAAATGGAAGGTAAGAACCTGCGTAATAAGCAAGTAAAGTGCTTTCTCCTCTGCCTTCTTTTCAGCAGAATTGCATAAGAATTGAAGTAGGAATTTTAGAGGTAGAATTTTTGAAAATAAAAATCTTGTAATTCCACTCGAGTGGTGATGTAAGCACCATCCATTTCACTGACCAATTGACAAGAACATTTGAAGGAGAATCCTCAAAGAAACACATGATGAACATCTTCTATTATGGTAAGAAATGGCTCACATTGCAACTGTTGAATTCCCTATCAAAGATCTAGGAGAAGTGACACAAATGCACATAATTCCCCCATCGTCTCTACCAAATTTTAATGGTTTGACAAATGAAGATCTAGATACATTCTTATTTGAGTTTGAAATAATTTGTATAGGATATGATTATTGTACTAATGATCGAAGGTTGAAATTTTTTCCTCTTACTCTAAAAGGAGAAGCTCTCCGATGGTTCATGAACCTTCGTGGGAACTGCATCCAAACATGGGGGGACATGAACAACATATTCTTGAAGAAGTACCAATACTACTGCAAATCCAATGAAGATATTTTCGGTATGATACAAGGGGAAGATGAAAGCTTGGAGGACTATGTAGAGTGATTTCAATATAACCTTCAAAAATCAAAGCATAAGCATTTGGAAAAAGAGATCTTGAAAACACTCCTTCTTAAAGGAATCAAAGATGAATTTTTAGAACTCTTAAATCTGATAGGAAAAGGTGATGTTTTTCAGTTATCATATGATGATGTTTGTGAATTGTGCATAAGGTATTCAAGAGGAATTTCCAAGGTTGGTAAGAATTCTAGAGAATTTTCTTCTTTCTTTTTCAAATTTACTACAAGAACAAGAGACATAAGAGCTGAAATCAATGTTTTATTTGAAAATTTTAAATATGATTTTATTAGCTCTCTAAATTCACAATTGAATGTTTTGCAGGTTCAGAAAAAGCAAGAATTTGATGAAGTGTTTTTCCCTCATTACCGAAAGGAGCATCCCATAAATAGTTGTTCTTCCTTATCTAGGATGGAAGTAGCATATCAAAGAGATGGGGAAGCTGCAACAAGGTCAAAAACATGGAAATTGTGGCCTATAGGTATGGTTCAAAACACTTCCTCTCCATTCTCTTACTTGCACAATCCATTATGGAATACTCATATGTTAGGGCAGCCATGCCAATCTCAATATAACCACGACCAATCTTGTCTACAAGTTTGACACGGTTCATCTTATGATTGCATGACTACTCTCCTCATCTTGTAGCACAAACACGTATTCCATCTCTACCACAACTTCTTGCTTGCCTATCAAAATCATCCATTCAACCCAATCAACTACATCATCAAAATTCTCCATTCCCTACACAATTTCCTGCTCAACTCATTTCACACCCTCACCATAATAAACCAATAAAACATGCTTACAGTGTTGAACTGCAAAATTTACCCACCATTCCCATCCATTATATCTCACAAGCACCATTGGAGAAAACTTATACTAAGATTTAGAATGTATCAAATCCAAAAATTGTAGAGGTTATGAAAGAAAATGAGGTTTCTTCTAACCTGCATCAACAAACTGTTTTAAACACTCAATAACTTCATGATATGACGGCTATAGGAAATCAAGAAAGTAAGGGATACATTGAAGATTGGTTTCACTCCATTTGTTTGCAGCATCACTCCATACTTCAACAATTTTTGGAACCATATTTTCAAGGGAAGTTGGCTTCTCATACCCTACTATTTATTAACATGCATTTTTCAAATTTTGGCATGTACATAATAGAGGCCTTATTTCGAAAATGGCTCCACTAGAAGTACTCTTATACGTAAGCATATTCAATTTTCAAAGAAGAGTAGGCAAAAATTTTAATTTATTTGTGTATGTAGATGTATTATATTGAAAATAACAGTTCTACAAACACTTATATTCATTTTTATCACTAATATGGAAAAATTACTTGAATATCATATTTTTTTTTCTTGCGGGCTTGATGAAATTTCTGAAAGCAGAGTAGGGACAGTCATGTTTTGAGGTAAAAAAAGTGAATATTTTTAAAACATGTTTCTATCCTAATTATCCCTTGATTTCTACTTTCCATTCCAATTTGAATCACTCCATTTGGATTTGAAACGAAAAATTTATAACCAAAATATTGACAGGGCGTCTAGTAGGCAGCTCAGGAACAGAGTTGGTACATAACGTTTTTGGAGACCTAAATGACTAAATTTTTAAAAAAAAAATCTATCCTAAGTAGCCCTTGATGTCTACTTTCCAACCCAGTTTGAATCACTCCATTTGGATTTGAAACGAAAATGTTATAACCAAAATATTGACAGGGCGTCTAGTAGGCAGCTCAAGAACAGAGTTGGGACAATGCATTTTTGGAGACCTAAATAACTATATTTTTAAAACATATTTATATGGTATATTAATATGTAAATCTAGTTTACAAGGAAATTTGAATCACTCATTTTAGATATTGTATGAGAAAGTTATGACCAAAATATTGATTGTCTATCGTAAATCAGCACTCTTAAAACTCCATTTTTCCGGCTGTTCATTAGAGTATTTGACCCATTCATTATTTTTCTTTCAAAAATTGTTTTTATTGGAGATAAAAAAATTAATCTACTTTCATTTCCAATTTTAATCATTCGAATCCGTCATCAAACGAAAAATCTATGCTTAAAATATCCATTGTTGGTCTAAGATAGATAATCGAAAATGACTCTATTATGCAGGATGTTCTAAGAAAATTTAACAGACATTATGTGGAATTTTTAAAACCTATTTATATTGGAGAAATATCTCTAAATTCACTTTCATTTGGCTTTGGAATCACTCAAATCGGACGAAAAACAAATAATTTATGGTTAAAACACTGCTGGTTAGTATGGTCGACCACTGCTCTCCCGCAGGTGACAAATAAAATTTGTTTTATTTTTCTATGGATTTGTTTTACAAAGTAGCTACTTGCTTTTTTTGCATAGTTCTTAGATTAGGAGAGCACAATCACCTCTCTTTCTCCATGATTTAATGTTTTGTTGCAAGTAGACACTCGTTTTTTGCAGGTCTTAGGAGAATAAAGAAGGTCAATTTATGGACGAGCGATTCTTGAAAGAAATTTTAATAAAACAAGAGCATTTCATCCAATTAATTACCTAACGGATTCATAACAGAAAAAAATGAAGAAGTGATTCCCATTCAAATATTCATGTCACTGCTGCCAAAACATTTTTCCAAGAGATCATTTCTTTTTCCATTGACAGATTGATATTCCCTTAGGAAATAACATCATAGCTGTTGTAACTTAACTTATTTATTTATATAATATTTTTAAATAAAGTGTTGTTTCTTTTCTGATTTCTCTTATGTTTTTTTGTTTTAGGTGTTGATTCCTTCAAATTTAAATTTCCGCTCCATTGGCGATTAAACAATGAGGACCCTACCATGCAAGTTTCAATTGTAGAAGGCAATCATTCGGTAGCTTCATTCCTGTAAAAAGTTATTTCTTTTTAAACTGTAAATATGATTGTTTTATGTGTTTTTATCTGCTTGTTTGCTACTGTAAATATGATTGCTTCTCTTTTTTTCTATAAATATGATTGCTTTTCTTTGTTTTTTTATAAATATGATTTCTTTTCTCTGTTTTTCTGTAAATACAATTGTTTTTCCCTGTTTTTTCTCTATTGCTTTTATTTCTTTTTAGGATTGTCTTTCTATTGTTTAGAGAAGTAGGGATGATTGCTTGCCAATGTTTTTCCTCTCCCTACTTTCTTTGTTGTTCCCTACAGGGAACAACTATTGTTCCCTATAAGGAACATCACTTTTTCGTGTGTATTTTATTTTGTTATTACCTACAGGGAACAACTGTTGTTTCCCATAAGGAACAACACTTTTTCTTCTGTATTTTCTTTTGTTGTTCCCTATAGGGAACAATAATTTTTTGTGAGCATTTTCTTTGATGTTCCCTACAGGGAACAGCTATTGTTCCCTATAAGGAACAACACTTTTTCATGTGTATTTTCTTTTGTTGTTCCATATAGGGAACAATACTTTTTCGTGTGCATTTTCTTTGTTGTTCCCTACAGGGAACATCTGTTTTTCCCTATAAGGAACAACACTTTTTCGTGTGTATTTTCTTTTGCTGTTCCCCATAGGGAATAGTTGTTCCCCGTAGGGAATAGTTGTTCCCCGTAGGGAATAGCACTTTTTCGTGTGCATTTTATTCGTTGTTCCCTACAGGGAACAGCTGTTGTTCCCTATAAGGAATAACACTTTTTCATGTGTATTTTCTTTTTTTGTTCCCCATAGGGAACATCACTTTTTTGTGTGCATTTTCTTTGCTATTCCCTACAGGGAACAACTGTTGTTCCCTATAAGAAACAACATTTTTTCGTGTGTATTTTCTTTTTTTATTCCCTATAGAGAACAACACTTTTTCATGTGCATTTTCTTTAATGTTCCCTATAGGGAACAACAACTGTTCCCTATAAGGAACATCATTTTTCGTGTGTATTTTATTTTGTTGTTCCCTATAGGGAACATCACTTTTTCGTGTGCATTTTCTTTGTTGTTCCCTATAAGGAACAACACTTTTTTGTGTGTATTTTCTTTTGTTGTTCCCTATAGGGAACAATGCTTTTCCGTGTGCATTTTCTTTGATGTTTCCTACAGGGAATAGTTTTTTTTCCCTATAAGGAACAACACTTTTTCGTGTGCATTTTCTTTTGTTTTTCCCTACAGGGAACAACTGCTATTCCCTATAGGGAACAACACTTTTTTAATGTGGATTTTCTTTTTATGTTCCCTATAGGGAAGAACACCTTTTCATGTGTGTTTTCTTTTGTTGTTCCCTACAGGGAACAACTGCTGTTCCTTCAAAGGAACAAAATTTTGTGAGTATTTTCAAGAACAACACTTTCTTCCCCTTGCACGATCATTCCTAGCCATCCTAGCCCATTTCCCTGATTTCCTTGCACAGCATGAATTCCAATACTTTTATGAGGACAAGAATTATGGAGTCTATTGAGGCAGGTGAATACCCTTAATGTTACAATTTTTAACAGGACAACTTCTGGATGTGATATTCTTTTTAAGAAAAGGGACATAGTTATTTATATACTAATTTACTGCATTATTTTCTACTGTACATGATATTGATTAATCATCTTAATACCATGTTGGTTCCACCCTTCCTGGTTATAATCTTTTCTGTCTGTAATAAATGAGATTATGGGTATATTTTTTTTCTATTGATATGTTCAACTTCTTCCACCATCCCTACTCTTAAGGAGTACTGAGCCTCCCTCTTTTTATTATAAAATTGTGTAATCATAGCAAAATTTTGTTTGTAGATGGAGGATAGGGGGTCTCATTACAAGCCAGCCTACAATTTTCATAAGGCTGTAACAAAGTGACATTCCCATTATGGCCACCACACTAGGGTTATGATCCATTGGATAACTAAAATATCCTTGGAACAGGAGGTCTCATTATGAGCTGGCCTGATCACTTTTGCTAAATCCCAATGAATGGCAGTGTGATTATCTGGTTACCATGCTAGCACACTGATCTCTTCTGTAGAACAAAACTGGGACTGTCCATTTATAAATTGAGATCCTGGCTCATACATGTTAAAAAGCAACCCTGTCGAGGCTATGGATGCTTGCTGGCAGCAGAGGCTCTGCTTATGGTATTGAAGTTATATCTTATTGTCAATTATTACTATAATACCCTTTTCTTATTCTTTTTTTTATCGGAGAAGTTATTTCATTAATTTTTCCCTATTTTGAACCTTTATGCATGCAAAATTGTTTTCCAATCAATCGCATCATTTTTGGCTAGAATACTATCAGAAAAGCATATTTTTGTCATATTGTTGTCCTTTTTTTTTCATAACTTATCATCAATCCAAAGCGTCCTATCTCTTATTCATAACTATATTTACACACTCTGCTCTCATTATAACCATACCTCTTGTTGTCCTATCATTTATATGTGTACTCTGCTTCATTTACTATCATATTAATCATTCTCTTGCCTTGTCGTCAGCACAACACCTTTCATATGCTTTATGGTCATGGAATCCCTTTTCCAATTGGAGGGGGGAATATATGCATTATGGGATAACATGCGATATAATTACTGAACTCCGCCATAACTAGATGATTTGACAAAATATTAGTACTGCATTTATACAAAAGTTTTTTCGATTAAAATTTTTGCATGCATCTTATCTATTGCTATTCAAAACTAAAACTGTGGATTCAAGAAATTTGCATGAAAAATAGTGACTTGTTTTAGGAGAACAACAATTATGGGGGGAATTCTATTCGCAGCAAGGCCACACTATTTCCCCTAACAAAAGAGGCTCACGTAACTCGAGAACGCACACAATTGTTCAGACATGATGTGCTTATATGGCTTCCACATTTTGCATCACTTTCAATATCCGCTCAGCCTACATCAGCTTCAACAAATTCTAGTCCATACATGTCATTCCACATTTTTTTTTTGAGGTAAAATAACATACTTTTCTGATTTAATATGAATTTAGGAAAATTTCATGCAAAATCCATTGAGCATTATGTATCATCATTAATTCCACATCTTTACCACTTCCCATTCTTCAAAGACAAAATCTTTCAGTTTGGGGGAGTGTTCCTTTCATTTATTTATTTATTCTGACCATCTTATTCATTCTCAACACATCCCTTCCTCCATGTTGTTTTACACCAAACATAGATTTCAACAAATTGTAGCAATCACCTCTATTCATTTTCTAGCATTGCATGAGAGCATGTTAATTCTTCAGTTTGGGAGAGGCATTGCTACACATGATGGATTTTTTCTAATTTCTTTATCATTTAAGTTCTTGTGATTTCTAGATAACAAAAAGGTATCATTAAAATACACAAACCCAGATAATTTCGCTCTAAATTAGTTCCTTAAATTTCAAAAATCATGCACTATTACCTACAGCCATTTTGTTTATATCTCATGATCTGTGCATCAAAACGATTTGATTTTTGGATCATAGAAGCATTAATATAGTAGAAGTCTAGTTTTCAAGAAAATGGTTAATGAAATTTGTTGTTACTTATATCATATTTTGCAGCAACTTCATATACATATATTTTAACGTCAAATATAAAAATTGTTACGCCTTCATCAAGATTGCTAAAATTGAATATTCATTATTTGAGGAAGAATTCATTTGTTCCATCCATTTCATGAGTTGGGATGAACATTTTTTTATTATTGCTTGGTTAATAACAAGGCTTTGGGTTGCATGAGGACATGCAATATGTTCAGTTTGGGGGTATGTTGGGCCACTAGTTTGTCATTATTATTATCACATTTTAACACCTATTTCATCCATTTCTACCATTCTTTATTACATCATTTATCATGGTTTATCATATAATTCCAATTTATAATTATTTATGCTTTTATGGATAAATATTATTTATTCTCCTTTACTTTTAATAAATTGATGATTATTATGCATGATTTTATCAATGATGGTTTATTAATAAATTTGTTGTAACATCACTCACCATTTTAGCCTCCAAGATATTCTCCAGATTGCAGATTTGATCTCCAGCTCATCATTAGATATTCCAACTCGGAAATTCGCTAGAATAAGAAGTGACATTTTTGTATTGGACGTTTTGGGCAAATGGAGAAGAATCTGGAAAATCCGAAACATGGGTTTTGTCCATACCGGACTGAGTTAACAACAGTGAAGAGTGGTTTACCAAAATTCGGTTTGTATTAAGAGAAACGGAAGGTTCTCTGAAGACGATTTTCCTAGATTTGTTGTTGCGGTCGTTTTCCAAATTATCTCAGTTGCAATAACAAATTCGACTTGTTCCTATTGAATGATTGATGGAAAGATATTTCAGATATGATCTTGCTGATCACTTGGTTATGAAAAATATAATTTTGTTATGGGAATAATTTTGTAATCATCTCTGTTGTAACTTCTCTCTTCTCTATGTGTATTTAAATGAAAAAACAGGAGATCAAAGAGAAGAATTATGAAGGAGAAGAATGAAAGGGAATATAGATTTATTTATGAGAATAATTACGGATAGAACATAGTTCTGAAAAGATAGAATTATATTGTAATGCTACTCAAGTTTGATGAATAATTGAAGTTGTTGTTTTCATTCGCATTATCTGAAGTAGCTTAGCAGTGCCTACTGGTGGCTAAGGGCCCGGCCCTTGGTAGAGTTAACTACTTCTCTGTGTTATATTTTTTATTCTTGTAGCGTGTGATTGATTTGATAATTTCTTGTTACCGTGAGTTCATTTCATTAGCTGTTTATTATTTTCCTGTATTGAGATATTATGCGTTCTGTTTATGATTTACTTTGTTATCATTTGATCTGAATCTTGTTCATTACAGCGTGAGTTATTTAAGACAGCACATTGCATTGCTTAAATCATCTATAAGAGTTTAATTATTGCTATGAGACTCTCAGAAGTGATATCGTTTCTGTCTTAATTGCTTTGCAGAAATTAGTATAATCTAGATTGAATCAACTAAGTAGGAGTGAGTTATTATTAATGTGTTATCAGTTGATGATACCATTATTTGGATTGTTGTAAGATTTGATTTCAATAGCAGATTGCACTTTGATATTCCCTTTAATAATTGCAATTGGAGTTTATTAGATGCTTCCATTTATTCTTGTGTCAAGATCTATACTACAATTTAGGAAACATTACTCTTTGGATTATAGCTTGCACATATTGTGTACACTCTTGAAACAAAAAGACTTACCCAGGTTGATAATTAATGTGGGGAAATTAGGAGTTTTAAAAGACACCTTTTAGCACCCAACATGTACCTGATGATATCTAGATCTCAAATCAATATTCAAAAACACTTCTTCTCCCTTTAACTGATCAAATAAGTCATTAATCCTCATCAATCGTGTTAGGTCCTTGGTTTCATAACAAATGGATACTTATTCTTCATGGTCACTTTGTTCAACTATCTGTAATCAATGCAAAATATGAGAGTACCACCCTTATTCTTCACAAACAATACTTGCACACCCCATGGTGATATACTTGTCTGAATGTATCATTTTTCAAGAATTTCCTTTAACTACAATTTCAACTTTACTAACTCTGGAGTGCTCATCGTGTAAGGTGCCTTTGATGTTGTTTCTGCTCCTGGTACCAACTCAATAGAAAATTAAACCTCTCTATGAGGTGGAAACCCAATGATGAACTTACTTCTTTGTACCTATATCCAACTACACTAACTAAGACTTTGCATGCAATTATTTATTCAAACCACACTTATCGACCAAGTCAGGAATAACATAACTATAATTAGATCTAGGGTCAATAAAAATAGAAACAACTTGATCACAAAGCTTATCGTCCATTTAAATGATAGATGCATGATGGTATACCTGCCTATTATCCATTTTTGCATAGATACAAGTAACTCTCTAACCAACATCCCCAACAATATGTGCCTCCTATGCACTATATATATCAGGCCTACCACATTTATTCTATGGAAAATCTCTCTTGAGATTCTCCTTACTACAAATCCAACACTCCAACCACCTAGTACCATAACCTCTATGTTGCTGTTGTGACCCCTATTCCTGTCTAGATGCATTGAACTTCTTTTGTGGTGCCACATTTTCTTTCTCTTCTGCATTCTAAGGCCTTGTTATTTTTAGTTGTCGTTTACCTTTGCCTTTACCTTTCCCCTTCCATCCTTGATGAGATTCATTCTTACACTTCGACTTCTCATAGCAATGCTTCAATTTCTCAATAACTTCCTCAAGTGACCGAAGCTCATCATACTCAATCCGATCTCAAAATTCTAATGGAAAACGACTGAAAAATCACTGAACTTTAGCCTTCTCATATTTAAGATATAATACATACCTCAATTTATCCAAGAACTTAGTCGTGTACTCTTCATATGTCATTGATCCCATATTTATCTCATAGAATTATTTATCCTTACCGTTATAGTACCTTTCTGATAAGTACTTCTTCCTGAAAAGCCTCTTGAAGTCATGCCAACTCAAGTCCTTTGTCCTAATGTCTCTGACTGGCTTCACATCTTCCCACCAAATATATGCTTTACCTCTCAAGTTAAAGATAGCTACTCTGACCTTCATGTTATCTGTGTGATTATGCAACTCAAATAACCTCTTGATCCCAAGTATCCAAGCCTATGCTTATTCCAGCTTCTTCAAATATCTATCAAAATTAGGTGGCTTCACTTTATTAAACTCATTTGGAAAGTATCCCCTATCACTCCTCTTGTAAGGATGATAGCGATAATGATCATAATTCTTGTCAGAACCAAAACTAGAAAAGTACATGTGTCCATCACCTCTCCTATCTAGAGTATCCAACAACCTGCCATCTCTCATTGTGTCATCTCTATCCAATCGGTGACCACTAGGAGACCTACTATCATATGCCCCATTAGTTTTGTACTCCTTCCCATGAGTGATCGGAAGTGGCCCCTGTCGGTGCAATTATGACAAACTTTGAAGGATTAATGGACTAACTTATGCTTGTTTTTCCCGTTCCTGCATGATTCTGTCATTATCTACCTTACAACTCCTTATTTATTCCTTCAACCTCTTGAAGGTGTCTTCCAATTCAAAAGTGTTCCCAACACCATGCTTCTCATCTGATTCATAGGGAGAATCTATGTAGTCTACCATCTTGCTATTCATCTTGATTCTTTTCCTACAAGGCATCTTATGTCAGCTAAACCAAGTCACAATAAACCAACTCACTTTAGCATAAGTTGGGGAGGATATATCATCTAGAAGATCAACCAATCAACGTAATGCATTTATGGCACATGATCATAACATCGTATAAAATATAAAAATAATTGTATGGACACATAAACATCATCTTATCTTGAGTCCAGTCTTCAATGCATGACCATATCAAATACACATACCATGACCTCATGCATGAAAAAAACAACCATATCAATGTATACAGACAACATGCAAGCATAAAAAACATGTAACCAATCATACACTCATTATAACACATTCCACAACAATACCATAAACCTTCACATGGTGGCATCACTACAACCATGACCAACACCATGCATATACAACAAGCATATAGACCACAAGGATAAGTAACACATGTGCAACTGAAATGAATGCATGAGAAACACACACCAATCTAGTTTGAGGGGTGAACCATGCTCTGATACCAATCTATAACACCCTCCTCCCATATCTATCCAAGTAACCGACCAACCGCGTTAAACATGTGATGAGAGGCTAATATGATCTCATTCAACTTCTCGAGTCACCTTAAGGAAGTGGAACTGATACCACACAACTACACAGATCTTATCCACCTCCTAGAGGACACCCAGGAGCCAACCCAGCCTTCTAGGAGGCTAGCCCCCTAATTCAACTTGAACTTTTCATGCATAAATCCCCCAATCACTCCATTTACATGGGAAAGAGTGTGATTGGAAGCCTCTATTTGCATGCATAACATGGTTATGCATGTGACTGGGGACTTTTCCCAGTATTTTTTAGCTTGTGACCCAATTTATGTGCTACTTTTTCAGGCCCAGAGCTCAGGTCACTTCACAGAATTCCATAACACTTTAAGAACTGAAAGATAAAAATAGAATAACGATGTAAAATAAAACACTTGAATAAGGACTTGACTGGACCCATACTATCCATGACATGTATTTCGTCAAACATTTCATAAATATGTAATCTACAGGTTTAAATAACAAGGTTTAGCATAGGGGTCTCATTCTTATCTGAGAATCACTAAGAAGCATTGTTCCCTTATATCATTAATTGCATTATCACCCATTAGGTCATGTATTAATTGCTCATTCAACTAGAAATAAAAACATGATGAGATCCATACATTTTCACTGTCATAAAATACATCCATAACTAGCATATATATATATACATATATATATATATATATATATATATATATATATATATATATATATATATATATATATATATATATATTGAGGATACAAAAACCATCAATTCTACATAGAATCCAATACATTTACACATAAATTACCAAGGAAATGAATTCTTATTCAAGAATCCAAAAGCCAACCTGGTATGGGACTACCACGTTCCACCCGACTATAGATTGGTTGAGCAAAATATCTCTTCATCCAATCACCCCTGTGCCATATTCCAAGCATGAATGTGGGACTCAAACCAAAAGAACCAATCAGGGAATATTGAGGCTAAACCACCTCACCCTCATCAGTAGAAACCAAGCTTTACTTCAATCCACACTGGATCACTAGGCCAAAACAATAAACATGTAATAATAGGCTTTACCATAATCTCCACCCGATCACTAGTCCAAAACAAGCATGGATGCCACCGAATTTCTCCACCTGCACCGTGAGGAATTTTTTTGTCTCCTAATCTCTAGGTTTTACCACAACCCACACTAGATCACTAGGCCCTAACCAAGACTCCACTCTCCAATATTTACCATATATCCCATCCCGATATTCCTTGGCCTGATGGAGAGCACCCACCTCTATGATTTACTGTATATCCCACCATTCACTGGTTCAGGATTCCTAGGCCCACCTAGGCAACAAAACATTCGTCTTTACCGCAACCCATAGTCTGGATCAGGGGTTACTAGGCTATGTGTTCTTTCATTCATAGATCCACCTCACTCACCTTTGAATCCATCTGGGAATCTAGCTCAATGAAAACATCAGAACCCCATCACACCATTGCTATCCGGAAATGGAAAGGCTAGGCTGAAAAACACTGTCACACCTAGAAAAACCCATGCCAATGAAAGAAAGAGAACCAATAATACACATGAAACACCATGCATTCAAAATATAGAAAGGAAACCACACATGCAAATAGATACCTGCAAAGAATCCATATGTAGCTGCTTGATAATGTTCTTCCTTGCTTGATATTTTCTTCCTCTTTGCCTTCTTTTCCTTTCTTGATCCAATGTTGAAATTCTCCAAGAAAACTCTAAGTGTCTAAGAGTGAGAGAGAGAGAGAGAGATAATAGAGATAGCTCCAAAAATGAACTAACAAAAGGTACCTACTAATCCTCAAAATCCTTTTTATCGATTAGGACTCTATTTTCTTCATTTTACTCCTCACATGCAACCTCTGACCTTTCACCTTCATTTTCTTCTAATTTCCATTATTTTCATAAATAAACTTCCAATTAATGCCACTTTTCCTTTCCAAAGCCTTATCCATTTCCTTTTTCCAATTTCCTTAGCCATAATAAACCAAATGAACACTCACACTAGGATGTTTTGACCAACATTCAACTTGGAATAAATGTCCCATAATCCATGGTTATTATTTTTCCTTTATTAACTTTTATTACATGGATTTTCACCCTGGTTGTTAAAGAACCCTCCCCCTTGAGGGACATCATCCTCAGTGTTCAACCACACCTATAACTCAGCAAAACCGCTAAAAAGAAAAGATAATGCCTAGGAGATTTATAACATAACTTAATGCAATATTTACAATGATCACCATGCTGAGAAGAAAACCAACATGACAACATAAAAACATGACAAATATAATGACATGAAACCCATACCACTTATTGGAGCTTTATAACATAGCTCAGGGTGGTATTTATATCCATATACATATGTACTTATACCAAAACATCACACCAAAAATTATGCAAAAACATATACCAAAAAATCATACCAAAACTTATTTCTCTCCACTGGAAAACAATGAAGGATACATAGCCTGCATTTGATCCGCCATCTCCCATGCAACTTCGTTGGGACTAAAGTGCTTCCATTTCACTTTAACCCGGTTGATTTCTCGGTTCCATAGCATGATCATATTTTTCTAGAATATACACTATGGTTCTGACTATAATTCTCCTTTTGGATCCACGTGCAATACAGACCACTCAATAACATGATCAACATATTTAACATACTTCTAGAACAATGACATATAGAAAATATCATGGAATTTCACTGTTAGAGGAAATGCAATTCGTTAGGCTACTGGACCAATCCTTTCAAGAATATTGAAAGGTCCACAAAACTGAGGTGCCAACTTGGCACACAATCCGATGGGCAAGAAGCTCTTCTTGGGTGTGATGTGCATGTACACCTGTTCCCCAACCTAAAACTCCTTAAATAACATGTTCCGATCTGCATAATGTTTCTTTATGTATTTTTTTTCTTTTATATTCTTCTTGATCACCTTTATTTCTTGTTCCATCTCTTCCAACATGTATGGTCCAATCAACAACTTGTTACTAGATCAATCCAACTTATGGGAGTATTGAAACTCCACCCATATAATTCCTCAAATGGACTCATCCTCAAAGATTCATGATATCCATTTTTGTAAGTGAAATCTACTAGTGGAAAATACTCTTCCCACTTTTGTTGTTGATGCATCACATACATCCTCAACATGTCCTCCAATATAATGTTGACCCTCTTTTTCTGTCTATCTATTTGAGAATGGTAAGTTGTATTGAAGGCCAACTTTGTGCCCAAACCTAGAAAAAAAAATCCTTCCAAAACTTGGAAGTGAAAATTTCATCCATGTCTGACACAATATTATTTGGAACACCATACAATCTCACCACATCGTTGATGAACACCTCTACAACATCACTTGTTGAATACACAGTGTTCACTGGAATGAAATGCACAACCTTTGTCAAAATTTCCACAACAACCATGGTGGAATCATGTTGTTTGGATTTCATGGCAAAAATTGTGATGTAATCCATGGAAATGACCTCCAATTTCCACTCTGGAATCACAATCGGTTGTAGCAGTCCACCTGGATGCCTACAATCTACCATTACCTACTGACAATCCAAATATCTAGCCACAAAATTTTCCAAACCCTTGTTCATATTCATCTAATAATAAAAGGTCTTGACTGTATTCAATGTCTTATGATAGCCTGGGTGACCTAAATACACCTTCACATGAAACTTCCTCAAGATCACCTTCTTTAGTTCATTGTTTTCTGGCACATATATCCTATCTCTAAACCTAATCAAGCCATCTTTTGTGAGATGATAGTCCACATCATGTGCTCCTAGACCTGTACCTTTACCACTACCTATACTTGTACTTGTATTCTGTTGCAACTTGTGCCTAAGCTCCGTATACCTGACATCTTGGTGACTTTCCTGTAAGATCCTATCCTGTATATTTGTCCCATAGGAACTCATAGCTGCTATATGATTCACCTATATTGGCTTGCTAAGAGCATCTGCAACCTTGTTCTCTCTACATTTGATATACCTAATATCTAAGTCAAACTCATTGATCGTGGCCAACCATCTATATTTCCTCACATTTAGATTCAACTAGTCAAACAAGTATCTCAACCCACTGTGATCATTCATCAGTACAAACCTCCTTCGAAGAATATAGTTCCTACACATCTTCAATGCATGGATGATCATTGCTAACTCAAGATCATGTTTCAAATAGTATTTCTCATGTTCATTTAGTTTCAGTGATTCATAGCATACCACTTGTCCTTCCTGCATAAGGAATCCACCAAGTCCTATTTTACAATATGCATACCATGAAATCTTTGTTTGAATCTGCGATCTTTAACACTGGAGCATGTGTCAAAAACTGCTTCAACTCCTCAAAACTAGCCACACATTCCTCTTTCCATTCAAACTTATTACCTTTCCTTTGCAATGATGTAATATGATAAGCAATCTAAGAGAATTTCCTCGTGAACCTCCTATAATAATATGTCAACACCATGAAGGACCTCACCTCATCCACATTTCTAGGAGTTTCCCATTCCATGATAGTTGTTATATTTTATAGGTCCACTATTATTCCTTCCTTGGAAACAACATGTCCTAATTAAAGCATGTCCCAAGTAATGTAACTTTGTCTAAAATAAACTACACTTGCTAAGCTTAGCATACAACTGTCACTCTCTTGGAAATATCAACACTGCTGCTAAATGTTCGACATGCTCTTCTTCATTTTTATAATATACAAGTAAATCATCGATGAATACAATATCAAACTTGTCTAGATAAGGATGCAACACACTATTCATTAAGCTAAAAAGGTAGCTCAAGCGTTATTCAAACCGAATGGAACTACAACAAACTCATAATTCCCATACTTGGTCTGGAAAGGTGTCTTGTAAATGTCCGCTTTCTTAATACGTAGCTGATGATATTTAGTTCTTAGATAAATATTCGAGAACACTTCTACTCCCTTTAGTTGATAAAATAAGTCATCAATCCTCACCAATGGATACATGTTCTTGATGGTCACTCGGTTCAATTGTCTATAATGAATGCAAAATCTGAGAGTACCATCCTTCTTCTTCGCAAACAATACCAGCGCACCCCACGGTGTTACACTTGGTCGAATGTATACTTTTTCAAGCATTTCCTTTAGCTGAAAATTTAGCTCTAATAAATTTGGAGTGCTCATCCTGTAAGGCTCCTTTGATGATGGTGTTGCTCCTAGTACCAACTTAATAGAAAATTCTACCTCTCTCTGAGGCGGCAACTCCGAAATATCTGCGGGAAATACATCCTAAAATTTTTCTATAACTAAATACCTTCTCAAACATCTGCATCCTCAACTTCCTTACCTTTGTCACTATAAATATGCACTGCAAATAACACACACCCTTTCCTGTGACTACGCTTGGCCTATATAGTTGTAACCATTTTAGCTGATGTTGATTCCTGCTTACCCCGCAAGACTCTTTTCTTCCCCATTATCATCCAAGCACTAAAAATGCCTTGGCATAACAATCCACCTTGGTCATTTGAATATCTAATGAATCCATACCCAAAAGCATGTTATACGAACCCAGTGGAAATACATTCAAATGTGTTGATGTAGGCATACCATTTAGTTCAAATGCACAAGATCTTACCCAATGATGAACTCGCTTCTTTCTACTTGTTTCCAACTGCACTAACCAAGACTTTGCATGCACTTATTTATTCAAACCACACTTATCAACCAAGTCAGTACTAACATAACTATAATTATATCCAGGGTCAATCAAAATAGAAAAAACTTGATCACAAATATTATTTTCCATTTCAATGATAGATGCCTGATGGTTTGCCTACCTATTATCCAGTGTTGCATATTGTACAAGGAACAATCTAACCAACATCCCTAGCAGTATGCACCTCCTATGCATTATATATCTAAGGCCTACCACCTTGATTCTATGGAAAATCTCTCTTGAGATGCTTCTTACTGCATATCCAACACTCCAACCACCTAGTACCATCACCTCTATGTTGTTTTTTAACCCTTGTACCTGTATAGTTGCATTGAAGTTCATTTATGGTGCCACATTTTCTTTCTCTTCTACATTATGAGGCCTTCTTATTTTCAATTTCCATTTACCTTTACCTTTATATTTCCCTTTCCATCCTCGTTGACATTCATTCTTACACTTCAATTGGTCATAAAAATGTTTCAATTTCCCAATAAATTCCTCAAGTGACTGAGGCTCATCATACTCAATCGAGTCTCTAAATGCTAATGGAAAACCATTGAAAAATCGCTGAACTTTAGCCTTCTCATCCTTGAGATTTGGTACATACATAAATAGCTCCAGGAACTTAGTTTTGTACTCTTCATATGTCATTGATCCCATCCTTACCTCATGTAATTCTTTGGCCTTACCATCATAATACCTTTCTGACAAGTACTTTTTCTTGAAAAGCCTCTTGAACTCTTGCCAACTCAAGTCCTCTATCTTGATGTCTCTGACCTGCTTCACATCTTCAGACCAAATATCTGCTTTACCTCTCAGGTTGAAGATAGATACTTTGGAATTCATTATCTTTTTAATTATGCAACTCAAATGACTTCTTCATCCCAAGTATCCAAGCCTCTTCCTCTTTTGGATTCTTCAAATCTCCATCAAAAGTACATGGCTTCACTTTCTTAAACTCCTCTAGAAATTATACCCTATCATGCCTCGTGTAAGGATGAGAATCATGTCGATCATAATGCATGTCAAAACCAAATCTAGAATAGTACCTTTTTTCCATCACCTCTCCTATCCAGAGTATCTAATAACCTGCCATCTCTCATTTTATCATCCTTATCCGACCTGTGACCACCACGAGACCTACTTCCATATGCCCCATTATTTTTTTCCTCTTGCTCATGGCTAATCCGAAGTGGCCCCTGTTGCTGTAATTCTAAAAAACTCTGAAGGCTTAACGCATTAACTTCTTGTTTTTTTTTCTGTGCATGCATGATTTTGTCATTATCTACCTTACAACTCCTTATTTATTCCTTCAAAATCCTCAATGTGTCTTCTAAGTTAGAAGAGTTCCCAACACCATGTTGCTCATCTGACTCATAGGGATAATCTTTGTAGTCTACCATCTTGCTATTCATCTTGATTCTTTTCCCACAAGGCATCGTATGTCAGCTAATCCAAGTCACAATAAACCAAAATACCTTATCATAATTCGAGAAGGACATCTCGTCTGCAAGATCAAACAATCAACGTAATACATGTATACACATAATCATAAAAACATATTGACATATAAAAAATAGGTGTAGAAACACATAAACATCATTATATCTAGAGTTTGGTCATCAATGCATGACCATATCAACTACAAATACCATGACCTCATTCATGAAAACAATAACCATATCAATGTATATACTAAAACCATTCAAGAAACTCATGATGAGACATTCCACAACAATCCCATCAACCTTCACATGGAGACATCACTACAACCATCACCAACACCATGCATATGAAACAAGCATATAGACCACAAGGATGAGTAACACATATGCAACTGACATAAATTCATGACCAACACACTGCCCACCCAATATGAGGGGTGAACCATGCTCTGATACCACTTTGTAACACCCTCCTCCCATATGTACCCAAGTAACAGGCTAACCAGGGTAAAAATCTGAGGAGAGACCACTGTGATATGATTCAACCTCTCAGGTCACCTGAAGGAAGTAGAACCGACACCACACAACTATAAAAACCTTTTGCAACTGCTACAAGACACCCATGAGCCAACCCAACCTTCCAGGAGACTATCCCCTTTTTCAACCTAACCTTTTCATGCATCAATCCCCGAGTCAATCCCTTGACATGGGCAATAGTGCACCTGTAAGCCTCCAGTCACACGGACAACATGGGTATGCATGCGACTACGGACTTTTCCTAGTAGTTATGAGCCTATGAACCCAATTTTTATGCCAATTTTTGAGGCCCAGATCACAAGTCACTGCCCAGAATTCCATGACACTTTCATAACTAAAAGATAGCAGTGGAATAACGATGTAAAATAAAACACTTGAACAAGGACTTGACTGGACCCCTACTAGCCATGACAAGCATTTCTTCAAACATGTCATAAATGTGTAATCTATAGGTTTAAATAACATAGATGAGCATAGGGGTCTCATACTTATCTGAGAATCACTAAGAAGCATTGTTCCCTTATATCATTAGGTGCATTATCATCTATAGGTCATGTATTCATTGTTCATTCAATTACAAATCAAAACATGATTATAGACATACATTTTCACTGTCATAAAATACATCCATAACCAGAATATAAACAACATAAATAATGAGGATACAACAACAGTAAATGCTACATAGAATCCAATACATTTACACATAAATTATCGAGGAAAGGAACTCTTATTCATGAATGAAAAATCCAACCTGATATGTGACTACCATGTTCCACCCAGGTGTAGATTGGCTGATCCAAATCTCTCTTCATTCAATCACCCTCGTGCCATATTCCAAGCATGAATATGGGAATCAAACCAAAAGAACCAACCATGGCATCTCGAGGCTAAACCACCTCACCCTCATCAATTGAAACCATGCTTTACCGCAATCCACACCAGATCACTAGGCCAAAAAAAGCATGGATGCCATCAGATTTCTCCACCTACACCGTGAGGAATTTTCCTTTCTCCTAGTCTCTAGGCTATACTGCAATCCACACTAGATCACTAGGCCCTAAGTGATACTCCACTCTCTAGGCTTCACCATATATCCCATCTTGGGATTCCTAGGCCTAATGGAGAGCACCCACCTCTAGGATTTACTGTATATCCCTCCATTCACTGCTCAAGGATTCCTAGGCCCACCAAGGCAACATAAAATTTGGATTTACTGCAACCCATAGTTTATTTCAAGGGTTACTAGGCCATGTGTTCTTTCATTCATAGATCCACCTTAGTCAGTTTCGATTCCATCCGACGATCCAACTCAATCAAAACATGAGAACCCCATCACACCATGGCTATCTGGAAAAGGAAAGGCTAGGTTGAAAAACACTGCCCCACCTAGAAAAACCCATGGTAATGGCAGAAATAGAACCAAGAATACACATGCAACACCATGAATGAAAATCTAGTAAGGAAACCAGACATGCAAATAGATACCTACAAAGAATATCGTTGTAGCTACTTGATCATGCTCTTCCTTGCTTGATCTGTGTACCCTCTTTTCCTTCTTTTCCTTTCTTGATCCAATGTTGAAATGCTCCAAGAAAAATCTAAGTATCCAAGAGTGAGAGAGAGAGAGAATAGAGAGAAAACTCCAAAACTGAACTGACAAAAGGTACCAACTGATCCTCCGAAGCATTTTTATCAATTAGGCCTCTATTTTCTTCATTTTCCTTGTCACATGCAACCTATGATCTTTCACCTTCCTTTTCTCCTAATTTCCATTATTTTCATAAATAAAATGCCAATTAATGCCACTTTTCCTTTCTAAAGCCTTAGCCATTTCCTTTTTCCAATTTCCTTATCCATAATAAATCAAATGAACACCCACACTAGGATGTTTTTCCCAACATTCATCTTGGAATAAGTGTCCCATAATCTGTGGTTAGTATTTTTCTTTTACTAACTTTATTACATGGAAATTTCACCAAGGTTTTTACACTTAGGAGTAGAATTTTTTGTGTCAAATCATAGTGGGTTTATGTATTTGCTTCACCAACCTCGCTTTAATGCTAAGAAATCTAGGTGGCTAGCACTGATAAAAGAATTTGATTTGGAAACTAAGTACATCAAAGGAAAGGAAATCATTGTGGTCAATGCTCTAAATAGAGGGTTGTAATAAAATCATGTTTTAGCAATTAGTTTCACTAGAACTAGCTTGAAACATATTACCAATGATTCCTTATAGCATGATGACATCTTTCAACAAATTAAAGAATGTACGTATCAAGGAAATGAATGCTCAAGTTGTGTGGGATATCAACTGACAAAGGATGAACTACTAATTATATAACAATAGATTATATGTACCAAATTCCAAGGACTTGAAGAAGTTGATCATGGATGAAATGCCTAGAGAACCCTATTCCACGCATCCAATATATCACAATATGATAACAACATCTAGGACTAATTATTATTGGCCTGGAATGAAGAAGGATATTACTAAGAACATTAAAAATTTCTTGGAATTTAATCAAGTCAAGGTTGAACATAAGCACCCAACATGCGTGTTACACCCTCTCCCAATTCCATAATGGGAAATTGAGACTATAACCATGGATTTCATCACTAGATTTCCTTAGAAAAGTAATAAACATGATGTCATTATCGTTCTAGTGGACAAGATAAGTAAATAAACTCGTTTTATTCTTATAAAATCCACTCATAATGCACTTGATGTTGTTGAGATGTTTCTTAAATAAATATTCCAATTTCATTGCATGCCAAAGGTGATTGTATACGACCAAGATGATAATTTCACTTATAGATTTTGGAAGGCTTTGCTCAAAGGAATTTGGAAAAGGATAGCTTTTAGTACAACCTATCATCGTAAAAAAAAAAAAACAGAAAAGAAAAATTGGATTCTATAAGACATGATCCATATGTATGTGATGAGTAGGCCAAGTAAATGGGAGTACTAAGTTCCATTGGTGGAGTTCGCTAATAATAATCATTATCAAGAATCATTGATGATGAGTCATTTGAAGAAATGTGTGGCTAAAAATGTTATACTCCTATGAGTTGGGATCATCTAGTGGATAGAATTATTCTTGGACTAGATATGTTGTAAGAAATGGAACAAGAAGTTTTGTTAATTAGATAAAAGTTAAATGCAACCCAAGATGAAGAGTTATGAAACAAGAAAAAATTTCACAAGGAGTTCAAAGTTGGGGATCATGTATATCTCTAAGTTAAAACGAAGAGAATTTCCTTAATAATGGTAACTTGTGTCAAGTTAGCACCTCACTATTGTGGACCATTCTAGATTTTCACAAGAGTTGGGCTAGTGGCTTACAGGCTTTCCATACCTCCAAACATTAAATATTATTATGTATTTCATGTATCTTTCCTTAAAAAGTATATTTATGATTCTAATGATGTTATCTATTGGGTTGTGATCTAGGTGGAACCCGAAGGAGAGTTCAAACTAGAAACACAATGCATATTAGGTAGGAAGGAGACACAATTTCATAATTAAACCATTGTGCAGATTAAATCACAATAGAATCATTATGGAGAAGAAAAAACCACTTGGGAATTTTATGGTTCCATGAGACTCTAATATCATTATTTTTTCTTCATAGATTGGTTCTCCAAGTGGTAGAACACCGAGGACATTGTTCACTTAAGGAGGTATTGTAAAACCTGTTTTGTTTTATTACGCTAAATTTTTGTAATTGATGAATTATAATGTTGGGGTTCCAACATTAATTCTATGATTTGAAAATTTATTATGAGATGTAATGTTTTATTTTATTAATAAAATATCTTAGAATTGAAGGAGGGGGGACAACCAACAAATTATGATACCTTGAGAGGAAAAACACATACCTTGAATTCATTATTCCCCTAATATGATGGTTGGAAAGATGAATGATCAATGTGTGTCAATAAAAATGAAAGAGAAAATCCAATGAGTATATTTTTATTTTTTCCTTTTTTATGAGGATTAATCTGTTGTTCTTCCCACACTTATTTTTTTCCTCTTTCGCTCATAAATTTGAAGTGGCATTAGAATTAGTGGCATATTTTGTAATAGGAATTGGATGTGTTGTAGTTATATTTCGTTGGAATAGATGGATCTTAGGACTAAGAGTTGTCCTTTTTTATGTGGCACATAAATCATTAAATAAGGGAGTGTCGGGGGACTATAGAGATCGAAGAAGGACTCCCTTTTATAGTGCAAACCCGCATTATCATTTGTGAATGTCTATGGGCCTAGTCAAGGAATGGAAATGTTGAGTACTAATATTATTTATTGTATGTGGAGGAGAGTGGTCTTCACTTTTTGTGTTAAATTTGGTCTGAAAACTATTCCAAATCCTTGAATTTAGTGTTTCCCTCAAGGAATCAAGAGTTGGGTTGGTGGTCGTCAACTATGAGAAATATTGTAGCATAGTTGATCCTACGTTTGGGTGGAGGGTGTATCCGACCCTTATTCAATCCTAGATTTAAAAATATTTGACTCAATATAAGTATCTCTTATTCATGATTATTTTATTTCTCGTTTTAGTAAGTTTATGTGTACATGCATTTAGCTTTCACAAAATTTTCAATGGTTGTAGTTGTTATACTATTTGTGTTAATTTATAAGCTCAGTGACAAATTCAAAACATGGGATGATATTCCTCTTTTCCAGAGGAAAAAATTTGACTAGTGAAGCACTCAATTTGGACAAGGGAAAGTGTATTTTTGAATTAAATCCCACATGTGCAAATTTGATCAGTTTAGCCCTAAAGCTAAGTGGACACTCTTGCAAGTCTATAAATACAAGTGACCATAACCTCATTTGGACATCATCATGAAGCATTATCCTATTATCTTCTTTGGTTTTGGCTCACAGAGGTTTGAGGAAGTTTGTGAAGATTGGCTCGCACAGGTTCGAAATTGCAGGGTCTGAAACTCGCACATGTCTCTAGGGTTTTTGGTCACAAATGAAGGCTTCTCATAGGAATATTTCAGCTATAACCGCGAGAATGTAGGACTATGCATGTAGCTGAAGGGTTTTAGCTGCACACATGAAACTCTCTCTGTAGGGTTTTAATTTTCATTTGAAAAACAATTTCACTAGTTGACCGCATACTTTTCTAGTTGATCGCAGACAATGAAAGTTGATCACAGGCTTCTGAATCAAGGTTTTGGATTATTAGCATTGTTGGGTTCAAGTCATGGATATTGTTTAGTTTATTTTTCTAGATACATTTATGGTTGAATGTATGGATCATTGTACTCTCTTTTGTTGAATCATTCAATAAAAATCTAATAAGAAGAAGAATTTGAAAGGATTTTCTGCATAGTGGGGTTTTCCCTGGTATAGGACTAGTTCGGGTGTCTCTATGTGTGAATGATTTTCTTTTATTGTTTTGTTATTTTCTAATGCATTGATGATATTGTTTTTATTTCTATATAATTACACATGTCATTGAATAATGTGTAAATATGAATAATGATATGATCCTATGGGGTGAATTTAATGTGTAAATGTAGAAATAAAATTATCTAAATAAAAGAACAATGATAGTCCTAAGAAAAATTATCATGGTATCAGAGTTGTGTTAAATAAAATTTATTAAATATCATCCACATGAATACATCTTTTATGGAAGCAAGAGAATATGGAGGAGACCTAAAATAATAATAGGGTTTTAAGGAAAGCTCATGGAATCTAGTTATTAGGGTTTTATGGATATTATGAGGTTAGGGTTTGGAAAAAACCCTAGATTATGACAAATATTTGAGATATGAAATCTAGAAACCCTAGCATGATCAATGTGAATATGTTCTATCACTTGTTACAGGTTTGATGTAGCCCTAGCTGGGATAGTCTCAATTAGGCCTTGGTTATTGATGAAGTTTGTTGAAATATTGAATGCAACATTGTTATATGGTCAATATGATTGATGGTTGGTTCAAGAGCGATATGATCACCTCTCATTGAATATAAATACTTTTTTATTTATTTCACTCCTTTATGTCTTTACTTTTAGATCATTGATTATACTTCCTACATGTATATTTGAGTATTAGGATACTTCTAACCTCTATATGAGATGTGATAAGTGGATCCCTCTTGAGGATCATATGAGGTGCAGGAAAACATGGCTAGTGAAAGAAGAGAAGAGCTAGCACTAGAAAATGAAAAAGGTGCCTCATGAAAATTTGACAAAGTTCTCTAGCTACTAATGTCAAATTGAAAAGGTATCTGAATGTTATAAGATATGTATAGTATATTGTTTCAGTTGCAATATTGGATGGAAAACCAAACCCTAATGTATGATGAGAATATCACATTCATAAATGGACCATGCATGCATATGAAATTAAATTTGATTCATGGTACTTATGATGATATGCCTCACTTGGTATTGGACAAGTATCTTACATTATATTTAATTCATGTTAAAGCTACTTAGAAATATTGATTTTTTATATTGGTATACTTGATATTTGGCAAAGCATCTGACATATTAGACATGATGGATTTCATAAGAAGGCTAGCTCATTGTTTTTTATATATGGTAGATTGATTTGATTGTTAATGCTTATGATAAGCATGATAACCATGATGATAGAAGTGTAACAATAATATTTATATGCAAATTGACCTTAGCTATCTTAGTAATTATGACATATGGTAAAATTGGATGGCCTGACTTGATGGTTAATGATAAATAAGTTCAGTAGTGATTATAATCTTCGAAATATGATGATAAACCTATCATTTTCCCTAATCATATGACTCTATCTCTTGATGAAAATTTGATGTCATGTTCATATGTGATGATGAAGTAGTTGATTCTAACATGTTATGACCATGATGGATATATGTTTTAGAACCTGATATAGTTTGATATATGTTGATTTTTAGGAAGAAGGATTAAGAGTGCAATTTTAAGCCTCTCAACCACACATAAGGAGTCCTATGGGTGAGATTGTTCCTGTAGGTCACAAAAACTAAAGCTTTATGCAAGAAATCAAGAGTGCACCAGGAGTATGACAATCCTACATATATGGAGTATAAAATGGAAAGTTCTATGAGCAGGGAAGTCTAATTGTTTAACTTACTATATATAATGTGAAAGTTTTGACTAAAATTGTCTTTTAGGGGACTATAATATGCACACTAGAACATTTGGCCTAATCTTCGACGACCAAAATGTTTCTCTTGCGACATATAGGCATCCCAAGAGTGACACTCTGAGGTGGGGAAAAACGTCGGTTCTCTTAAAGTCGGAATTTTGACACTTCACTTAACTGTCGGAAGAGCAACACTAATTCTGACGTTTTTTGGTGGTGTTGCAATTCTAATGGTTCAAATTGGTTGTCACTCTTCCGATGAACAAAAGCATCGCTCTTCCAACGAACAAAGGGGTCGCTCTTCTGATGAACAAAGGCATCGCGCTTCTGACGAACAAAGGTGTCTCTCTTCCGACGAACACAAGCGTCGCTCTTCCGACGAACACAAGTGTCATTAGTCTGACACTACACAATTCCCCAACCGATGCTTCTAAGCATCAATCTTCCGACCAAAAAAAGTGTTACTAGTCCGATGCTTCTAAACATTGGAATACCGATGAAAAAAAAAAAAGAATAAAAAATTATATATATATATATATATATATATATATATATATATATATATATATATATATATATATATATATATATATATATATATATATATATATATATATATATATATATATATATATATATATATATATATATATATATATATATCTATATATATATATATATATATATATATATATATATATATATATATAAAATAAACTTCGGAATACTGATGGAAACAAAAAATTTAAAAAAAAAAGGAAATTCCCGACCATTCTATTTCCTTGAGAACTAATTTGAATTTTTCATTAAATTTCCCTTGCATCGTTGTCGAATCTGCCAATAAAGATAATTTTGGAAATAACAAGGTTTTTTCATGTTTTTAAGCCAATTTATTTGGGTAAATAATGTAATGTGGAGGAAACATCGATGCACTATATGAAAATATGCATTTAATCCTGCAATGAGTCAATACCACATGGTTGGTGGAACAAAAAATCCCAAAAGGCTAGTTAGAAGATTATCATTTTGAATAGAGTAGGGAGTCATTTAACTTTCAAACCCTTTAACAATGAAACTCATGGGAAATCTTTACTAGTTACCTAGAGGAAGATCTAGCCACTTTTGATTCCCCCAAGCAAAATATCAACATATGAAACTATCAAATCTGGTGTGACGTCTACCTTAATCTATTCATATAAATCTCGTGAATGATAAAAACCACTATATTTCTCTTGAAACAACCTTCCAATACTTCCCAAACAAGATTATGTTTTGTATAATATCACTTTCTCAAAAAATCACCTTCATATCTTGAAATACACTCCCAAGAACCAATTCTCAAAACTGGGGGAAAATAATTTGCGGCCTTGGGCTTGTCGACAATAGCTAGTCCTACCATACATTTTAGATCTTTCATTTTCCCCACCTCTAGACTTGATTTATTTACAACTAAGGGAGTAGCCAAATCCCTTTAAGAAATATTCATCTAAATAATTTTTATGAAAGAAGAGGTTTTCTTCAACGTTAAATCCAATATTCCTCCAATGGATGTAAAGAAACAAAAAAAATAGAAAAGTGGTGTGCTAGTTATAGGGCTCCCCTTCTGCACTCAACATTATGTCAGAAACATGAGACACAACATATTCTACTAATGCCCTTGTGAAAACGCCATCAACCCATTCATCTAGTTGTAATGCTACTTTATCTTTTGGTGTCAATGCAAATCAATGAACAACCTCTCCTCCAATATCATCTTGTGCTCTCTGCATGCATATATTTAACAATGTGGAAGGTGTTGCATGAAATACTTCCAAATCTTCCTTCCAGTTCCCATAACACTACAAAAATACTGCAACACCGAGAGCCACCATTCCCTGTCTTTAACAAACTATTTGACAATAGATACTCTCCTTTCCCATGCCTTCTTGCTAGTTTTTCCTATAACTCCACTCCATGGTGGCTTAAATTCAAGTTCAACTATGGAATATGGTTTACAATGATGCACCATCCTTTGGATAAAACCAATATGTGCAACCCATGTTTACTTTTCCAATTTATTTGTTCCTGATGAAGCAAGATCTTCTGAAGTAGATACACAAGACATTCTTGGATGTAGTGCAACAAAAATATACCGAGGTCGACGTACATAAATTTCATCCATATGGAGAAGTGAATTATTGATGTTCATCACCAACAATGTAAACTATGAAACAGGAACTATAAACTCAAAACGTGAACTCTAGCAAAAAAACCCCGAAAAACTTGAAAAAACAGCTCTTAAGTGAAAAGTGGCGATGCTGGAATAACATTTTTTTATTTCAGAGGTAAATTTTCAACATGTTTAAAAAATGGCAGTGAAACCAATTTTTGTGTTCCAAAAACACCCTCAAAACGAAGAGTGAAGATGCTGGAATAACATTTTCTTTTTTAAGGACAAATTTTCAACATTTTGAAATACCATGTAAAAGATAAAATATCATCACTCAAAAAAAACTTAAAATTTCAAAAGAAAAGTGAAAACAAAAATTTACAAATAAAAACAAGAGTTAAACCAATAAAAAAAACAAAAGTTAAAAAAAAATAATAAGTAAATAAAAATATATATTAGAAAAAAAAATATAAATTAAAAAAAAAAAATACAAGAAGAAATCAAATATACAAAAGTATATAAAAATGCCAAAAAAAATCGAACATAAAATAGAAAAAGAAAAAAAAAACAAATTAACCTGCAAAGATAAAGACAGAAATAAAAATATAAAAAATAAAAAATATATAAATATATAAATAAATAAACAATAAAAATACAATTAAAGAAACAAAATTAGCCAAAGAAACAAAAATAATAATAACACTTTATTACACAATTTAAAAAAAAAAACAAAATCAATAAAATTAAAAAATAAACACAGTAAAAAAATTCAAAATTCAAAATAAAAATATTAGACAACTAAAAATAAAAAACACTTATAATTTTTCTTAAATAAATGAGAAAAAAATAAAAAAATAACATTGAAAAAAATAAAATTAAAATATTTAATAAAAAAATAAATAAAAATAAAAAACCTAAAACAAATTAAAAAAAATAATCACAATTAAAATTACTAAAAAAACATTAAAAAAATAAAAAAATGAACACACATATAATTAAAATTAAAAAAAAAAAATATTAAAACAACTTAATAAAACATTAAAAAAAAAATTAAAAACTAAAAACAAATTAAAATTTAAAAAAAAAAAATTAATAACAAATATATCAAAAAATAAAATAAAAAATTATGGCCCTCAAGCCTTTGGGCAATCTCAACCCGATTCTCGGAATCGGGTTGAGCCTGCCCAGGGGCCTGACGGGCTGAAAGCAATTCGCAGACTCAGTTTTGCGGGGGGGGGGGGGGTGCAGCAGCCAATTCTCAGACTCGGCTCTTAGCCCTGTTGGCTGGCCCGAGGGGCGTCCGACGGAGCTTGGCCAGCTTTTTCGGCCCATGACGGCCACCCAGCAGGGTTGGCCAGAGCCTATTCTTAGAATAAAATTAAAAATATATATATTTAAAAAATAAATAAAACATTGAAAAAAATAAAACTAAAAATTAAAATATCTAAAAAAAACATAAAAAATAAACCTAAAACAAATTAAAGAAATAATTACAATTAAAATAACTAAAAAAAATTAGAAAATAAAAAAAAAATTAACACAAATATAATTAAAATTAAAAAATTTTAAAAATAAAATAAAATAACTTAATAAAACATTAAAAAAAATTTAAAAAAAAACTTAGAAACAAATTAAAAGTTTGAAAAAATTAATAAAAATTATATAAAAAATAAAAAAAAATTGTGGCCCTCAAGCCTTTGGGCGGGCTCAACCGTCAGGAAAATCCAACTCTCAGAATCAAATTTGGCCTGTCGGTCAGGAAAATCTGATTCTGAGAATCGGATTGGCAAGCCAGCAGGGCAGATCCGATTCTAAGAATCAGATTGGCAGGTCGACGAGGCAGATCCGATTCTAATAAAATCGGATCTACTTGGCAGGCGGGAAAATCCAATTCTGAGAATCGGATTTTCTGGGTCAGTGGGGCAAATCCGATTCTAAGAATCAGATTTGCAGGCTCGCAGGGCAAATCCTATTCTCACAATCGAATTTTCCCAGCCGGGTGGGCAAATCTGATTCTCAGAAACAGATTTGCAGGCCGGCGGGGCAAATCTGATTATCAGATTATAATTGGTGGACTGAGGGTTCAGATCAGAATTTCGGTCGCATGGGTGGATAAAGAGTGGCTGCACCATTTCCGAAAACTCGTTATAATAACCATTTGGAGCATTATTAACTGTTTTTTTTTCCACCTGGAGTTTTTGTGAGATCTATTACCTTTTGTGCAGAATTTCTTAAAAAAGAGTAGATATTTGGGTTCCTCTCACTAAGCTACCCAATTTCAAAAAAAAAATCAACTCAAACATAGTTCTAGAAGCAAATTTATCGTTGATTTAAGATTGGTAGTATTTTCAGGTTAAGAAAATCCAATTCTCAGAATTGGATTTGTAGGCCAACGGGAAAAATTTGATTCTGAGAATTGGATTTGCAAGCCAGCGGAACAAATCCAATTCTCAGAATCGGATTTGCCCAACCTGAAAAACTACCAATCTTAAATCAGCGATAACTTTTCTTCCAGGACTCCCTTAGAGCCGATTTTTTTTTTTAATTGGGTAGCTCGGTGAGAGGAACCCAAATATCCACTCTTTTCTGTGAAATTCTGCACAAAAGGTAACAGACCTCACAAAAACTTCAGGCGGAAAAAAATAAAACACTCAATAATGCTCCAAATGCTTATTATAACCAGTTTTCAGAAATGGCGCAGCCACTCTACATCCACCTATACAACTGAAATTCTAATCTGAACCTTTAGTCCGTCAATTCTGATCTGAGAATCATATATGCCCCACCAGCCTACAAATCTGATTCTACCGGGAAAATTACCTCACCAGGTGGCCACCGTGGGCCGGCAGAGCTTAGTGAGCTCCGTTGGCCCATGGCAGCCGCCCCTCGGGCCACCTAACCAGCCCCGCTGGGTGGCTGGAGGGGCAGCCTTTGTGGGTCGGTGGAGCTTGGCCAACTCCGCCAACCCACGGTGGCCGCCCTCAAGCGACCCGGCGGGGCTGGCCGGAGCCGATTCTCAGAATCGGCTCTGGCAAGCCTTGCCAGGTGGCCCGAGGGGTGACCGTCGTGGGACGGCGGAGCTTGGCTGGCCCATGGCAGCTGCCCTTAGGCAACCCAACTGTTATTTTTTTATTTTTATGATTTTGTTTTTTATTTTATTTTTAGTTATTTTTTTATTTATTTTTATATTTATTTTTTTTGTCTTTTATATTTATTTTTTATTTTTTATTTTATGATTTTGTTTTTATTTTTTTTTAAATTAAAATTATGTGATTTTCACTTCGTGTTTTAAGATGAAAAAAGACATTAAAAAATTAAAAAATAAAAATTTGTATAATGTCATTTTCACTTTATTCTTTATGTGAATCATTTAATTTTTGGGAAAAAAATTATTATTATTAATATTTGACATAAAATTCATAAAAACTGCTAATTTTTGTACTTATTTTGGTTAATTTTTTCTATAAAAATGGTTATATGACATGTCACTTTTAGCAAAAAGACTCAAAATGTGTATTTTTTCAGTTATATCTATATTCAAAATGTGTTATTTTATATTAATTGTTTAATTTTTCTGTTTTTTTAGTGACAAGTATTTCATGGGAAATGAAATATTATTTAACAATATATAATTAGATAGAAGATCGAAACTTTAAAATTTTGGTTTTTTTTTTTAACACTACAAAAAATCAAATATCTCACTACAAGAAAAACTGAAAAAAAAAAATAAAAAAAATAAAATGTAAGTGAAGATGAATAAGACGAGTACTTCAAAAATTGATAAATTTAGAAAATAATTATTAGCGTTAAATACATTAGAAAATATAAAGTAAAAAATAAGTCTTCTAAAAAAAATGGAAGATGTTGGCATCGACACTTTTCAAAATCAACATAAAAATCACTAAAATTTTAAAAATAATGTTTATACTTGGTACATTAGAAAATTTAAAGTGTAAAAAATATGCTAAAAAAAATTAAGAGTATTCTGAATCATCACTTTTCAAAATCAGATGATTTTTTTCTACCTAAAAAAGGTGGGTACTCGTTTTCGTTCCCATTTCAAAGTTTACATTGTTCACCCAAATGCTTTGTGGAAGACTACAAATTGCCTCCAAATGCTCCTACAGATCTTTCAAGAACCACGATGCTACTTGTTTATTTTTTAGTTTCATCATCGAACATACTTATTTCCATATCTCCAAGAGTAGGGACAATAACTTGTATGCCATAGTGCATGTGAAACAAATCAGCATCATAAATCCTATGCCATGGCACAATTGCATATTGAATGGGATACATATTCAAAAGTTGTAAAGCATCCTAAAACTATATGTCTAGAACAACACTGAATAATACTATGTTATTTTGCATAAACCTCACTCTTGCAAAATTGTCTCAGTTACATTATGTTTAACATATATGACATTTTTTCAGCCTTCCTCTTCTATTTTTAATAGACAAATCTCGTACAAATTTTCTACTTGCCCTTCTACATAATTCCAATGCAGGATTCATGATATATAACACCATTTAATTTGGCTGAGAGACATGACTGCAACGGTCCTTTTTGTTTTAAGAAGCATCATACATAAATGCCACTTTGGGGATAAGCATTCTTTTAAAATGTTATGCAACTCCTAGAGTCAATAAATCATCCTTAACCTAAAAAGAGACCTCAGTTTGATGCAAAACTTTGAAGACTTCCCATAAATGACTCACAGCATTGTCAGCAAAAAGCTGGGTGAACATCAACTAGGCATTTTACTATTGAGGCAACGTACAAGTCTTTGGTGATTTTGACAGAATAACTTTCCCTCATTACTTGTTTCTCAACAGAAAAAACACTTACAACTAAACCATATCAGCAATCTAAAGTAAGTCTTAACCATTTGATCATTTTATGTCAATGATATTAATAATTTTTTGGGGAATTTCTTTAGAAAAGGAGAAAAAATATCTTGACTTTAGAAGGTAATTTAGGCAGTTATATTGATGAATGTACCATTTATTTGAATCTTTCAAGCACAAGGTAATTAACCATTAAACTATGCCACAAAAATAGGCTACTTGTTAATTGAATTGTAAAATAATATTCTCTTGTAAATAGCACCAATGTACCATACTACAGATTTCGTTAGTAAACTATATAACATATGAAACTTTGTCCAGGAGTTTAGGAAGTTGGAAATTATTCAGTTATCAAAGAGTTGATTACATCCAATGCATGCAAGAAATTCATCTTGAATCATAATGGGTCTCACTATAAACTTTTCAAAATATGATAGTATGTCATCTATCCAATGCACCGTGTAAAAATATTCTAATTGTTATTTTACTTGGAGTAGGTATAGTAAGTATTTTTATTTATTTTTAGTAATTTGATATTTTATGCTTTCATATTTTCCATATCTTATAATGAAACATATAACTCACCCTCATGGTTCTAGTACAATTCTTGGAAATTGAATCACTTTGAATGTAGGCCATCTTGTTACTCCAATATTCCTCTCAAATGCATTCAATCTCATATTGATCCAAAATTTCAACCACATGAAAATAGAAGGTGATTTTTAGTCTCTTTAAAAAAATTTACAGATAATTCAGATTTGTCACAACACAACAAACTACCGTCATAGGGTTTCATTAATGCAAAAAAACATTATTTAAAAAAAAAAACTAGGTCTCATCAAAAAACCCAAAAAAAGAAATATCGTGTTCTTTTAACTGTAATCATGCATTCCTCTGAAAATGTAACTGTAGACCAAGATCTAACGATTCCAATATCCAAGTAGAGGCTTAGATTTTAAGGACAAAAGCTTAATTGAAGGTCCATAACACACAATTCAGAAAAATCAAATATTGCTTGACTTTCTGCAGTAATTGCTACTCCACAACCATAGCCTCTTTATTCTCCCTCAAGCATATTTATGTTTGAAAAATGAATAGTAGCAGCACTGGTATTGTTCACTGATCCTGCAGTGCAAAAGCACTTCCTACCCATATCTGAAGATTATTTCCATTGGGAAAAGGTTAGTTATGCATGTCTTTTGACTGCAAATTTCCATGCTTGGTCACAACACAAATTCCCCACAAAGAGACATTTGGACAAACATAAAATGATTTCATAGCATTGCATTGGATTCCATATTTCAAGATGAAGCCCTTAATTTCAACATATTTGTAATTGCAATTGATATCCAGGAACCTAAAAAATATTGTCCTTACCTCTTAAGGGAGACCACATCACCTTATCCTCCACAAAATTTTCCTCAACTTGGGATTTTTATTCTCACTCCTCATGCGACAGGTGGAAAATGAGTTTCTCCCTTCTCCCCTCCCCTTTCCTATACCTTCTCCCATGCGAATGTGGCCTTCAAAGTGTTGTCTAATGAGGCAGCAATGAAATCAAAGACTTCTACAAAAAATCTTGTCTCTCAAGGATTGTCAAAAGAATGGAAGGTTTAAATTTTATTGTCAAGTTGGGTGTCCCCTTGACCAAGGCTCTGTTTTTTGAAGAAAACGTGTTGATTGGAAAGATTGGTAGTGTAAATTTTTCAAGCCTAGGTGACTACTGTCCTAATGTTCTCTCATTAAATAACTCAAAACAGAATTTATTTGCAAAAATTTGAAGTTATGAAGATTGCATCAATCACAAAACAGCTGAAAAACGAACAACAGAACAATTAACATACATACACAAGGATCTCTCCTTCTAATCATCTTTTCATTCCTTTCATCAAAACTTAGAAGGTGACCTTTGCAAACTCCTTTGAACCAGAAATTGTACAATCAATAAAATCACCTCAAACATCAGTGTACAACCTGTGCACGAATAAAAAAGTGCTAAATCAGCAATACAACTCTTATGGTATGTTTTACTTGCTGGTCACTTTAGCATTCTGCTCCTCTTCCTCTCCTTGAACTCATTCTGCCAAGTCTACCCTCTTTCAACTCTCTTGTCTTCCTTATATATGTGATTGACCTCTCCTATCTTGTACCATTTATGCTTTGAGAGAAAATAATGTATCTCCTCAATTCTAGTTGCAACCTATCTCAATCATGAGATAAAACTAAGATTAAATCCTAAGATAAGTCACGATTGTTCTAAAACTTACAAAACATTTCATTTAAATTTCTAAAACTAGTGATCCGTGGACCATTAGCCTTTTAATCTTTCTTTTATTTTTCAAGTGAATTACAAGATAGAATTATTGATCACCTTTCCAATATTGTCAAAAAAAAAAAATGTCTCAAACCATTTCCTGCACATTCACACTAAACCTATGCAAAATATTCATGTTCGAGCTACCATTAGGGGAATTTTGAGGTCTAAAA